>CM067300.1:60888946-61488946 GCA_034231615.1 Meghimatium bilineatum | reverse complement strand
GGATGCCAGCCCAGAAGGTATGGATGTGAAGTTAGGTTGTTTATATAGAGTTTCTGTAAAAGATGCCAGCAGCAAATAACTTCCATATTTTTTCTGTTATTAGTTCTTCAGTGTAACATTTTTCTTCTATCAATTGTGTTTTCTCTGCTGTTACTGTTAGCTGTAGCATGGTTGAATGTTGGTCGGTTTTTGGGCAATATTACGTTTGGTCGCTTGATATGCAGTAATATTGTGAGGTCTCAGAGCGTTTGTAACTCCTTTAATCCACTTTCTTCTTGGTCTTCCTTTGCCGTTTGATGTCTTCATTTATGTTGTATGCTCTGTTGTTGGCCAATACTGGTTCATTCTCATTAAGTGGCGGAACCATTTCAGTCTCTGATTTTCAATATATTTGACCGCAGATGTTCCAGCAATTTTTAAAATCTTTATATTCCCCATATGATCACTTCTTGTTTTGTTTGCTTTTTTTCATTAGAAGATTTTCTTTTTCTATATTCATTTCACATTCCAGGATTAGCAGTTGGAGGTAACAATCTGAATAATCTAAGATATGCTGACGATACAATTCTGATTGAAGGGAGCGAACAACAACTTCAAGCCCTGTTGGACATGGTAGTACAAGCAAGTGAAAACAAAGGAATTAGTCTAAAAAAGAAGAAAACAAGGAATGGCTGTTTCAAAGACATACATAAAGTTAAAATTCAGATAAACAAACATGCAGATTTGAAGGTCTCACTAGTGTCCCATTAGACAAACTTGCTATGCAACAGCACAGATTCCCTAGTAGATCTTCTACAGTGTTCATTCTCAAACTCCCGCTGGATCTCCCTTATAGCAGGACAATGGTCCTACTAGATTTCCAGCAGGATGTAGTCCAGAGAATGGAAATGCGCTGTGTCAGTGTTATTTGTGCCAATGGTCTAACACATTCATCTTCTGCGTGGCCATAGTAAATTATATGACTACACAGGAAGCTTTTTACCTTCTGAGTGGTACATTTCTTCTCAAAGCATTGCATGCCTATAGGGAGTTGGGAGTCTATCTACATAGTATGAAATACATCTCTGGAGAAACCTCAATTGCACAAAAGGATGCAAATCCTGTATTGCTCATTATTTCCAGGGATCGAAACAAAAATGGCAACATCTTTTAGACGTAGTACAGATATGTGTTTAAGTCCCATGGTAGAAACTATTAGGTGGTGTGGCCAGTTTCCTTCCTTGCGGTGTTTACCTTCCTCAACACATACTCCTGGTACCCAACTACAACCCCTGAACTGGAGGAATGACCGTATTAAGTGAGAAATCACGACCATGATTTTTTTATCTGGACTTGGTTTCAAACAAATCACATTTTCTGGTGATAGTAAACCTGGCAAGCTGTAACCTGGTGACAGTAAGCAAACTCACTATCAACTAGGCTAGAACCTGGCACCTCTGTAACTCAGTTACAGTAGGCAAGCTCACTATCAACTAGCCTACAAGGCTTCTCATGTGTAGAAGAAAATAAAGTGTTTTCAATGTTTGGTAGTTGTTTTTCTTTAATGTGATTGTTCTATTCCAGGTGGAGTACCTTGCCGCAACATGGCTCCAATAAATGAATGGTTTGTTGCTGGCTTTGATGGAGGAGAAAATGCCTTGATTGGGTTTTCAACAGGTTTGTCATTATTTAAATTAGCCTTTATTTGATTGTTTCAAGTAAGGGAAACTCTTATATCTCATGAACACATGCAGAAGAACATAATTTGTATTCAATATTTTAAATAGTGAAAATTGAAATATGCTAAGGAACAGAATGTGATTGAATTACTTAAAAACACTTGATTATATCACAGTTTTATACATTGTATCACTTGCAATTAATCAAATGATTGGTTGGATGCTAATCCATCTTTCCATGGCTCATGCACTTTGACCCAATTGTTTGAGCGCATATCTTATTTGTCTTTGGGGAGGGGGGGAGTTTTGTGTGTAAATAGGTCAAATCATAATTCTGTACAGGAAAATTTTAAAGGTTGTAGAATTTTGTTCCCTAACCAGTTTGTCCACCGCATTCTTGCAACAATTTGAGTGTATTATTACTGCATACTCGTGCATTTACAAGCATAATGCTTCTTGAAATTATGGAGGAGACATAAAAACCTTGTATGTACATTCATCTGACAAAGTGAAACATTATTTCAAACAAATAATCCGTTTTTTTTCGGTCGCATGTTTTTCCGGTTAACCTTTAGAGCCCAGCCCTCAATTAAAATTATGCAATATTCCCCTGGGGCCTGAATTCTTTTTTTGGAAAATTTGCGTTATTGATGGTGGGTGTTTTGAAAACACGATAACATTTTTGTTTTAACAGATATCAAAATAATTTTTGCATATCTAAATAAAGGAGTGAATAGTGAATATAGTCATGTTTTTTTGTTGTTGTATGTATGATATCACAGTTGTGAGCCACCCGTGTGTTGCCGGGGCCTTAAGGGTAGCAAAGAATAGCAACACTGTTTACCTTCCATGCATGTCGTAAACGGCGACTAAGGAGGTTATGGTATGGAGTTGGCTGTCCTATCCCATATAGGGTCAGAGACCCAAGCCATGCTGAATTCGGATGTGTCAGGTCAAAAGGCGCAGATACCGCAGCAATGTGTAAACCATGACACAATGCATTCCATTCTCTGGACTACATCCTGCTAATCTGCAGGAGTTTGAGTAGAGACGCAGAAGAAGAAGAAGATGACAGTGGTGAGCATAATGTGAAGTTGAAAATTCGGGGAAGAATTGCAAACCGCTATTTTCAAAATCGCACATATAACTTCTTAACGGCCCTAATACTTGAACAATGTGTGGAAAAATTGATAAAATCCTCCCTAATACCTATACTTGTTGTATATATATTGTTTCACATACAAACTAATATAATATGGCCTAAAAACGAATAAAACGTGAAGAAATCTCATAATGTCAGTCTCCGGTCAACACTAGGTCTTGGCCGACACACAGCGTAATTATTGTCCATGCACACACGTGGCACCCCTGATACATATTATTTTTGTGTTTTTGAACGAATACACATACATTCTTAACAAATAACATATTAAACACAAAAAACAACAATTAGAACATGTAGTCGCCATTACTTACCCATGGCAGGCGGTACTCAATTTGATAGTAAAATACTGCACCGAAAATAGCTAAAGTCGCTCCAGAAATGCGTTACAAAACCAACTGGCTTTCCCCTTCTTACAATGGTAATGTGTAAAGGAATTTGATCTTTAGACTGACGTATTCCTAGCTTCGTGTGGCGGGAATTTCTACATCATATAAGCTTTACTTTGTAAAGTTCCGTACTCGCGATTCAGGCACTATCTGTTAACTGCAATATTGAGCCAATAGGCAAGATGTGGGGCACACTTTTGTTGCAAAATTGCGCCTGTAGAGTCCTAAAGGTTAAGTAAAATGTACCTCTTATGGTACATTCTTTCAACCTTAGATGTTAGTCCAATTTGGTTATATAAAAACTTTACAACCATAAAAAAAATTGTGGTTCTGGTAATCCAGTTACTACGACCTCTGGTTTGATTACAGTTACACATAATTTTTTTTATTTCTGACTGCAGGTTTTGCCGAGTACATATTGATGCAACCCAGCGAGGCTTACAGTCCTTTCATTGAGCAGATGAGGGTCAAAGTTCATATGTCCAAGATTGTTATTGAATTTCTCATCAACAATCCAAATGCTAGTTACGAGGATTTGTTGAATAAAATTCAGGTATTATGAATAAATTAATTATTGGAAAAATAACAGTTCTTTTCTGTCAGGTATTCGTATTCACATAAAACTTCTTGTGCCCCCAGGTATCCTTCTTGTGTATTTTTCATTCCTCTGTGTCCCTTTCATCCCCCCTGTTTAGAACTGCAGCATCGATCCTAGCTCCAGGGAGACTACAGCCCTTTATCGATCAGCTTGGCACACCCGGATCACTGCCGACATCATTAAATTTGAAAAAAGAATGAACACTGCAGGCAATTTACGAGAGACAGAAGCAAATGGAAAAATCTTAGATCTGTCCTACTCTGGACCCTCTGCACAAACTGCAATAGAACTTTCCTGGCACAAATCGGACATCTGCAAACTCACAAACCAAAAACAAATTAGACAATCACAAATTATGTTTTGTTCACACCACATTTTTTGTTTTTCATACCATGCTCATCTTTGCTTGCAAAGGAGGAAGATTATCAACATCAACCCCCTCCCCTTCGTCTGCCCTGTGTGCCTTTCACATGTGTGCGCTGACACACATACACAGTGGGTTTCATCCCTCTGTGTTTCTTTCATCTTCCTTGTGTACCTTCTGTTCCACTTGTGTACCTTCCATGCCCCCTTGTCTTTCATCTCCACAGTCATAAAAGTGTCATTTTGGCTTTTTTTTGTGCACCAAATCAGTGAGGTTAGAAATGGCACGAACCCAATGATTGTGCATTATGAAGTTACGGAAAGTGCCAGTAATCAAATTATCAACAGTGATTGCAAGAAGCAAGCAATCACTTCCAGAATTGCGTTAATGCTTACATTTGAACATTTTAAAACTTATGAACATTTACATGTGTATTTAGATCTAGACAAATTGATACAATTAATGAAAGTCATGTGGTTCTTCAGCGTTTATTCTCAAACTCCCGCTGCATCTCTCTTGTAGCAGGATTATTGTCTTACTAGATTTCCAGCAGAATCATTGTCTTACTAGATTTCCAGCAGGATGTAGTCCAGAGAATGGAAATGTACTGTGGTGCCGTTTTATTTGCGGCAATGGCCTGACACATCCATCTTCAGCGAGATGTGGTTCTAAACAAGGTTTTAAATATGCACTTCAAGAGAATTTTTGATAGAAAAATTTTGTCAAAATTTGAGCAGATTTTAAAATACCTTATATTTCTATAAATATTCTAGTTTCTATATTTACACATGGCATAACTTTATGTTCCTCAGACTACCGTACCTCCAGCTGGGCTGACAAGTTTATCAGAAGATAGCGTGCTCCAACATGCCCAGTTTGTGGTGGACCAAGTCCAGAGTTTTGATGATGCAGCAGAGGAGGATGAGTCTCTGCTCATTACTACACCTTGCATGAAGGCGCTAATCAAACTGGCTGGCGTTACTTTGGGTAAAAGGTGTGTGAAGCACAATAAATATCTTCGCAGTCAGCTGGTGTTGTATCATTTGTTTGTTCGCTTTCGCTTTCTAACTCCCTACTGGATCTTCTTGATTAGAAACTGACCTCACAGCACGTGGGGCATTCCCATAAGTGCACTCCCTCTATTCCAGCAGCTATCCGATTTGATGGTGTTTTGAGTCTTATGCCGCCGAAACTGATGTCGACATCAGGGCACAACTCAGGCCCTTGCAACAGGTTTCTTTGTTCTGCTCACCTACACTGTGCCCGTCCTAGTCCAAGCACAACGTCGGCATGTCGAAACAACATGGTAACTGTTATCGAAAGTTACGACTACGGGATCCCCGCTGGATCTCCCTTTTAGCAGGAAAATGGTCAGACTAGATTTCCAGAAGGATGTCTAGAGAACAGATGGTTATGCGTTATTTTCCATAGCTTTCTTCCCTCTTTGTAAAAGTTTAAATTTTCTGTTTTTTCATGCCAGCTTTTCCTTGTGTTTGTAATTGTCGTTTTTCTTAGTCTGGCTACAGCAGCTTTTAGTGATATGTTGTTTTCTGTGGATG
Source organism: Meghimatium bilineatum (assembly GCA_034231615.1). Classification (NCBI taxonomy): domain Eukaryota; kingdom Metazoa; phylum Mollusca; class Gastropoda; order Stylommatophora; family Philomycidae; genus Meghimatium; species Meghimatium bilineatum. The sequence continues at coordinate 61,483,216 of CM067300.1, read as the reverse complement.
GGCTTTTTTCTGCTGTGTCTCTGGCCTTTGACACTTCTTTCTCCAACTCATCGAGTTCGTCAGACCAGTACGGTTTGTAATTTTTCCTAGCACCTCTTGGTATGGTTTGCTTGGCTGCTTGAAGAAGTGCAGAAGCCAGGAGTTGTGCAGTTTTGTTCACGTTTTTAATCCTTGGATTTAAGGTTTTTGTGAATTTGTCTGTCAGGTCAGCAAACTTACTCCAGTTTGCTTTCTTGAAGTTCCATCTGGGTGTGGTTGTGGGGCCAGCAGGGGTATGGTTAATGTCAATGGTGAGTTTGATGGGGCGATGGTCACTTCCACCAAGCTGCTCCAGCACTTCCCTGTATGTTATTTTTGCTAAGGCGTCTGTTGCAAAGGCTAGGTCAGGGATTGAGGTGGTGTGCCATCTTCTAGAGTAGAAAGTTGGGTGGTCTTCAGGTTCATTAAGCAGTTGAAGTTTCACCTCACACTGCCAGTCTTCCACTTCTTCTCCTTTAGTATCTTGTTCTGTATATCCCCAACTTTGTGAGTGGCTATTGAAGTCACCAATTACAAGGCAGTTATCTTTTTCTGTGTTAATTGTGTGTAGAGATAGGCTCTTGTCTTGTGGACAGTAATAGTTATATACTGTGACCTCTTTAGTTGGAAGGGTTAGACAGGTTCCAATGATTTCAGCCTGTTCTTCTGTGTCTACTTGAATTTCAGAGGCAACGATATTGTTTTTCACAAGTATAAGAACTCCTCCTTTATGTATTTTTTCTCTATCATTCCGAAATGTTTGGTATCCTCGGATGTTGAATCTATTGTTGTTTGTGAGGTGTGTTTCCTGTATGCATACTATGTCGATTTCCTCTGTGTGTAATCAGTTTGCAAGTGAAGTCTTTTTATTGTACACGCCCTCTGCATTCCACTGCAATATTTTTAAGTGCTTATTTTTGTCTTTGTCTGCATCATGATCTATATGTGATTTTTTTGAACCAGTAGTTTTTTTCCTCTGATCTCTTTTCCTGGCTCCACAAATTGAGACAGAGGTACCACCAGTCGCTGAGGGTGGGCTCCTTCGAGGATTAGAGCCCGGCACTTCATCCGCCTGACGGGATTCCACAGATGAAGCACCAAAATGAATCATCTGTAACCTTTTATTTGACATGTGAAGTCATTGCGTGACACTGTGGTTTTCAGCCTTAGCTGGACTATTTTGTACCTTTCGTTCCAGTGTCTCCGTCTGCCATCTTACTTTTGAGTCAGGATGTGTTTCCCTAGCCCTTATCCATCCAAGGATTGTCCACAGGGCAGTGGAGGTTTCATTTTGGAGTTTTCCTTCTCCTAGACAGCTTGCCTAACAGGGTTAACGAGCACCATCTGCCCGGGGTTTTGAGGTAGAGTTCCCCTCTCCTAGGATAATTTTTTTGTTGCCAGGTATTCATTATCCTCCTCTGTGGTTTATTTCTTGTAATCTAAGACACCTCCCACTCAGGGAAGGTGATTTAAGAACATTGTTCTCTCTTGTTCTAATATCTATAATTTCCCATTCCCCCCCCCCCCCCCCCATTAGAAGAGATCAAACATTTCAAATGATGTAGAGTTTCAGTTTTACTTAAATCAAATATTGACAGACAGTTAATCCGTAGTAATAAATGAATAGGCAAAAAAGATTCTGGCAAGGACCTTCTTCGCCCTGTTGCCCAGCCTGAAAGGGGAGAAAATAATAGTGAAACTTTTACATGTCATGCATGTTGTAAGAGGTGACTCAGGCTTTTAGGGGATGGAGTTGGCTGTCACATCCCTTACAGGGTCAAATGACACAGAAACTATGCTAAAGTCAAACGTGTCAGGACCAATGGCCAAGATATCACAGCCAAGCTGCAAGCCATGACACGGTGCATTTAATTCTCCAGACTACATCCTGTTAATCTGAAGGAGTTTGAAAAAGAACGCAGAAGAAAAGGGCCTCCTTAATATGACACTGGAGAAATTATGATGGTTGCACAGAACAGAGAGTAGCAGTACTTGATGATGGTTGCACAGAACAGAGTAGCAGTGCTTGATGATGGTTGCACAGAACAGAGAGTAGCAGTGCTTGATGATGGTTGCACAGAACAGAAAGTAGCAGTGCTTGATGATGTTCTGCTAAAGAAATATCACATTAAAGAAGCTATTAGTTAATCCATGTTATTGTACTTCAAGGCAAACCCACAATTCTACATCTCCCTGAGAAGATGTCAAAGAATATGCATGCTGATAGTCCCCATGGCTAGCTAGCTGGATAAACACTCTTAATTCTACTCGACGTGTTCTCAGTTCTATTTATACCATAAATAATATTGAATTGCCGCTGATGTGTTACCAAGGTCTGAGAGGAAAGTAAAGAACAGCAACATTGTTTACCTTCCATGCATGTTGTAAGAGGTGACTAAGGAGGTTATGGGATGGAGTTGGCTGTCCCATTCCATATAGGGTCAACATGACTAAAAGCTATGTTAAAGTCATATGTGTCAGACTGAAAGGTGCAGATAATGCATCATTGCTGTAAACCATGACACAAGACATTCCATTCTCTGGACTACATCCTGCTAATTTGGAGGAGTTTGAGAATGAACGAAGAAGAAGAAGATACTGAATTGCCGTGGATGCAGCATAGGTACCTCCTGGATACCTCATCTATCCCAGTGTCCACTCCAGCAAGTGACCACAAACTTCAGTACATCACCAGTGTTTATCTTAAATTCACAGATACAAGTCTGTCTGCTCTCTTATTACCACGAATATCAGCACACCCAGGGAAATAGATCAATGTGATACCCAGAAGTTTTGAAATAGTTATAGTTTTGACAATGGATGTTCTGAATATTTTGTTCATTTGCATATTGTCAAAAGAAGCAGCTATCACAGACAAGTTGTAAACCATGAAGCATTAAAGACTTATAGTATTGACTTTAACCCCAATCATCATAATTGAAGCAATTATTCTGTATTTCCCATTGTGCTCCATGAGAACTCTCAATATCAATAGTTATAATAAACCCCTAGCCAGATTTTTCTCATATTTTTAGATAAATCAAAAATCACGGGACTTACCAGTTCAACAAATAACATCTCAGTAAACAACCAAATACTGGAAAAAGTTCCAACTTTAATTACTTGGGTAACTTAATGTTTGTTGATGGAGACTCAATGAAAGAAATAAATACACGCATAGCAGTTGCAGCTAGCACATTTACCAAACTAACTAATATCTGAAAGTCAAAAGATCTAGGAAGAAACACCAAGTTAAAGCTATTCAACTCCTTTATTGTCTCAGTATTAACATATGAAAGAGAAAGCTGGAAATCAACTCAAGCAACAGATCAAAAATTAAACAGCTTCGAAAACAAATGTCTCTGGAACATAACATGAAATAACATAAAATGGAGCGATTTCATCACAAATAGTGATTTAAGAAAGAAAGCACACCAAGAATATGTTTCAAACGTCATAAGAAAACGCAGATGGAAATACCTCGGTTATGTTTTAAGACTAGATGAAAAGAGAATAAACCAACACGCCCTTACATGGACGCCTGAGGGTAAAATAAAATGAGAAAGGAGTAAAGCAAACCTAAAAAACACCATGCCTAAAGAAGAGGAAATAACAGGCTGCAGGACCATACAAGAACTAAAACTGCAGGCAGAGGATCGCAACACATGGAGAATCAATACCTGTCCTATGTGCCGACTGTGGCATGAAAGGAACATATTTCTCACCACCACGGAGAGATCTATCTGGATACACAATATCATCGTTCCCGTCTTTATTTGATATTAGTTGATTCATTTAAAGGTCTGTTGTTCCATTTTCTCCATTATTTGTCAAGATTCTGTCTGTATTCATCAATCATGTATGTGTAGTACAACATTACCACACATGGATAAGATCGATAATATGTACTGACTGCAGTAAAACTGAAATCCATCAGGCAAAGCTTGGACCAGCGCAATGAAGTTTTGCTAATCACTGTAAACACATATAAAAACACACAAACTGATGTTTCAACCAAAAAGCCTTTATCAAGACACACAGCAAAAAACCATGGGTAAGAACGGCACTATTGTATATACACATGGATAAGCATGGCAACCAATTCCTCCACACCACAAAGAAAGTCTGCAACTTCTCCAATATCAATTGACTGACTGTTTTCTATATCGGTGGCCGTTCCATAGACTGTCTTGTTGAGTTACAATGTTCTGTTTACACTTTACCCATACCATCAGAACAATCGGCAATCTACATATAGTGGGTACAATGATTGGTCTGCCAACTAGGTCAGATGGACTGCCAAATTAATTAACAGCTTTCTGTGAATATCCATCTCTGTGGGCCAGTGTTCTTCCTTTAACTGGTTTAATGAAATGTAGTCTTGCAGGATATGTTCTGCTGTCTGTCCACATAGACACAGAGGTAATGTTAGCAGTCTTGGATAAATATATAGTACGAGGCGTGTTCAAATGAAAACGGGACTTGTGGATTTATTTAAAAAGTATCATACGCAATTTAATATTTTCAACGGAATTGAACAAAGCAACCACTTGTGAATAAGAATGCATCTGGGTTCATCAGAAAAAATCGCCGTATGCATTTAGGCAAGCATCCCACTGTTTAGGTAGACGTCGAATGCCGTCCGAGAAAAAGTTGCGTGGCTGTTCTCTGAACCATGTGGTCACCGCTGTCTTCACGTCTGCGTCGCTGTTGAATCGCTGTCCCTTTAGTGCTTTCTTCAACGGTCCGAACAAATGGAAATCACACGGGGATAAATCGGGACTATAGGCTGGGTGATGAAGAACTTCCCAATTCTTCTTTGCCAATGTTTCCTGCACAATTTTTGCGACGTGCGGACGAGCGTTGTCGTGGAGAAGAATCACACCTTGAGAAAAGTCTGCCTGGTCGCTTAGCCTTGATGGCCTTATGCAGCTTGTCTAAAGTGTCTTTATAATGGGCGGCATTGATGTTGACACCAGGTTCCTTAAAATCAGTCAACAAAAGTCCTTCATGGTCAAAAAATGCAGTCACCATAACCTTCCCAGCAGAAACCTCCGTCTTTAAACATACGCACCCACTCCATCACTCTGGTCCTCGACAAACATTTGTCACCATATGCTGCCTTCATTCTCCGATGAATGTCTACTGCTTGACATCCTTCAAATGAAAGAAACTGGATCACAGCACGCTGATTCACTTTGGACGGGTTCGGAATCACACCCGCCATATTGTTAACAGTCTTCTGCAGCACATATGCATGCTGGGAAGATGAACACGTGACCGTATGTAAATTATTGGATACTCATTACTAGTGCAAAATGTCATCAATATCAGTGCGCTCTATCACGCGTGGTGTAACAAGTCCCGTTTTCATTTGAACACGCCTCGTATATGAAATATAATTGTTGTAGTGTGACAAGTATGTCAACAACAATATATTCACGTGATCAAATAAACATGAAAAGCGAGACAACATCATTACCAAGTGTTTGAGGTACATGTTTATTCAACTGGATAATCAGTCTGTCTATAGTTGCTTTCCTCACTCCACTTTGCTCTTTAAGTTTGAATAAGTCAATTTTAAGCTTCAGTGTCCTGTTTTCAGAAAGAGCACAACTTTGTTAGCTAGTAGATAGTCATGTGAACTAGAAAACAGATGTGTGAGCTTATATGATATGTGTGAACTAGATGACAGATGTGTGAACTAGAAGACATATGTGTGAACTAGAAGACATATGTGTGAGCTAGAAGACAGTTGTGTGAGCTAGAAGACATGTGTGAGCTAGAAGACAGATGTGTGAGCTAGAAGACAGATGTGTGAACAAGAAGACATGTGTGAGCTAGAAGACAGTTGTGTGCGCTAAGACAGATGTGTGAGCCAGAAGACATATGTGTGAGCTAGAAGACAAATGTGTGAGCTAGAAGATAAATGTGTGAGCTAGAAGACAGTTGTGTGCGCTAAGACAGATGTGTGAGCCAGAAGACAGATGTGTGAGCTAGAAGACAGATGTGTGAACAAGAAGACATGTGTGAGCTAGAAGACAGTTGTGTGCGCTAAGACATATGTGTGAGCTAGAAGACAAATGTGTGAGCTAGAAGACAGTTGTGTGCGCTAAGACAGATGTGTGAGCCAGAAGACAGATGTGTGAACTAGAAGACAGATGTATGAGCTAGAAGACATGTGTGAACTAGAAAACAGATGTGTGAGCTAGAAAACAGATCCGTCCGTTTCATGTCTTAGACTCCACCGCGGGGTCAAGGTTCAGCCAGTGTCGAGTCAGCTCGCTCGTCACATTACAGATTGGGATCAAGGCTGGTTCCTCCCCATATGACATGTTAAGAGGACGAAGTCACCGGGGTGAAGTTTTCGGTCGTACGGAATGTTAACAGCATAAATGTGCTCAGCTGAGTGATGGCAAATTCAGTGTCCGAGTGACTTTCGATTGCGGCGCCTGCTATGTCATACCGCCTCGAGAAAGGATTACGGGGGTATAGGAGAGCTGCGTAGAAAGTGCTTCACTCGACTTTTTTGTCATTTTTTAAAACTTTTGTAATTAGCTCTGTGATTAAAAAAAAAATGTTTAGTCAAATTATTTCATTATTGTAAAGAATACATTTTTTTTTGCAAAAATAAAGAACAAATATTTTGATACATAGTGATAATGTATAGTTTTTAATGACTTAAATTCTTAATTGTCACATTTTACAAGAAAATGATTTTTTTATTTCTGTGGATTATTGATTTTTGATTAGGAACAAGTGTCACAGCACTGGGGGCATTCCTATATATGCTCTGCTTGCCGTTCCGTCTGTCATCTAAAAGTGTCCCAGTCAGTTGCTTATCACGCGTTCTTCTAATCTTTCCGGAGAGGGAGCACCTTCTCCCATCACATCTAGTCAATACCATTTCTGCAATTCTCTGAATATGTACATTGTCACGTTTCTGGGGGGAGGGGGCGGAATTGCAGTTTATGAGTTATAAAAACTTAATGGTTGAGGGAGCATATACTTTCAAAAATAACGCAAATTCACAATATAAAAACATATATTGTGTTGGTTGAGTTTTTAAAAAAATGTAAACTTAAAATATTTTGACCTGATAAATATATTTCTCACTATAGGCCTAATAGCGGAAATATACATTTGTTTATGTGAATGGCAAATATGTGTGCTAGTCACGGTCTCACAGGGATTGTCTTGGTTTTATATTGCTGTCTGATATCTCGCCCGGTTGTGACGTGTCCCGGTTTCTATCAGTTTAATAATATGCATATAGCGAATGTGTCAAGTGTTCGAATCAACACACTTAGTATAGCTTCGTGAAAACAAGAGAAGTGTGATCATGTTTACGAGTTTGGCACGCTTTTTGACACGGGGGCATGGTAACACTAAGCGCAGGCGATTGTAAAGGCTTAAATCAATTTATACATAGATCAGTGGTCATAACGTATTTTCTGTAGACGTATTAAATTATTTCAAAATATTATGTGATTGTCAGGAGTACAATTAAAAAGAAAGAATATCTTTGAGAATTTGTTTCTAGTGAACAATCTGAAAGCAATGGTAGTTAAATGAACTTAATTTCCAATAGAAACTGCCCTTGTGTTACCGGGCCTGGGTGGGAGAAGTGAATAAAAACTGCCCTTGTTTAGCCGGGACTGGAAGGGGAGCAAAGAATAGCTACACTGTTACCTGTCAAACATTTCGTAAGCAGCAACTAAGTGGATTTTGATGTGGAGTTCATTGTTCAATAAAGGCCCATAGATAACTATCAGGGCTGTAAAGACGTTTTCGATGTGGAAGGGGTTTTACCTAAAAAAAACTAATGTAAAAAAGGCATTCTTCCGTTGTATGAAATAATTCCATCTTTTTACTGAGAAAGGGGTGATTACCTTTTTTTGTAAAAAAAAATCGTTACGGGAGGGGTTTCACCCGCCATTTGGCTAAATTACTAGCAATAAAAAAACATTTTATGATTTCTTAAGAGTGAAAGGGAGTTATCCCCCCCTTATCAATAGAAGTATAAACAATGCAAGTAGATATATTTGTCGATTTAATATTGATTGACTTATTCGGAACCACAAGAAATGTGCGCTATTAGCTCTTACTTCCTATGTGCAGTGCGGTAATTTTTTTGTGAGCTTTCTTTCATACCCAGGAGACTTCAGCTCAGTGCACTTCCCATTGAATGAGTTTTCTACTCAGAGGAGGTCTATAATTGTATAGATGACATGCTACAAGCTTTCATAAAGGAGCCTCAATATAACGGCATGTCATCTACTAAGGTTTTCTGTTGCATGGGTGGTTTGTCTAGTGGGTCATTTGTGGGACCCACAGATGCAACCGCATGCGTTTAATATTGAAAGTAATGGTTCTTGTAGACATGTATGTATCTATAGCATTGATTTTGCTTTTCCAAATGATAGTTGGTCTTGACATATCAGCTAAATCCATCTCCAGCCTTAAGCTAAAGTCACCTTTTTGACTAGGAAATCCTGTGACTTCTGGATCACTAGACCATCAATGGAGTGGGTCAGCCAACTCAACTCTCAAAACTTTCTTAGTCACTATTTACGATGTGCATGTCAGATAATAGTACAACTAATATGAGCTCCATTTTCTGGTTTCCGCACCACACGGACTGACCACTGATCTATAATACATAGCACAGTCTACATTATACGGGCTGATAATAAATCTACAATACACAGTTTAGTACACATTACTGACCACTGATCTAAAACACATATCACAGTCAACACCACGAAATGTTTTTGTCTTTTCTTATAGGTCCTAATTTTGACATCTTAGCAGCAATCTTACTTTCGTGAACTGTACAAGATAGAAAAAGGGCTCTGTTTACATGAAGAAAACGTGACTATTGTGTCTTATATAGTCACTTTGATTTAACATAATGTTTTATTTTTTTTTAAAACCCACTAATTTAATCACCGTAAACAGAGAACTTGACATTTTATGAAAGGCGGTTTTCCGTTTACAATCAAAGGGAGATAATAAGAACAATTGTCAATAAATTTGTTTCAACTAATTATTCTCCCCTTATTAGTTATCATCCCACTGTGACATACCAGGAAATTGAAAAGGCAGACAGACTGGCAAAGGATGGAGCAACACAGGGACAAATAGACCAAGAAATCACCTACCAAGAAAAAGGACACTCATTAAAACCATCAGGAAAGTTGACCACCCAAAAGACAATTACCACTATCTCGACAGAGCAGAACAGGTTATTACCTTTCGCCTCAGAACAGAACACAACAGATTAAACAGGAACTTAAATAGACTGAGACTAGTCTCATCACCTCTGCACCCTTGTGGGCAGGCAGCACAGACCACTGAACATATTCTGCAAAACTGCAATACACTAAACCAGTTATGGTAAGAAAACTGGCCCATGGAGATGGATTGGATATCCACATAAAGATGTATGGGAGCACTGAGGAGCTTTCAAATACAGCAGAATTTATCAAGAAAACAGAGAAGTGGAAGACTATTGTGTCAAAAAAAAGAGAAGAAATTTGCTCCTGCTACATCTTTAATTTAAACACGAATTAAACAAATAGTTTGTTCTTTTTTCTGTTGTATGCATCTGTCTAAAATGTTAAAAATATTTTTATGAAAAACTCATACGTAGGTTGACCATGATTCCTGTGTACAAAAACTGGAAATTAGAATGATATCCCTTGTGAACCAAATTGTGCTTATTACAAACATGTGTGTTTCCAGTAACGACGCATGCGAAACATGGGTACTAATAAAACATTGTCCAATATAACATCATTTAAATTAAAATTCTACAGAATAGTTCTGAGAAAACCATGGACAGCAAGGAAAACAAACCAGGAGGTACAAAGCACAATCATCGTCCAAGAGGGCTGGCTTCCAAAAATCATATTAATTGAACAACTAGCTTTTTTCTGTCATGTTAAGAGACATGACGGTATGGAGATAGTGATATTTGAGGGACGATAGAAGGTAACAGGTGTAAAGACCAACCAAGACGCCCTTGGACAGAAGACATAGGGGAGTGTCTGCCCTAAAGGAGGCGGTACACCTTGCTCAAGACCGAGGAGAATTCAATAGAGACATAAGGAAGACCACGTTCTGGGTAGAATATATCACGTGTTGATCCCCTTAAGGTGCTCCAATAATAAAATTGGTATGATAAAAATGTGATGTATTATATACCCAGGCAGTTTTGGTTCAGCAACACACTCTTAAACACATACTCTTGAACTCATACAATGACTGGATTACCAGAACACGACCTCTATTATTATAAGCTGATGGTTAAACACGTTGAGGATACAACCAAATTGTCACCTGAGTGTTTCCGGAGTCATAAATTGGAGTAAAGAAAGGCGAAATTGCTACCTGCCAATCATGTTGTAAGAGGAAGTTAGCTATCCTGAGAAAACTAAGTGGAACCACATGGGGAGCCAGTGGGAATATACTCAGTAAAGTGCACCCAGAACTAATTAATATTAAAAATGGCAGCAAATTAGCATAATTGAAATGAACATAAATAATCAAACTATTGAATATAATTAAATACCACAGAAAGTATATATATTTGTGTTGGTAAAGGTAAGATCCTACTTCTACAATTTTTAGGTGCGTGCAGAACTAATTAATATGAAAAATGGCAGCAAATTCGCATATTGCTGCTAGAGTTTGATATGATGAGATATTGCTGCTAAAGTGCTGTCGATAGATTCATCAATAGGTTTTACCCTTCTCTCCCCACCCACCCGTAACCCCAAATATTTAGGAAACTACAGTCATGCTTAATTATGTATTTTAAAAATTCACTCATCTGCCTTCTAGATCAACGTTTGTCTTAGCGCACATAACTGTCTTCTAGCTCACACATCTGATTTCTAGTTCACACACCTGTCTTCTAGATCAACTTTTGTCTTAGCGCACACAACTGTCTTCTAGTTCACACATATGTCTTCTAGTTCACACATATGTCTTCTAGATCAACTTTTGTCTTAGTGCACACAACTGTCTTCTAGCTCACACAACTGTCTTCTAGCTCACACATCTGTCTTCTAGCTCACACATCTGTCTTCTAGTTCACACATATGTCTTCTAGTTCACACATATGTCTTCTAGTTCAAACATCTGTCTTCTAGTTCACACATATGTCTTCTAGTTCACACATCTGTCTTCTAGTTCACACATCTGTCTTCTTGTTCACACATCTGATTTCTAGCTCACACATCTGTTTTCTTGTTCACACATATGTCTTCTAGATCAACTTTTGTCTTAGTGCACACAACTGTCTTCTAGCTCACACATATGTCTTCTAGTTCACACAACTGTCTTCTAGCTCACACAACTGTCTTCTAGCTCACACATCTGTCTTCTAGTTCACACATATGTCTTCTAGTTCACACATATGTCTTCTAGTTCACACATATGTCTTCTAGTTCACACATCTGTCTTCTAGTTCACACATATGTCTTCTAGTTCACACATCTGTCTTCTAGTTCACACATCTGTCTTCTAGTTCACACATCTGTCTTCTAGTTCACACATATGTCTTCTAGATCAACTTTTGTCTTAGTGCACACATCTGTTTTATAGCTCACACATCTGTCTTCTAGTTCACACATATGTCTTCTAGTTCACACATATGTCTTCTAGATCAACTTTTGTCTTAGTGCACACAACTGTCTTCTAGCTCTAACACAACTGTCTTCTAGCTCACACATCTGTTTTCTAGTTCACACATATGTCTTCTAGTTCACACATATGTCTTCTAGTTCACACATATGTCTTCTAGTTCACACATCTGTCTTCTAGTTCACACATATGTCTTCTAGATCAACTTTTGTCTTAGTGCACATAACTGTCTTCTAGTTCACACATATGTCTTCTAGTTCACACACATGTCTTCTAGATCAACTTTTGTCTTAGTGCACATAATTGTCTTCTAGTTCACACATATGTCTTCTAGTTCACACATATGTCTTCTAGTTCACACATATGTCTTCTAGATCAACTTTTGTCTTAGTGCACACAACTGTCTTCTAGCTCACACAACTGTCTTCTAGCTCACACATCTGTTTTCTAGTTCACACATATGTCTTCTAGTTCACACATCTGTCTTCTAGTTCACACATATGTCTTCTAGTTCACACATATGTCTTCTAGTTCACACATATGTCTTCTAGATCAACTTTTGTCTTAGTGCACATAACTGTCTTCTAGTTCACACATATGTCTTCTAGTTTACACACATGTCTTCTAGATCAACTTTTGTCTTAGCGCACACAACTGTCTTCTAGCGCACACATCTGTTTTCTAGTTCACACATCTGTTTTCTAGTTCACACATCTGTTTTCTAGTTCACATAACTGTCTTCTAGTTCACACATCTGTTTTCTAGTTCACATAACTGTCTTCTAGTTCACACATATGTCTTCTAGTTCACACATATGTCTTCTAGTTCACACATATGTCTTCTAGATCAACTTTTGTCTTAGTGCACACAACTGTCTTCTAGCTCACACAACTGTCTTCTAGCTCACACATCTGTTTTCTAGTTCACACATATGTCTTCTAGTTCACACATCTGTCTTCTAGTTCACACATATGTCTTCTAGTTCACACATCTGTCTTCTAGTTCACACATATGTCTTCTAGATCAACTTTTGTCTTAGTGCACATAACTGTCTTCTAGTTCACACATATGTCTTCTAGTTCACACACATGTCTTCTAGATTAACTTTTGTCTTAGCGCACACAACTGTCTTCTAGCGCACACATCTGTTTTCTAGTTCACATAACTGTCTTCTAGTTCACACATATGTCTTCTAGTTCACACATATGTCTTCTAGATCAACTTTTGTCTTAGTGCACACAACTGTCTTCTAGCTCACACAACTGTCTTCTAGCTCACACATCTGTCTTCTAGTTCACACATATGTCTTCTAGTTCACACATATGTCTTCTAGTTCACACATATGTCTTCTAGTTCACACATCTGTCTTCTAGTTCACACATCTGTCTTCTAGTTCACACATCTGTCTTCTAGTTCACACATGTCTTCTAGATCAACTTTTGTCTTAGTGCACACAACTGTCTTCTAGTTCACACATCTGTTTTCTAGTTCACACATATGTCTTCTAGTTCACACATATGTCTTCTAGTTCACACATATGTCTTCTAGTTCACACATATGTCTTCTAGTTCACACATCTGTCTTCTAGTTCACACATATGTCTTCTAGTTCACACATATGTCTTCTAGTTCACACATATGTCTTCTAGATCAACTTTTGTCTTAGTGCACACAACTGTCTTCTAGCTCACACAACTGTCTTCTAGCTCACACATCTGTCTTCTAGCGCACACATCTGTCTTCTAGTTCACACATATGTCTTCTAGTTCACACATATGTCTTCTAGTTCACACATATGTCTTCTAGTTCACACATATGTCTTCTAGATCAACTTTTGTCTTAGTGCACACAACTGTCTTCTAGCTCACACAACTGTCTTCTAGCTCACACATCTGTTTTCTAGTTCACACATATGTCTTCTAGTTCACACATCTGTCTTCTAGTTCACACATATGTCTTCTAGTTCACACATCTGTCTTCTAGTTCACACATATGTCTTCTAGCTCACACAACTGTCTTCTAGCTCACACATCTGTCTTCTAGTTCACACATATGTCTTCTAGTTCACACATATGTCTTCTAGTTCACACATATGTCTTCTAGTTCACACATCTGTCTTCTAGTTCACACATATGTCTTCTAGTTCACACATCTGTCTTCTAGTTCACACATCTGTCTTCTAGTTCACACATCTGTCTTCTAGTTCACACATATGTCTTCTAGATCAACTTTTGTCTTAGTGCACACATCTGTTTTATAGCTCACACATCTGTCTTCTAGTTCACACATATGTCTTCTAGTTCACACATATGTCTTCTAGATCAACTTTTGTCTTAGTGCACACAACTGTCTTCTAGCTCTAACACAACTGTCTTCTAGCTCACACATCTGTTTTCTAGTTCACACATATGTCTTCTAGTTCACACATATGTCTTCTAGTTCACACATATGTCTTCTAGTTCACACATCTGTCTTCTAGTTCACACATATGTCTTCTAGATCAACTTTTGTCTTAGTGCACATAACTGTCTTCTAGTTCACACATATGTCTTCTAGTTCACACACATGTCTTCTAGATCAACTTTTGTCTTAGTGCACATAACTGTCTTCTAGTTCACACATATGTCTTCTAGTTCACACATATGTCTTCTAGTTCACACATATGTCTTCTAGATCAACTTTTGTCTTAGTGCACACAACTGTCTTCTAGCTCACACAACTGTCTTCTAGCTCACACATCTGTTTTCTAGTTCACACATATGTCTTCTAGTTCACACATCTGTCTTCTAGTTCACACATATGTCTTCTAGTTCACACATATGTCTTCTAGATCAACTTTTGTCTTAGTGCACATAACTGTCTTCTAGTTCACACATATGTCTTCTAGTTTACACACATGTCTTCTAGATCAACTTTTGTCTTAGCGCACACAACTGTCTTCTAGCGCACACATCTGTTTTCTAGTTCACACATCTGTTTTCTAGTTCACACATCTGTTTTCTAGTTCACATAACTGTCTTCTAGTTCACACATCTGTTTTCTAGTTCACATAACTGTCTTCTAGTTCACACATATGTCTTCTAGTTCACACATATGTCTTCTAGTTCACACATATGTCTTCTAGATCAACTTTTGTCTTAGTGCACACAACTGTCTTCTAGCTCACACAACTGTCTTGTAGCTCACACATCTGTTTTCTAGTTCACACATATGTCTTCTAGTTCACACATCTGTCTTCTAGTTCACACATATGTCTTCTAGTTCACACATCTGTCTTCTAGTTCACACATATGTCTTCTAGATCAACTTTTGTCTTAGTGCACATAACTGTCTTCTAGTTCACACATATGTCTTCTAGTTCACACACATGTCTTCTAGATCAACTTTTGTCTTAGCGCACACAACTGTCTTCTAGCGCACACATCTGTTTTCTAGTTCACATAACTGTCTTCTAGTTCACACATATGTCTTCTAGTTCACACATATGTCTTCTAGATCAACTTTTGTCTTAGTGCACACAACTGTCTTCTAGCTCACACAACTGTCTTCTAGCTCACACATCTGTCTTCTAGTTCACACATATGTCTTCTAGTTCACACATATGTCTTCTAGTTCACACATATGTCTTCTAGTTCACACATCTGTCTTCTAGTTCACACATATGTCTTCTAGTTCAGACATCTGTTTTCTAGTTCACACATCTGTTTTCTAGTTCACACATGTCTTCTAGTTCACACAACTGTCTTCTAGTTCACACATCTGTTTTCTAGTTCACACATATGTCTTCTAGTTCACACAACTGTCTTCTAGTTCACACATCTGTTTTCTAGTTCACACATATGTCTTCTAGTTCACACATATGTCTTCTAGTTCACACATATGTCTTCTAGTTCACACATATGTCTTCTAGTTCACACATATGTCTTCTAGTTCACACATATGTCTTCTAGTTCACACATATGTCTTCTAGATCAACTTTTGTCTTAGTGCACATAACTGTCTTCTAGTTCACACATATGTCTTCTAGTTCACACATCTGTTTTCTAGTTCACACATATGTCTTCTAGATCAACTTTTGTCTTAGTGCACATAACTGTCTTCTAGTTCACACATATGTCTTCTAGTTCACACATATGTCTTCTAGTTCACACATATGTCTTCTAGTTCACACATATGTCTTCTAGTTCACACATATGTCTTCTAGTTCACACATCTGTTTTCTAGTTCACACATATGTCTTCTAGATCAACTTTTGTCTTAGTGCACACAACTGTCTTCTAGTTCACACATCTGTTTTCTAGTTCACACATATGTCTTCTAGTTCACACATATGTCTTCTAGTTCATACATATGTCTTCTAGCTCACACATATGTCTTCTAGTTCACACATATGTCTTCTAGTTCACACATATGTCTTCTAGTTCACACATATGTCTTCTAGCTCACACATCTGTTTTCTAGTTCACACATAACTGTCTTCTAGTTCACACATCTGTTTTCTAGTTCACACATCTGTCTTCTAGTTCACATATCTGTCTTCTAGTTCACACATCTGTCTTCTAGTTCACACAACTGGCTTCTAGTTCACATATATGTCTTCTAGCTCACACATCTGTTTTCTAGTTCACACATAACTGTCTTCTAGTTCACACATCTGTTTTCTAGTTCACACATCTGTCTTCTAGTTCACACATAACTGTCTTCTAGTTCACACATCTGTCTTCTAGTTCACACAACTGTCTTCTAGTTCACACATATGTCTTCTAGTTCACACATATGTCTTCTAGTTCACACATCTGTTTTCTAGTTCACACATATGTCTTCTAGTTCACACATATGTCTTCTAGCTCACACATCTGTTTTCTAGTTCACACATATGTCTTCTAGCTCACACATATGTCTTCTAGCTCACACATATGTCTTCTAGTTCACACATATGTCTTCTAGATCAACTTTTGTCTTAGTGCACATAACTGTCTTCTAGTTCACACATCTGTTTTCTAGTTCACACATATGTCTTCCAGTTCACACATATGTCTTCTAGTTCACACATATGTCTTCTAGTTCACACATATGTCTTCTAGTTCACACATATGTCTTCTAGTTCACACATATGTCTTCTAGTTCACACATCTGTTTTCTAGTTCACACATATGTTTTCTAGTTCACACATATGTCTTCTAGTTCACACATATGTCTTCTAGATCAACTTTTGTCTTAGTGCACACAACTGTCTTCTAGTTCACACATCTGTTTTCTAGTTCACACATATGTCTTCTAGTTCACACATATGTCTTCTAGTTCACACATATGTCTTCTAGCTCACACATATGTCTTCTAGTTCACACATATGTCTTCTAGTTCACACATATGTCTTCTAGTTCACACATATGTCTTCTAGCTCACACATCTGTTTTCTAGTTCACACATATGTCTTCTAGCTCACACATTCTGTCTTCTAGTTCACACATATGTCTTCTAGATCAACTTTTGTCTTAGTGCACACAACTGTCTTCTAACTCACACATCTGATTTCTAGCTCACACAACTGTCTTCTAGCTCACACATCTGTCTTTTAGCTCACACATCTGCCTTCTAGATCAACGTTTGTCTTAGCGCACACAGCTGTCTTCTAGCTCACACATCTGTTTTCTAGCTCACACATCTGTTTTCTAGTTCACACATGTCTTCTAGCTCATACATCTGTCTTCTAGTTCACACATCTGTCTTCTGGCTCACACATCTGTCTTAGCTCACACATCTGTCTTCTTGTTCACACATATGTCTTCTAGCTCACACATTTGTCTTCTAGCTCACACATCTGTCTTCTAGCTCACACATCTGTCTTAGCGCACACAAGTGTCTTCTAGTTCACACATCTGTCTTCTAGTTCACACATCTGTCTTCTAGTTCACACATCTGTCTTCTTGTTCACACATATGTCTTCTAGCTCACACATATGTCTTCTAGTTCACACATCTTATTTCTAGTTCACACATCTGTCTTCTAGCTCACACATCTGTCATCTAGTTCACACATATCATGTAAGCTCACACATCTGTTTTCTAGTTCACATGACTATCTACTAGCTAACAAAGTTGTGCTCTTTCTCAAAACAGGACACTGAAGCTTAAAATTGACTTATTCAAACTTAAAGAACAAAGTGGAGTCAGGAAAGCAACTATAGACAGACTGATTATCCAGTTGAATAAACATGTACCTCAAACACTTGGTAATGATGTTGTCTCGCTTTTCATGTTTATTTGATCACGTGAATATATTGTTGTTGACATACTTGTCACACTACAACAATTATATTTCATATACTATATATTTATCCAAGACTGGTAACATTACCACTGTGTCTATGTAGACAGATAGCAGAACATGTCCTGCAAGACTACATTTCATTAAACCAGTTAAAGGAAGAACAATGGCTCACAGAGATGGATATTCACAGAAAGCTGTTAATTAATTTGGCAGACCATCTTACCTAGTATTGTACCCACTATATGTAGATTGCCGATTGTTCTGATGGTATGGGTCAAGTGTAAACAGAACATTGTAACTCAACAAGACAGTCTATGGAACGGCCACCGATATAGAAAACAGTCAGTCAATTGATATTGGAGAAGTTGCAGACTTTCTTTGTGGTGTGGAGGAATTGGTTGCCATGCTTATCCATGTGTATATACAATAGTGCCGTTCTTACCCATGGTTTTTTGCTGTGTGTCTTGATAAAGGCTTTTTGGTTGAAACATCAGTTTGTGTGTTTTTATATGTGTTTACAGTGATTAGCAAAACTTCATTGCGCTGTTCCAAGCTTTGCGTGATGGATTTCAGTTTTACTGCAGTCAGTACATATTATCGATCTTATCCATGTGTGGTAATGTTGTACTACACATACATGATTGATGAATACAGACAGAATCTTGACAAATATTGGAGAAAATGGAACAATGGAAAAGCAGACCTTTAAATGAATCAACTGATATCAAATAAAGCCAGGAAGGATGATATTGTGTATCCAGATAGATCTCTCCGTGGTGGTGAGAAATATGTTCCTTTCATGCCACAGTCGGCACATAGGACAGAGGTATTGATTCTCCATGTGTTGCGATCCCCTGCCTGCAGTTTTAGTTCTTGTATGGTCCTGCAGCCTGTTATTTCCTCTTCTTTAGACATGGTGTTTTTTAGGTTTGCTTTACTCCTTTCTCATTTTATTTTACCCTCAGGCGTCCATGTAAGGGCGTGTTGGTTTATTCTCTTTTCATCTAGTCTTAAAACATAACCGAGGTATTTCCATCTGCGTTTTCTTATGACGTTTGAAACATATTCTTGGTGTGCTTTCTTTCTTAAATCACTATTTGTGATGAAATCGCTCCATTTTATGTTATTTCATGTTATGTTCCAGAGACATTTGTTTTCGAAACTGTTTAATTTTTGATCTGTTGCTTGAGTTGATTTCCAGCTTTCTCTTTCATATGTTAATACTGAGACAATAAAGGAGTTGAATAGCTTTAACTTGGTGTTTCTTCCTAGATCTTTTGACTTTCAGATATTAGTTAGTTTGGTAAATGTGCTAGCTGCAACTGCTATGCGTGTATTTATTTCTTTCATTGAGTCTCCATCAACAAACATTAAGTTACCCAAGTAATTAAAGTTGGAACTTTTTCCAGTATTTGGTTGTTTACTGAGATGTTATTTGTTGAACTGGTAAGTCCCGTGATTTTTGATTTATCTAAAAATATGAGAAAAATCTGGCTAGGGGTTTATTATAACTATTGATATTGAGAGTTCTCATGGAGCACAATGGGAAATACAGAATAATTGCTTCAATTATGATGATTGGGGTTAAAGTCAATACTATAAGTCTTTAATGCTTCATGGTTTACAACTTGTCTGTGATAGCTGCTTCTTTTGACAATATGCAAATGAACAAAATATTCAGAACATCCATTGTCAAAACTATAACTATTTCAAAACTTCTGGGTATCACATTGATCTATTTCCCTGGGTGTGCTGATATTCGTGGTAATAAGAGAGCAGACAGACTTGTATCTGTGAATTTAAGATAAACACTGGTGATGTACTGAAGTTTGTGGTCACTTGCTGGAGTGGACACTGGGATAGATGAGGTATCCAGGAGGTACCTATGCTGCATCCACGGCAATTCAGTATCTTCTTCTTCTTCGTTCATTCTCAAACTCCTCCAAATTAGCAGGATGTAGTCCAGAGAATGGAATGTCTTGTGTCATGGTTTACAGCAATGATGCATTATCTGCACCTTTCAGTCTGACACATATGACTTTAACATAGCTTTTAGTCATGTTGACCCTATATGGAATGGGACAGCCAACTCCATCCCATAACCTCCTTAGTCACCTCTTACAACATGCATGGAAGGTAAACAATGTTGCTGTTCTTTACTTTCCTCTCAGACCTTGGTAACACATCGGCGGCAATTCAATATTATTTATGGTATAAATAGAACTGAGAACACGTCGAGTAGAATTAAGAGTGTTTATCCAGCTAGCTAGCCATGGGGACTATCAGCATGCATATTCTTTGACATCTTCTCAGGGAGATGTAGAATTGTGGGTTTGCCTTGAAGTACAATAACATGGATTAACTAATAGCTTCTTTAATGTGATATTTCTTTAGCAGAACATCATTAAGCACTGCTACTTTCTGTTCTGTGCAACCATCATCAAGCACTGCTACTCTCTGTTCTGTGCAACCATCATCAAGCACTGCTACTCTCTGTTCTGTGCAACCATCATCAAGCACTGCTACTCTCTGTTCTGTGCAACCATCATAATTTCTCCAGTGTCATATTAAGGAGGCCCTTTTCTTCTGCGTTCTCTTTCAAACTCCTTCAGATTAACAGGATGTAGTCTGGAGAATTAAATGCACCGTGTCATGGCTTGCAGCTTGGCTGTGATATCTTGGCCATTGGTCCTGACACGTTTGACTTTAGCATAGTTTCTGTGTCATTTGACCCTGTAAGGGATGTGACAGCCAACTCCACCCCCTAAAAGCATGAGTCACCTCTTACAACATGCATGACATGTAAAAGTTTCACTATTATTTTCTCCCCTTTCAGGCTGGGCAACAGGGCGAAGAAGGTCCTTGCCAGAATCTTTTTTGCCTATTCATTTATTACTACGGATTAACTGTCTGTCAATATTTGATGTAAGTAAAACTTAAACTCTACATCTTTTGAAATGTTTGATCTCTTCTATTCTATGACCCTTTTTGTATCATTAAAGTAAATGTTAAATGTCTGCAATGAATAAATCATCAATCCACAGACAAAAGTCCACAAGTAAAAAGTACAAAGGTAGTAACAATATCAGTGTATTTGTTGTCCTCTATTTTGTTATATTTCTTATACTACCGGTATATATTCATCCAAGACTGGTAACATTACCTCTGTGTCCATGTGGGCAGACAATGGAGCATATCCTGCAAGACTGCATTTCACTAAACCAGTTAAAGGAGGAACGCTGGCCTATAGAGACGGATATCTACAGAAAGATGTTAATTAATTTTGGCAGACCATCTGACCCAGTTGGCAGATGTTTTTTTTTACACCTTTTGATACAGACCACAGAGTTTGATGAATCCATTCGCTTGAAGTGTTTTCTAGTGCTCTTTGGGCACTCTTCTTCTGTGTTCGTTCTTAAACTCCTGCATATTAGCAGGATGTAATCCGGAGACTGCATGATCATCCTGTCAAGTTCGTCCGTCATAGTCGATAATGACGATTTGGGATCAACTGTAAAAGGTAACGGTAATATGAGTTATGAACCAGTGTCATAACACACGGTTTCCCATAAGTACTCATCTGTCTAGTCAGTGGTTGACCAGAAACCCCCATCGAAGATGGATGTGTCGTATTATTGGTGTAAATAAAACGGCGACTCAACGCAGGGAATTTCCATTCTCTGGACTAAATTCCCTCAGGAATGTGCCGGGGGGAGGGATAGGGTTTAGGTAGGGTTAGAGGGTTGGGGAGGGTAAATGGGAAATTATAGATATTAGAACAAGAGAGAGCAATGTTCTTAAATCACCTTCCCTGAGTGAGAGGTGTCTTAGATTACAAGAAATAAACCACAGAGGAGGATAATGAATACCTGGCAACAACAAAATTATCCTAGGAGAGGGGAACTCTACCTCAAAACCCCGGGCAGATGGTGCTCGTTAACCCTGTTAGGCAAGCTGTCTAGGAGAAGGAAAACTCCAAAATGAAACCTCCACTGCCCTGTGGACAATCCTTGGATGGATAAGGGCTAGGGAAACACATCCTGACTCAAAAGTAAGATGGAAGACGGAGACACTGGACCGAAAGGTACAAAATAGTCCAGCCAAGGCTGAAAACCACAGTGTCACGCAATGACTTCACATGTCAAATAAAAGGTTACAGATGATTCATTTTGGTGCTTCATCTGTGGAATCCCGTCAGGCGGATGAAGTGCCGGGCTCTAAGCCTCGAAGGAGCCCACCCTCAGCGACTGGTGGTACCTCTGTCTCAATTTGTGGAGCCAGGAAAAGAGATCAGAGGAAAAAAACTACTGGTTCAAAAAAATCACATATAGATCATGATGCAGACAAAGACAAAAATAAGCACTTACAAATATTGCAGTGGAATGCAGAGGGTGTGTACAATAAAAAGACTGCACTTGCAAACCGATTACACACAGAGGAAATCGACATAGTATGCATACAGGAAACACACCTCACAAACAACAATAGATTCAACATCCGAGGATACCAAACATTTCGGAATGATAGAGAAAAAAGACATAAAGGAGGAGTTCTTATACTTGTGAAAAACAATATCGTTGCCTCTGAAATTCGAGTAGACACAGAAGAACAGGCTGAAATCATTGGAACCTGTCTAACCCTTCCAACTAAAGAGGTCACAGTATATAACTATTACTGTCCACAAGACAAGAGCCTATCTCTACACACAATTAACACAGAAAAAGATAACTGTCTTGTAATTGGTGACTTCAATAGCCACTCACAAAGTTGGGGATATACAGAACAAGATACTAAAGGAGAAGAAGTGGAAGACTGGCAGTGTGAGGTGAAACTTCAACTGCTTAATGAACCTGAAGACCACCCAACTTTCTACTCTAGAAGATGGCACACCACCTCAACCCCTGACCTAGCCTTTGCAACAGACGCCTTAGCGAAAATAACATACAGGGAAGTGCTGGAGCAGCTTGGTGGAAGTGACCATCGCCCCATCAAACTCACCATTGACATTAACCATACCCCTGTTGGCCCCACAACCACACCCAGATGGAACTTCAAGAAAGCAAACTGGAGTAAGTTTGCTGACCTGACAGACAAATTCACAAAAACCTTAAATCCAAGGATTAAAAACGTGAACAAAACTGCACAACTCCTGGCTTCTGCACTTCTTCAAGCAGCCAAGCAAACCATACCAAGAGGTGCTAGGAAAAATTACAAACCGTACTGGTCTGACGAACTCGATGAGTTAGAGAAAGAAGTGTCAAAGGCCAGAGACACAGCAGAAAAAAGCCCATCCACAGAAAACAACATATCACTAAAAGCTGCTGTAGCCAGACTAAGAAAAACGACAATTACAAACACAAGGAAAAGCTGGCATGAAAAAACAGAAAATTTAAACTTCGACAAAGAGGGAAGAAAGCTATGGAAAATAACAAAAATGCTCAACAGCGAAGATAACAAAACAGCACCAGTAGCTATAGAGAATGGTGGAGATGTACTCACAGGAAAGAAGGCTGCAAATCACTTTATACAGCATTACCAAAGTACTTCCTGCCACAAAGTCGATGAATATAGGAGAAGAGAAGTAAGAAAAGAACTACGGAATATCGAAAAAGAGATCAGCAAAGATAAACAAGATGTCATGAATATTCCATTCACGATCAATGAACTAAATGAAGAACTAGCAGTATTAAAACTTAGGAAATCACCTGGTCCTGATGACATACCAAATGAACTGCTAATTCACATTGGACCATCAGCAAAAAAGAAATTAATAAAAAATTTTAACAACTGTTGGGATAGAGGTCTAGTGCCACAGGTGTGGAAAACCGCCATAATGATACCCATCCACAAGAAAGGCAAGCCAAAAAATAAGGTGGACAGCTATCGCCCAATAAGTCTGACCAGCTGTGTTTGCAAATTAATGGAGCACCTGGTGAACAAAAGAATGATGTGGTTCCTAGAAAAAAATAAAATCCTGCTAAATCAGCAAGCTGGCTTCAGAAAGTGTAGATCAACTGAAGACCAGATTACACTAATTGCCCAGGAAGTAGAGGATGCTTTCCAGGAAAAAAAGCAGACATCAGTGGTGTGGGTAGATATGGAAAAAGCCTTTGATTGTGTATGGAAAGATGGACTCCTTAAACTACAACAAAACAAAGTGACAGGGCGCATGTATTACTGGATAAAACACTACCTGCACAACCGAAAAGCAGCAGTGAAGCTTGAAATGAAGCATAGCAGAAAGAAACTCTTTAAGCATGGAGTACCACAGGGAGGTGTTCTATCCCCCACTCTATTCCTTATATTCATGAATGACATTGACCAAATTCTCTCGCGTAAAGTAAATGCTTCAATGTATGCAGACGATCTGGCGATATGGTGCAGTGAAGAGAGCGTAGGCACAACAAAAATAAGGTCGCAAGAAACTATTGACAATTTGGCCAAGTGGACAGACCAATGGGCCATGTCTATCAATGCCCAAAAAACTACCTATTACCATCTTCAGCATGTCCACCAAACCACAGAAAATCCTACTAACCATAAATGGTCAAACATTGCCAAAAGATGAGACACATACCTTGGAGTCACTTTTGATCCAAGACTTACATGGAAACAGCACATAGATAAGTGCCAAACAAAAGGTACAATGAGGACAGCACTCCTTAAAAAATTGGCTGGAACAGATTGGGGTGCAAATGGAAATATTCTAAGTATAGCATATACAGGTTATGTAAGACCAGCTTTAGAATATGGAATGTCAGCATGGGGGACTGCAGCCAAGAGTAACACTCAAAAGATCTCAAAGATACAAAACCGCAATCTCAGAATTATAACAGGAGGTATGAATACTACCCCAATCACAGAAATGGAAACATGCACAGGTTTGCCATCAATGGAAGAAAGAAGAAATGAAAAAATCCTCACACAGTATGCAAAGTTCAAATGTTTGGAGAGTCATCAAATGAACCAAAGACTAAGCAGACCTACAAAATAGCGACTCAAAAGAGGTAGCTTTCTACACTCCGCTAAACAGCTCCAGAAATCACTCACAGATACAGACCTACAAAACCTAAAACCACTAAACACCTTTAACAAATACCCAACATGGGACAGGAAAAACTTCCCAAGAATTATGGACAAAATACCAAGCATTATTTCTAAAACAGAAACTACTATACAAGTACTAAAGCAGACAACTAAGAATCACATACAGAAAGCATACCCAAAGGATATATGGACACATGTATATACAGATGGATTAGCGAAAGAGGCAGTATTAGATGGAGGATCAGGAATATATATAGTACCACCAGATGGAAAAGAAATAGAGAAATCCATACTCACAGGCAAACAATCCACAAATTTTAAAGCAGAAATGGAAGCCATAATAGAGGCAGCCAAAATGCTCATGAATTGCTTGCCGAGTCACAACAGACATGTAGTATTTCTAACGGATGCAAAATCAGTATTGCAGGCATTGAAAGATCCAAAGAACACGAGCATGAATGAACTTACGGCCTGCTTACTACACCTCAGCAGTACCACCAAAGAAACAGTACTGCAGTGAATCCCAGGTCACTTTGGCATACCTGGAAATGAAAAAGCTGATCTCCTGGCAAGGAAAGGGGGATCACTGGAACAAATAGAAAATGATAATACGTACTATGAAAGTAAGACCATGTTAAAAGCAGAATATAAGAAAAAGTGGAAGCAAATGCACCCAACTGCAGAACCAAATGACCCCTACCACCAAATGTCACACAAGGAACAAACCATCATTTTCAGACTACGAACTGGTCAAAACAGACTGAGAAGTCACATGTTCCGAAAGCTGAAGATTGGTGAGACAGACCTGTGCAACTGTGGACTGAGCCCAGAGACTGCAGAACACATTCTTCATGCCTGTCAACTCTACCAAGAAGAGAAGGAGAAAATATGGCCTACTAAGACGGCACTGCTTCCAGACTTGAGGGGTTCCATGGATGACCTGAAACGAATCACACAATTCATTGAAGCTATTGGTGCTGTAACCTGATATCTGACTGAAGAACGATGAAGAAGAAGAAGAATGGACTAAATTCTGCTGGAAATTTAGTAGGACCATTGTTCTGCTGCAAGAGATATCCATTGGAAGTTTTGGAATGAAGAAAAAGACCAGAAACCACCTGAAGAGGGTCCTCGACAACACTTGCTAAATTAATATGGCACCTTCTCAGAGTTTGAGCCCTGGTATCCAACTTTCTCATGTCTGGTTTAACCATGGGAGTAATTTTTATTTAAACCATGAATAATGAATGGACCCATGTGACGTCAGTGACCCACAAAGCTGTACTAAATTTGGTTTGTTGTACTGAAAGGAGCAGATATCTCAGACAGCTGTAAACCTTGATTTGGCAGATTCTGTTCTCCAGAATACATCCTGATAGTTTACAAGAGTTTGAGAATGAATGCAGAAGAAGAAGTAACGGTTCATGCCTGGAACGTGTGCCTACCAATGTTTACAGCGCTCATAGTTTTTAAAGAATTGTCTGGTCATAATTTTTTTATATTTTGTGACATTGCAGAATGCAATTGTTTAGTAGTTTGAAGCCAGGGAAATAATTAACGAAAATAGGAAGAACACAGTTTTTGAAACACAGCAGGAGGGGGTAGGGATAGAATTAGAATTAGTTGTAGGTAAAGGTAGACCCCATGGCAGCCACCTGATGTCACGGATGAATATAACTTCATGCACTAAGCCACATCAGCTATTAATTGGGGTGGCCAGTTCCCTTTCTTACTGTTTTTACCTCCCCTAACTCATGTGTCAGGTACCCTATTACAGCTGAGTCGACAGGAGGAGTGGTCATGTCCAGCGAGAAATCACAACAGGAATTTTTGTTTGCCCGGACAAGGTTTCGAACCTGGTATGCTGTAATCCAGAGATAGCAAGCAAGCTCACTATCAATTAGGCTAATGTGCTCCTCAGAATTAGTTTTAACACTGCGCCTAGCACCTCTCCCCTCCATACTCTAGCATTATCCCTTCTCATTAAATCATGGCATAATTTTACCAACATTAGCCATTTTTGTAATTTGTGGCGACACGCTCTGCAAGTGATGTAAAATTATTGACTACATGAAAACTGTGTAAGCCATAACAAACTTTCAATGAACCTGTACATAATTTCTGAGTTCGTTCTATTTTCTGCTTATAGACGAACTATTACATAGGCACGTGTTCCAGACAAGGACAGACGTGACATTATTCTATTGATCTGCTGATGCCCAAAAGGGGATCAAAGTATAGCAACCTTGTGATCTGCTATGCATGTTGTAAGAGACAGCTAAGGAGCTTTAGTGGTGTACTTTTCCATCCTATCACATGGGTCAAAGTGACCATAAAGCCATGTCAAAGAATGAGTCTAGAGAACTGAGTTCATTATGTGTGGTTTACAGCTTATCTGCGATATCTCATCTTTCTGCGATACATTCCAACTTCAGAATGACTTCTGGGTTACTTTAGTATTCTATGGGATGGGTCAAGACAACCCCAAATTTCCTTATTTATCTTTAACAACATACATGACAGGTCATAGTTTTGCTATTCTGCGCAACACTTTAAGATCCCGTCAACATACTGGGGGCAACTAAATCTTCATATCCATGACAAGGGGCTGGCTGTGATGTGTACTGACCCAAATAAAACATTAATTAAAGTCAATATTATTAATTTGAAGATTTGTCACAACTTTCTAATTTTCAGGGGGATCTCCCTAGTTAAGCTGTTCGCCTTGAGTTCAAGAGGTCATGAGTTCGAATCTGACTCATGTCATTTTGTGTATAAAGTGGATTTTTTCAGAGATCCCTGTGGGTTATCACTTGAAGCTATGGAGTTACGTGCTATGAGTGGTACTCTTGGCAGGCGGCATGCCACTTTGTTGAGAGTGATGAGTATATATGGGAAACCGAGTAAAGTGAAGTCAACTTTTGAACCCTTTTTTTTAACTTTTCTAATTTTCAGATGATGAGAGATAAAAAAGACAGAAAGTAGAACAGACTGCAGATAAGTATCAACAAATGACTTCAGTAGTGGATATGAAGAGTGGAAAAGAAAAATATTAGCTAGAGCTGCTGAAACCTCTCGATGCTTTACTAACCTTACTGCCCATGAATGGAAACAATCAGGGCTTCATGATTGGGGTGCCCAAAGAGGAAGCTTATGGGGTGTACTTTGCTGTCCTATTACATGGATTCTCCAATTGTGTTGTTAAATGTTGTGGGTGAAGTGGGAGTTGTCAGACTTTAGCTATTGTCAGCACGTGTCTATTTAAGGTTTCTTTGATTGTCTCCATCCATCTAATTCTTGGTCTTCCTTGTTCCATGTAGCCTGATCTTCAGCTGTTGTATGCACAAAGTGCTGGTTGCTTTGGTTCTATTCTAATGATGTGACTAAACCACCTTGTTTGCTGTCTCTCAATGTAGTCTTGAGATGGTTTTTATTTCTTCTCTGATATCTTTATTTCTCCGTTGGTCTCAATGTTTGATATTTTTAACTTTTCTTAAACATCTCATTTCTCGCAAATGTATTGTTAAAACCATACCTTGCAAGGTGATTTGGTGCCACTGGAATGGGCCTGGTTCAATTCCCATTAGTCTCAAGAATTTTCACCCCTTGGGGGACTGTGCTAAATATTTCAATGTGGTACCCTTATGACCCTGATGGGTGCAGGTTTATAAATAGAATAGATATTTAATTTAATTTAGATAAAATTGTTGAAGATTATATGAAGTACTTTGTCATTTTGTTTAACCACAATGAATGACAGAATCATATCAAAGAATAATAGATTTCTTCTACATCAATCGCTCTGATTCTGAAATATTTTTGAGTCATGACCCCATTTTATAGAAACAATCTGATCTGCGACTCCATTTTATGAAACAAAGTTACCCTCTACCCGAATACATTAAAACAAGGTCTTGATATAGTTAGAAGAAAACATACAAATTTACAGCTTTTTGCATCTTTACAGATGGTTGAAAAGCTGGCCAGTGCAAAATTTCATATTTAAAATTTCATATGAACATAAATTGCCAAAATGCATAGTGTCTATGTTTCACACGATTTCTTTCCTAGGCAAGTTTTATTGGTTGGTTGGTTGGTTGGTTGCTGATCCAGCGGTCCATGGGCTCATGCCCTTTGACCCAATGCTATTGTGTGATATATGCATGTGTTTGTGAGCTGTTGTTTTGTTCCAAATAATGTGTTCCATTTATCTAGCCCTAGAGGGAGAAGCATTTTCTTGATGTCATCCAGTGTTGTGCATTTAAAAAGGTTGCGGTCAACATTTTCATAGGGATGAGTGCACAGTCAACACTCTGGATTGTGTGTTGTGGTTGTATTCTGTTCAGGTGATTGTTAAGCTGTACATGTTGTGTGGTGTGCAGTCGGAAGATGATACTCTGGTCTTTTCTTCCCAGGAGGTTGATGTTATCTTCAGGATTTGGGCTGGTCATATATTTCCCTCCCAGTGTTTCCCATAGCCCATCTGTTCACCCAATTTCTTTAGTCACAGATTTCAGCATCATTTTAACTTTGTAAATAACCAAATGGTCAGAGGGTGTCTGACAAAGTGGATGGTGTCGCAGTAACCTAATGAACAAATAGTCAAGCAAAATGAATTAAAAAGGTTACTAAAACACTTACCTTGCCTATTAATAAAAATATATTTAAAAAAGTATATATAAAAAAAACATACCCGGTACAATAAAACTAAACAGGACAATTCTCCCTGTATTGGCTCAAATTGAACCTTTTTCAAGAGACAAACAACAGAAAACAACAAAATAAAAAACAAAATAGATGACTAGATTTCATCAAGCCCCGTCTCCATAGCGCAGGGATGGCAACCATAATACACCACTACCCAAACCTGGGAAGGACCACACCAGGATACATGGCTACAGAATAATAACTGCAGAATACGATTGGCAAGCTTTTGGAAAAAATTGTGGCCTGGAAGGTATCGGGTTATCTTGAAAGAAATAAGTGTTTACCAACATTGTTAGGAGGATATCGTCCAGGAAAGAAGACATGGCAGAATGCAGCCATATTTGCGCAGGATGTTTTTGAGGGGTTCGATTCGCGCATGGAGACATGTGCAGTCGCAATAGACCTTGAGGATGCATACAATAGGGTGTCCTTGGATATCTTGATGCACCAGCTGTTAAATCTTGCAGTTAATCCTTTTGTCGTGCGTTGGGTTGGCGCCGCCCTGATGCACAGGGTTGTAGTTCTTAAGTGTGGTAACTGGATATCTACACCAACGGTTATTAGCCCTGGCCTGCCACAGGGATCGCCTCTATCTCCTGTACTTTTCAATGTATACACAGTACATATCGCTGGCAATCAAATCACAGGTGTTGGTAGAACAATGTCATATGCCGATGTTAGCATATTCTTCCCCGTGCCTTGAGTGATGGGCGTGCCGAGGGGGTTGCGGTAGCACCGGGCATCAAAATGCCCCTCAAAATAATGAAAACATTGAAATTGGATTTAAGTGCCTTTGTCATGCCAAAGTTGATGCCACACAACCAGTGGCGTAACGAGAGGGGGCGGAGGTGTGAACCGCCCTGGGCGGCACCATCGGGAGGGCGGAAAATGTATTTTCTTCCAGGCTTTCACAATCACTGCCATATTTTTTTAATGTCACAAGGGCAGAAAATTATGATTCCGCCCCGGGCGCCATTGACCCACGCTACGCCACTGCTGTGAGGAGTCACAGAATTGAATGATGATCGGTTTTCAGGCTATTGCAAGTCTGGTCGCTTGATATGAAGTAATACTTTGCCTCGTTAGAATGTTGGTAACTCATTCAATCCTACTGTTTCTTTGTCTTCTGTATCTTGCTGTTTCCATTTTCATGTTATATGCTCTTGCCGCTGGTCAAGGGTTCTTTCTCATTAAGTGGCCGAACCATTTCAATCTCTGTTTTTCAATCTCTGTTGACCACGAATGTTGTTCCAGATGTTGATGAAACTTTCTCTCTTATTCTTTATTTAGTGTCCATGTCTGACATTGAAAACATAATGTTGGGATGAATATTGAATTTTGTATGTGTCTTTTGGTTTCCTGTTTCAAAATTGGAGTAAGTTCATAATCTACATAGTTGGTTTTTTCATCAGCTGTAAAAATGTATGTTTGTTAGTTGGTGGATTTGTCTGTCTAGAGTCAGACACGCTCCTTTCAACCGTGGAATGGTTTTCCTTTGGTTATATTGTGGCGTATATCGTGGCCCAATGGCCTGGGTTGTCCTGTTAGGGACTGGTGATGTGACCTGGGGTCTGGTCTGCGTGTCCTTATGAAAAAAAATATTGGGGGATTGGGATGTAGTCCTAAGAAGGACTTGTTTGTTGTACTTGGTGCGTTTGGTGTTAGGCTCATGGGTCTTGGTTCTCCTCTTGGAAATAGATAGTTGTGGGTCTTTTGTTGGCATCCTAAGGTTTGGATGGTCTTGTAGACTCTGTGGAGGATTTTATTTTTATTTTCCTTTTTTTTAAAATATTTTTTTATTTTTAAATATTCAATAAATGTAAATTAAAAAACGACTTCACTGCTTATATACATATATAGTATTTTTCCATTAAGCAATGGGTTCTTACACACACATGGTCATACATATATACATGCACCCATATACTTTACATATGAAAAAATACACATGCATCCATATACTTTACATATCAAGAAAAACCTCATGTACCCATATACTTTACATATCATACATACCTATTCACATATATGCTTTACACATCATAAATACATATGCACCCATATACCTTACATATAAATACACATTCATCCATATACTTTACACATCATAAATACATATGCACCCATATACTTTACTTCTTGGAGCTGACTGGCAGCAAATAGCATGTCCATTATTTTTCTACACACATGGAATCCCCACTGACTTTCTGGCAGAAGATCATCTGCGATTTTATGTGTAATTTAGTTGAGCATTACATGAGCCAATATTTTTCCAGCTTTGGATAACAAAACTATTTCTATGTGGTTATAACAGAACTGTGTTCATTACTGAAGATGTGTCTACATTATTTACCAAATAAACCACACATTATTTAATGAAACGAGCTTTTGCTAAAGGCGCAAACAACGCCTCATCTATTGATCTGCGTGGAACGCATTGAGAGCCCCACTTTCCTGGAAAACTTTTGGGGATCGGGGGAGTCGAGAGAGCTCTCATTCTGTTGTGAGCAGATCGAATGCTCAGTAGTAGACGCTGTATTTTATTTCCGCGTAACAGAAGCTGTGTGAAATCAGCCTAATATTTAAAAGTTGGAAAGTGTTGGACACGTCTACCCGTAATTAACCCAAAACTGTTTACTTCATTTTGCTTCATACAGGTAAACTATTACGGCATCTTTCCGATTTTTATAGCAGTGTTCCTGAGATCCAAAGCGTGACAAAAATATCATTAAGTTTCTGTGCAAGCACAGCTCGTCATATCATGAAGATTTCTGCTGGGATGACAATCATTTCAGTTAAGCAAGACATAAACAACAACGCATCTCTAATAGTAAAATAAAATACATTCAGATCATTTCCTTCAATGGAAGACGTTATATGCCACAATACAGAGCATGATATATTCAGATTCATTGCAGAGATGAACCCATATCCCGCTTTTTATTTCAACAAGAACTCATCGAATTATTCATTTCAAGATGAACCCATATCCTAATATTAGGGATTTTTTTATCAAGAAACAACAACGGACTAGAAATAAAGATGAACCCACATACAATTCTCACTAGACATGTCAATGCCAGTTGTGTCATCCCTACTTGTTTTTGATGTATACGTGTATGTAATCCTTGAGAAAGGCCTTTCGGTTGAAACACCGATTTATGTGTGTGCTTATGTGCATTTCATGTTATTAGCGAAACTTCATTACCCTGTGTCACACTTACCTGTTGGATTTCAGTTTTCCTCTGTATGTATTTTACATTCTTAGCTTCCTCCTATAAATGAAGATGTTCTTCAATTCACACACGTCTTGACAATGTGTAGATCATTCAACATAGATCATTCTTGACAAATATTATCTACTGACATATTTTTAATCATTAATATGGTTCGTGTGTATGCGTGCGTGAATAATGAATACGGCACTTGAAGAGGTTGAGCAGCTCGCATAGAACCGAGAGGCTTACATAATGGAAATGAGGACATCTGTAAAGGACATGTCACATACAGGAAGATTGAAATATATCATACCTATTTCTCAGTTTATTCATTTCGAACACTCACAAATCAATGTCCATGGTGTTGTTCTTGCTTGTTTTTTTGTTGTGTATGTAGTCTTGATAAAGGTCTTTTGGTCGAAACGTCAATTTGTGTGTGTTATGTGTTTCCAGTGATTAGCAATACTTCATTATCCTTTTTCAAGCTTTACCAAATGACCATTTTAGTACTTAGGCTTAATGGCATATGCAAATGTTAAATGTTTGTGGTCATCAAAGAATTTACATACTTGTACAGTGTGCATAAGATGTTATGTCTTTCGATCGGTCAGAATATATTCATAGCAACTTGACAATATACACATTTAAAGTTTTGAGTAAAATCATATCTTTTTAGATAAGCTGCCCTGCCGAAGACGGATGTGTCAGGCCATTAACGCAAATAAAACGGTGACAACGCATTTTCATTTTCTGTACTACATCCTGCTGGAAATCTAGTAGGATTTCATGGTCCTGCTAGAAGGGAGATCCAGCGGGAGTTTGAGAGTGGACGCTGAAGAAGATACCGGTAAGCTGCGTGGTCGAAGTAAGAAAACGCCAACTCAAGTTGCGTAGGAAATAGTGAATGACCTGGTTCAAATTCCATCTACTGTCTTTTTGCTGGTGAAAGTTGGAGTCTTTTGGGTGTGAAAGAAGTCTTTGCAACCACCCCCTGCCTTTTCCAAATTCCACATAGGTAACATAAGCTTCGCTGCTTGTAACCTTTGGGGATCAAACCAAAGATAAAAGAACATAGTCTACCAACATTGTCCTATGTTCTTTGAGCAGCGAGTTTGAGGGTGTCCATGTGATGTTTTGGTCAGTTTGCAACAATTATTTAACTGCAAAATGGTTGGTGCCTAGAATATACAAATCTGTTATGTCAATCTTGGCTATCTGAAACAGTGTCTCTGTCTGTCATGTCATGTTTGTGCCTAGTTAGAAAATGAGACCTAGTCACACCTCTAGAGTTTGGGTATCTAAAACAGTGTCTCAGTCTGTCATGTTTTGTGCCTAGTTAGAAAATGAGACCTAGTCACACCTCTAGAGTTTGGGTCAAACGGCATGAGCCCATAATCCGCTGGATCAGCAACCAACCAACCAACCTCTAGAGTTGATGAAAGATATTGTCTTATTTTTAAGAGTTATGACTGCAGGTTGGCATCAGTGCACACTGGAGAGTTCATAGGTGCTCTCAATTTCACCCGTCTCAATAAATCCTTCAGAGAGAAGCGCCAGACAGTTTCAGTTCGATACTGGTTTATCAATATCTTCATACATTTATTATGTTATTTTTACAAGCTGTTTCAACCTTTACACCAAATCTCTCAGTCTTGACTATAACTCATACTTTTAAAAATCTTCTGAGCAGACAAGGTCCCATAACGCATTCACTATGTCAGATCGATCCATTGATGTACCTATTGACACTGTGCCCATGCTCGCTAGTGTATCGACTCCTTCATTGGCTTAAGCTCCCGCATGCACTAATGCTTTGACAGCTGTTTCAACTAGCTCTTGTGTTATTATCCCTGTCATATTTACTGGCCATATTATTCTGCGTTAATTCTTAAACTCCTGCAGACCAGAATACACTGTGTTATAGTTTACAGCTTGGCTATGATATCTGCGCATTTCAGCCTGAAACATCCAACTTCAACATGGGTATTAAGTTAATTTGGCCATATGGGATGGGACAACCAACTACATCCCTAAACCTCATTAGTCACCCCTTATGTCATACATGACAGGTAACTCACTTTTCTTTGCTCTCTTTCCAGGCCTGAAAACACAATGATGATTGGCCATATTGTGATATAAGCTGTGTGGTCAATAAAATGACCAACACTGATACTACCAAATGGTTTCAGGCTCTTATGCAACTTCTATATATATATATATATATATATATATATATATATGTGTGTGTGTGTGTATAGAAGACACCAACATAAGGGATATATGTGTGTGTGTGTGTGTGTGTATATATATATACATGCATAGACCCCCTTATGTTGGTGTCTTCTATATATACATATATGTATATATATATATACAAGCATAGACCCCCACTTCTGAGTAGTAGGCTCCATCTCATAACATTACATACTGGTGAGGGTTGGAGTCTTCTAGGTATGAATAGAACTCTGGAGGACCCCACGCACCCACCCCCAAATTGCACATAGGAAACAATTGGTTTAATAGCTTGTAATGCCTAAGTACCAAGAGAAATATCTTATAGTGACAATACAAACATTACATGAATGAACTAAAGGCAATTAAAATTGTGAAATCATTTAATACAGTAAAGTATTGCATAGAACAAGTAACAGAAGCATAGTTTCTATTTTGTGATATTATCTGTGCTGGTACGTTCCACAGATTGAAGATTTCATGTAGCCTGGATCATATAATTGCACTAGTACTATTTATTAGTAACCTTTTTTGGTTCAATAAAACATATCTCTTATGTGAGGTACGCTTCTTTCAACTTCAGATGCGAGTTTAATTTGGTTATATCAGAACTTTCAACCATCAAAAATAGTGGAGTTGATAGTTCTGGTAACCCTGTTACCCCAACCTCTGGAGTAGTGATTGGTAACTTACCTACTGGAATAATATAGTAAGAAATGGGTGATAGATATATAACTTTGTTAAGTCATAGAAGATAAAATAGAGGTGAGATAAGATATGTCAGTTGGTTCATTGTTGATCCAGTGGTTTGTAGGTTCCCACCTTGTGGCTAACAACAAATGGGCAAACTGTAACAATACTACATAGTAAAAGTAAATATTGAAACAAAATACTATATCATATCACACAGTGTTGCCACTCGTGTGTTGCAAGGCCTGAAAGCATAGCAAAGAATAGCAGCTGTTACCTGCCATGTAAACTTTTACAAACAACCTAACTCTGCCAAAGACGGATGTGTCAGGTCATTGGCACAAATAAAACGGAGACACAGCGCATTTTCATTATCTGGACTACATCCTGCAGGCAATCTAATAAGACCATGGTCCTGCTACAAGAGAGATCCAGCGGAAGTTTGAGAATGAACGCTGAAGAAGAAACACCATAACAATTTCTAACAGTATGAATCGTTAAGTCAACTTTAGAAGACCTGCATTTATCAGAATGACATTGAACTGCTAAAAATTGATCAACTCAGCAGCAACTGGATATAGGAAACAACAACCTGTCATTCATTTTCTAAGAGGGGAGTAAGGAGATTTTGGGGGATGGAGTTGACTGTCCCATACTATAGAGGATAAAAAAGACCCATTGGCCATGCTAAAATATTGGATGTTTCTAGCAAAAAGGTGCAGATATCACAGCTAAGCAGACAATCGTGACACAGAACAGTCAATTCTCTGGACTACGGTATATTCTGTTATTCTGTACAAGTTTGAGAATGAACATGGAAGAACAGAACCAAAGAAAAATAAGACCCATGATTCACCATTAAGATCTACTCTGATCCCATGTTTCACCATTGATATCTGCTCAGATCCCATCCTTCATCATTAATATACATTCATATCCCATTTTGAATCATTAATAGCTACTCAGATACAATTTTTCATTTGGGGAGAGGGGAAGACCCTGAAAAGAAAATATTTGTAACACTGTGACCTACTACAAGATTAACTAAGTGTAAAAGTGGGGGGTTGACCCCACTCCATTCTGCAAAAACATCACAGTTAAAGACAGATGTACGTGCTAGGCTGAATAGTACAAATATCACAACAGTAAATTAGCAACACAATATGGTAACTGTGAACACAATATACTTTCAACTGTCTAAAATCACACAGAGAAATCTAAATAGATAAACTTGCATAAATACAAGTAGAAAAAATAACATAAAAATCACTTGTGAAACAACACACATTTAAGTAGACACAAATGAAAGTGAATGTCAAGAATGTCTAGATCTGGGTAAAACTATTTTTACTGGTCCGTCAGGATGATTTAAAATACTTTACTCACTGGAAGTTGGGTTCAGAAGATACCAAATCACAAGCTATCTCAGCCAAACTGTATAATATGATACTAAACTGATAAAGAAAAAATGATTAGGTCACACAATTAATGTTGCTAGTTTAAAACTGTTCAAAACACAACAAACTTCTCAGACATTGACTACCTCCAATTTTTTTATGTTCGCTACTGGATGTGAATAAAGCTTTGACCTCAAACAGCAAATCTTTCAATATTCAATAAAGCACTTTTTGCAATTAATGGGGAAAAAAACTACATCTTTTTTAACCTCAAATTACAACAAAAAAGTTTTTTTGATTCTATCCCAGGTAAACATCCTGAATACTCACCAACCCAAACAAGATTGCCCACCTTTGGTCCAGAGGAATATATGTAACTTATAGTAATACCTCTATACACCATTCAGTGTAGAAAGTTACCAGCAAGTACGGAATGGAAATCAATTCAGATAAGAGCAAAATCTTGGTAAACAGCAGAGACACAGAAAACCAGACTAATATCATGATGAATGGACATAAGCTTGAAGAGGTGAATACCTTCAAATACCTCGGATCCAGTATATGCAGCTATGGTAAATGCAAAGCAGAACTAAAAATAAGGCTGGAGATGGCTTTAGCGTCCTTGTCAAGGCTAACTGTGATTTGGAAAAGCAACATCAGTGTTGGAGTGAAAATTAAACTGTATAGGTCGCTGGTGCTTTCCGTTGTGTTGTATGGTTGTGAGAGTTGGACACTCACTGCGGACATGGAGAGAAGATTACAGGCTTTCAAGTATAAATGCTACTGAAGAATTCTACGAATTTCCTATAGGGAACATAAGACCTATGTGTACGTAAGAAATAAAGTAGAGATGTGTGCAGGTGTCCAGGAGCCATTGCTTTCAATAGTGAAACGACGAAAACTAGCATGGTTCGGACATGTATGCAGGCACGATTCCTTGTCAAAAACAATACTGCAGGGAACTGTCGAGGGTGGAAGAAGCAGAGGAGGACAAATAAAGACATGGACAGACAACATCAAGGAATGGACAGGGCTAGATATTTCCACACTCATCCGCATCACTTAGGATAGAATTCGCTGGAGGACTCTGTGTGCTGAAGCTTCCAATGTGGTACCCCTACGACCCTGAAGGGTTATGGGTTTTATTGATTGATTGTAGAGGGTAATATGGTATTTCTGCATTTTTCGTGGACCAACAACACACCTAATTTAGTTAAATTTTAATTTTCTGAATCAACAGTGATGCAGACAAACCCATAGGTACTCAGTCTCTTCCTGCATATGATGAAGAGTATGCATGCTGGTGGTTCTTGTAACTCACTGGTTACATACACATTGAACTCAACTGCCCTACTCTGCTTGCCCAGAGGGTAATTCTTAATTCCTTAAATCGCATTTCATATCTATGTTCCAGATTACAAAATAAACTGTGAAGCAAGACAAAATTGTGGACATACTGGACTGAACTGATGCAGAAACTTTGGGGTGGCTACTTTGGCCTGCAGAAGACTTGGAGCTTTGTCCTAGCAAGTGGCATGAAGATCTAACAAGACCAAAAGAATCACGAAAACAGAAGAAAATATTTCTTTCTAGTCTAGTGTCCTCATTTATAAAATATTCATGTAGAGATCTTAATATGTCATTTTTGCACATAACTAATTCTCCAAGCAGAGATGTTTCACCCAATCGGGGTTAACTCCATGAAGTGGAGATAGAGCTAAGTCATGTCAACAGAGGCAGGATCATAGTCCTGCCCAAGCAAGCACAGGTACTGAAGTCAGAGATACCAGGTTGAGAGGTGCACCAGCAACCACGATATCATGCAACACGACCAGATAATTATCTTCACAACAAAAAATAATAATGAGCCGGCTTTTTCATTGCTGCAGATTCCCACATGTCCAGGAGTATAAATCTACAGAATTATCCACAGATAAGAATATGAAATGTACTCTATCCACTCATCTGAGCCACCCATTATGAACCTTTCTAAGCATGGACTGAGAGTCTGACTATTACAGCTCCTATGAAATACCTAGAGATGACCATTCCTAAAACCTTTACTTTCTCTGATTTTCTTAAGTTGTATCATGGGTTGCCTGAAGAGTCATTAGTGATGTACAAATTTTCCAATTGAGTCTCAAGCTTTAGCTAACTCATCCCGGAAGCCAATGCACAATCTACTGAGCTACCACAGCTCAGATGTAAATACACAACAAACAAATTTTTTTTTCAAATAAAATGCACAAGTTAACAATAATAACAAACTAAAATATTTTCAACAAAATCCCAATTTTCCAGTGATCAAAATTTCACTAAAACTAACCAAATCTAATAAAATTTATCATTAAGAAAATGACCATCCCATTTTTGAAGCAGTAAATTCTTATTTTTGACTTACCAAAAACAAGAAACAAAAATAGATACACAGATTACTGTGTATTGTAAAATATTCATGATTAAAATTTCCAAACACAATTAATTTACAATATTTATTTCTTCCTCAACATCAACCTCCATTTTGAAAGTGTTCTTTCCAGACTCGTGGATCCCAAACCATCGGGGTTTCTCATAGACTGCCTCTTTAAGACTTTTAACATTAACCTTGGTGGAGATATCTTTAGTACGAGCAAATCCAACGCGATTGTTTCCCATATCAAATTCAGTGTAGTAGGGTCCAATAAACACATCTCCCAGGATCCATAAAGGTCCAGCTGGTTCAGGCACATCCAAGCCAATGAAACCACTGAGACACTCAGTCTGCCCCATCGTTGCGACCTGAAGTAAGACATTAAAAATAATTGTTTATATTTATAGAATTATGAATTTCTTCTTCTTCTCCTTCAGTTTTCATTCTCAAACTTTCAATGGATCTATCTTGAAGTAGGACAATGGTCCTACTAGATTTCCAGCAGGATGTAATCCAGAAATTGAAAATGTGCTGTGTCGTCGTTTTATTTGCGCCAATGGTCCAGCACATCTGCAGTAATTATGAATATAATTCGACCACACCCTACTATTATTATACAGAGGGGAGACTCTAATGCAGTCAATGTTGTATTAAACAATCTTCTGGCATGACCTGCTTGTTTCCAAGTCTATTGACATGCTTTTTCTTTGAACTAATCAAGAGGGGGGCGGGAGTCCAGTGCAGATGGCAAGGCACATTTCCATAAAACCTGTACAGGCAAGCAGTCGTATGAAACCTGTCCAGGAAAGCAGTCATGTGAAACCTGCCCGGGCAAGCAGTCGTGTGAAACGTATTAACTATGTGTCTCTGCAATTTACACTGGCCTGCTTTCTGACAATCTGTAAAGATCCAAAAGGCCATCATCATCCTACCAGCAGTTACAGGAAACCATTAGCATCATCTTCATAAATGTTGTTTGATGTACCAAACAAATATTTCTACACTCTTCTTAAATCAGCTTCAAGCAGTTGGGTAACTGAACAATTCAGAAAACAATGGCAACCAAATGACAATACATATTACCTAGGAAACCACTACAACCACAAAATGTTGGGCTGATTGCTACATCTTGAATAAGATAAAACCAATTTTAGGTAGATTTTTGGTGGAAATTATCATTTTAACTGAAATTTTCTTCATAAATTCATGGTCATAAGTTCTACAGTTGTTTGAATCTATGTTGAGTAAAACATTGATATTTGTTTTTCATTTCTTACTCTGTTCCTGTTTGTATAACTTTATGTGGATATTGGTTATCACTGTAGTACGCTTAGAAGAGCATCAACCAACAGAGAATTGAAACTGTCAGTCATTGTGTAATTGTGGATGGACTCGAGACAAGATTAGAGCACCGACGCTTGTGTTTCTGTGTGCAATGATGATATGAAGACCATCTAGCCAACCGATCAATCTTTCTTCTTTTATTCTGCTGGAATCATTCACAAACTCCTACAGATTAACAAGATGTAGTCCAGAATTCATGGTGTTATGGTTTACAGCTTTGCTGTGATATTTGCACCTTTCAGCCTGACACACCAGACTTCTGCTTCTGGGTCACTTTGACCCTCTATGGGATGGAACAGTGAATTCTACTACCCCAAAACTCTTCCTAAGATGTATGTGATGACAGGCAACAGTGTTGCTATTCTTTAACCCCCCCCCTTCTAGTTACCTGTACTCCTCATAGGCAGAGACCCAGACCCAATCACTGGCGTTTGGAAAAGCAAGAAGACCTAACCCAACTCTAATGTCGCGCCTTCCTAAACCGGAAATATGCTCGCGAAGAGAAAGGGTGTCGTACCCAATGGGCTTAGGCAA
This sequence comes from Meghimatium bilineatum, assembly GCA_034231615.1. Taxonomy (NCBI): domain Eukaryota; kingdom Metazoa; phylum Mollusca; class Gastropoda; order Stylommatophora; family Philomycidae; genus Meghimatium; species Meghimatium bilineatum. The sequence goes on along the minus strand of CM067300.1, from coordinate 61,441,698 downwards.
CAATGGGAGTCCTGGCCCAACTCTACTGCTTACTTATCAACTGCCCGTAATTTTAACGGTTTTTTCCAAGCTGTACGGCTTTAGGGGCGTACACCGGCATTTACGGATTTTTATGTGAATTTCTGCAGTTCTGTACATTTTGGAGTTGTTTTTATTAAATTTAGTGGTGACACTGATATTTTAGCATATATTTTAGTGGCAACAGTGATTTGTACAGGTTTTATTCACAATAGTGTCATTTGCGATTTTTATTTGATCTGGTCTTGGGGCGAAGTATTGTTGGAAACAATGCTTTTAACACACTACCCAGTACTTTAATTATTCTCTGTGCTGGGGACGTTGTCTTTATACCGAACTTAGGGAATTTTTGTCCACGTGCATTGACAGTGTTACTCAGTGTATCTACAGTACACAAATACTAGTAACACATGTATTTTGTTTCTAGGCCTACTATACATCGTTTAATTTATATTGTAAGTTTTTGTTTGCCTCCTTGACCTAGGTAGTGTAGGTAGGCCTATAGTTAAATAATAGAATGTTATTTGTTTATGTAGGCCTAAATCTGATCTTTAGACTTATCTTAAACCAATATTTTATTGTCACGTTATGTTTCTTTTTAGGAATTACGAACGGAAAATGAGAAAATGATGCCGCTGACTGAAAATGAAGCCGTATCTGCTATAGATGCACGATCCTTTCCGATCACAGATGCACAATCTCCACGAGTCATAGTTGTACGGTCTCTGCCGATAATAGATGCACAGACTCCGCTATTCACAGATGCACGATCTCCGCTATTCACAGATGCAAGATCCCTGCCGGTTAGAGCTGCACAATCTTCACGGGTCATAGTTGTACGACTTCCGCCATTAGCCGATGCACGATCTCCGCCATTCATAGATGCACATTCTCCGCCGTTCATAGATGCACATTCTCTGCCGGTCATAGATGCACGATCTCAGCCGGTCATAGTTGCACGATCTCAGCCGGTCATAGATGTACGATCTCCGCTGATCATAAATGCATGATGTGCGCTATTCATGGATAGTTGAAATTATTGTCGAACGCTTTATAGAGCACTCCAACAAGTTGTTATAGTTTCAAACAGATCTAAGCATCCATTCTCTGTAATATTTTTTTTTCATATTTCTTTTTTTCATTTTTTCGTATTAAAGTTACATAAAGATACATAGGCCCAGTCTTTGTGCTCTATAATTTTCCCACGCTATGACTGTCTATGTTAAACAAAGGCAAACTACCCTTAAAATAACCCAAATGAACTTTTTTTTTTTTGGTTGTGCGTGGATGGAGCCCCCCCCCCTCACCATTGTGTATGATTTTACGGTTTTTCATGCTCAATTACGGTTTCTCATAACTTTTTTTATGGTTTTCAGTCTCAATAGGTTGACAGGTATGCTACTGTCAAGATTTCCTTTACCGGAAATACACTTGCAGAGAGAAAGGTTTCAGTACCCGATGGGCTCAGGCACAAAAGGGACAATGATTATAGCACTGGCCCAACTCTACTGTCAAGCTTCCTATACCGGAAACACACTTGCAGAGAGAAAGGGTTCAGTAACTGATGGGCTCAGGTGCTATTGGGACAAGTTTGCTCAGCTCGAGAATGCCTTGCTCTCAAACGTGTGGTGTGAGACTCGAACTTGGACGATGTTCATAATGTTGGTGAACGACTTGGGTAGGAGGGCAAACGAGCCAAGGTTCAACTCTTTTGGCAAGTTCTTCCTCATACGGAACCAGGCTCGCGAATGAGAAAAGGTTCAGTACCTGATGGGCACAGGCACAGTTTGTCTAAATGCACAAGATGAGTTCATAGATAATGGAACACCTCGTACCAAATAGACGTGCTCGACAAGTGTATTGGCGAAGAGGCACTAAACACCAGCGTGCCCAGCGACAGATAGACAGGCTGTTGCGGACTAGGGACCAAACCCGAAATAAAGGAATGAGGAAAACGGATGTGCTGGACCTCGGACGTCCTGACCACAAGTGGCCAACCGGGGTGCAAATAATCACAGTTTTACTGTGGAACTTGCAGCACAACGTACTTCATGCTCCCTGGCGGAAATCACACTAAATATTCGTTGTGGTTATTTGAGAGCGAACGCTGAAGAAGAAGTTCTGCATCTCATGGGCCAACATTTTCTGACTTGACGGTGAGGAAGTATGTATGATACATACCTGAATGCTGGTTTTTAGGGGGCATCCTGCAAATTAGCTTTTTGTGTGGAATACAACGAATGTATCATAATGGCAAAAATTACTTGACTACGCCGCTATCTTGGTGCAACTGGAAGTCGAAAGAGTAATGATTTGAGTCATTGAGCAGAAGTAACGGTACAGGTAAACTATGAGCCAGCATCATAGCACAGTTTCCCATAAGTGCTGAGATGTCTAGTCTGTGGTTAACCAGAAACCGCCTGACTAGCACCTCCTACCAATTCCTCAACCTTCCCAAAGCATGAGCCCTGGTACCTCACTTCCTGGTTTCTGAGGGAACCACAAGAGTTTGTTTGTTTGTTTTGTGTTCGCTCCATTGTAACCAGCACGGATATCCGTGCGATTTCCGCCGGGATCGTGATTACGTTGTGCCACCGTTATGCGCCGTGTAGGCCTAGCACATCCGATTTCGGCATGACCACAAGAGTAAGTTTTGTTTCATACTATGAATAATGAATGGACTTGAAACCCAGATGTACTGGTTGGTGGACAGATGACTTAACACTACACTATTGCAGTTTCCAAGGGGCATATTTCAGTGCAGATTTTATTATAGAAAATCCCTGAATAAAAACTGTCTTACAGAGAATTTGAACTAATATCCTCAAAACTTAAGAGAGTGGTATATTAGCTACTTGACGACATACTACTCCTCCACTAATGAGGAGAAACTGAAATAAACTAACCTGGAGAACATATTGTTGAGGTGTGAGCACAAATCCCTGTCATCCAATGGTAAACGTCACATTTGGCATCTTTGGAATGTTAGCACACACAACCAGGTACTGCAGGATGAAAGTGTCAAAAATTGATCTACAACTCACAAAAATTTTGAAAACAATAACATATAACAAACTGCTTATAGTTTATACCAGCAATTCTTAAACCTTTTTTTCCCCGTCAACCCTTTCTGTATAATTATGCTTCTGTCTGAATGAAACCTCAAATAAAAGCTTGTTCACTTTTTTTCCAGATTTATATTATATTTTATTAAATATTGTGGAAATCTTTCTCTGCCCTTTCTCCCACTAGAAAGATCTACAGTCCCTAGTCTTCAATTTTTTATTTATGGTCCCAGCAATATGCTGTGGTCTCCTGAGGGGCCACAATGCCCAACATGACAACCACTGGTTTGGACAAATGGCCAGGGCAGTTACTGTATAGGACTCTCAATCCATGATCTGCAAGATTCAGAATAGATAGCTAACCCATGAGTGGATGAAGTATGTTGTGGTTTCACACCAGCAAAGACTTCGGTAGGCAAGTTGATGATGATGATGATGAGAGCTGACAGACTGGCTTCAAGAACTAGAAGTCAAGTTGATGATGATGATGATGAGAGCTGACAGACTGGCTTCAAGAACTAGAAGTCAAGTTGATGATGATGATGATGAGAGCTGACAGACTGGCTTCAAGAACTAGAAGTCAAGTTGATGATGATGATGAGAGCTGACAGACTGGCTTCAAGAACTAGAAGTCAAGTTGATGATGATGATGAGAGCTGACAGACTGGCTTCAAGAACTAGAAGTCAAGTTGATGATGATGATGAGAGCTGACAGACTGGCTTCAAGAACTAGAAGTCAAGTTGATGATGATGATGAGAGCTGACAGACTGGCTTCAAGAACTAGAAGTCAAGTTGATGATGATGATGATGAGAGCTGACAGACTGGCTTCAAGAACTAGAAGTCAAGTTGATGATGATGATGAGAGCTGACAGACTGGCTTCAAGAACTAGAAGTCAAGTTGATGATGATGATGATGAGAGCTGACAGACTGGCTTCAAGAACTAGAAGTCAAGTTGATGATGATGATGAGAGCTGACAGACTGGCTTCAAGAACTAGAAGTCAAGTTGATGATGATGATGAGAGCTGACAGACTGGCTTCAAGAACTAGAAGTCAAGTTGATGATGATGATGATGAGAGCTGACAGACTGGCTTCAAGAACTAGAAGTCAAGTTGATGATGATGATGAGAGCTGACAGACTGGCTTCAAGAACTAGAAGTCAAGTTGATGATGATGATGATGAGAGCTGACAGACTGGCTTCAAGAACTAGAAGTCAAGTTGATGATGATGATGAGAGCTGACAGACTGGCTTCAAGAACTAGAAGTCAAGTTGATGATGATGATGAGAGCTGACAGACTGGCTTCAAGAACTAGAAGTCAAGTTGATGATGATGATGAGAGCTGACAGACTGGCTTCAAGAACTAGAAGTCAAGTTGATGATGATGATGATGAGAGCTGACAGACTGGCTTCAAGAACTAGAAGTCAAGTTGATGATGATGATGAGAGCTGACAGACTGGCTTCAAGAACTAGAAGTCAAGTTGATGATGATGATGAGAGCTGACAGACTGGCTTCAAGAACTAGAAGTCAAGTTGATGATGATGATGAGAGCTGACAGACTGGCTTCAAGAACTAGGAAGTCAAGTTGATGATGATGATGATGAGAGCTGACAGACTGGCTTCAAGAACTAGAAGTCAAGTTGATGATGATGATGATGAGAGCTGACAGACTGGCTTCAAGAACTAGAAGTCAAGTTCATGATGATGATGAGAGCTGACAGACTGGCTTCAAGAACTAGAAGTCAAGTTGATGATGATGATGAGAGCTGACAGACTGGCTTCAAGAACTAGGAAGTCAAGTTGATGATGATGATGAGAGATGACAGACTGGCTTCAAGAACTAGGAAGTCAAGTTGATGATGATGATGAGAGCTGACAGACTGGCTTCAAGAACTAGGAAGTCAAGTTGATGATGATGATGAGAGCTGACAGACTGGCTTCAAGAACTAGGAAGTCAAGTTGATGATGATGATGAGAGCTGACAGACTGGCTTCAAGAACTAGAAGTCAAGTTGATGATGATGATGAGAGCTGACAGACTGGCTTCAAGAACTAGGAAGTCAAGTTGATGATGATGATGAGAGCTGACAGACTGGCTTCAAGAACTAGGAAGTCAAGTTGATGATGATGATGAGAGCTGACAGACTGGCTTCAAGAACTAGGAAGTCAAGTTGATGATGATGATGAGAGCTGACAGACTGGCTTCAAGAACTAGGAAGTCAAGTTGATGATGATGATGATGAGAGCTGACAGACTGGCTTCAAGAACTAGGAAGTCAAGTTGATGATGATGATGAGAGCTGACAGACTGGCTTCAAGAACTAGAAGTCAAGTTGATGATGATGATGAGAGCTGACAGACTGGCTTCAAGAACTAGGAAGTCAAGTTGATGATGATGATGAGAGCTGACAGACTGGCTTCAAGAACTAGGAAGTCAAGTTGATGATGATGATGATGAGAGCTGACAGACTGGCTTCAAGAACTAGAAGTCAAGTTGATGATGATGATGAGAGCTGACAGACTGGCTTCAAGAACTAGGAAGTCAAGTTGATGATGATGATGAGAGCTGACAGACTGGCTTCAAGAACTAGGAAGTCAAGTTGATGATGATGATGATGAGAGCTGACAGACTGGCTTCAAGAACTAGGAAGTCAAGTTGATGATGATGATGAGAGCTGACAGACTGGCTTCAAGAACTAGAAGTCAAGTTGATGATGATGATGAGAGCTGACAGACTGGCTTCAAGAACTAGGAAGTCAAGTTGATGATGATGATGAGAGCTGACAGACTGGCTTCAAGAACTAGGAAGTCAAGTTGATGATGATGATGATGAGAGCTGACAGACTGGCTTCAAGAACTAGAAGTCAAGTTGATGATGATGATGAGAGCTGACAGACTGGCTTCAAGAACTTAGAAGTCAAGTCAATGAACAATATAATAGAGAAGCTACCAGGATTTATTATTTAAGAAAAATAATCATGTAGCAAACGGGATTTCAATTGGGTACCCTCAGATGGCACTTACTCACCTCGCAACATAGAACCAGGTCTGCTCAGATGATATGTTAGGGATGTGGTGCGGTCGACGACAGAATTAGAAATGTGGTGTAACATAATACGGAAAACATGTCAAATCAAGTTGTGAGGCGAGTAGATGCCATCTGAGCAGATCTGGTTCAAATCCTGTTTGCTGCAATGTGATTTTTTTCTGAACTAGAAGTCTAGGTCCAGGTGGTTGGAACACCATGAGAGAAGAGACTTTTATTAAGAGATTGAACGAGTTCGAAATTTTGGGGTTACAGTAAAGGGTACGATTTTTCTTCTTTTGCATTATTTCTCACATTCCTGTAGATTAGCCGGTTATAGTCCGGCAAATGGAATGCATTGGTTGTCATGGTTTACAGCTTTGCTGTGATGTCTACGCCTTTCAACATGAAACATCTGACTTCAGTATGCGCTTGGGTCACTTTGACCCTATATGGGATGTGACAGCCAACTCAACCCTACAACTTTCTTAGTCGCCTCTTATGACATGCATAAAAGTTAAAGAGTGTCGCTATTCTTTGCCCCCCTTTCGGACCGAACAACTCATAGACAGAGAAGTAGAATGAGGAAGATATACAGTGAATGAGTTATGGGAACTATCAGCGTACATGCTCTTCCATATCTGATAAAAGAGATGAAACTCCTACGGTGATGCACATCAGTCTTCTTCAGCGTTCATTCTCGAACTCTCGTGGATTTCTCTTGTAACAGGACAATAGTTCTACAAGATTTCCAGTTGGATGTATTCCAGAGAATAGAAATACACTGTCTGTGTGTTATTTGTGTCAATGGCCCGACACATCCGTCTTCGCAGCTGCCATCAGTCTATTCAGAAAATCACTAAACCACAAATGATCCAGAAAAACCCCACATCCACTTTTGTTTTATGTGATGTGTCCTGGTAACAGGCTATATGCTGAAGTATGGCAAAGTGAATTGGGGCTGAAGAGGAAAGGCAAAATGGGTCCCTTGTATGCCATGATGAAAATTACTCTGATACGTGTGAATACCAGAAAGGTACTTATTTGGTAAGGAAAGGGTAGCATATAACCGTGACCTTCATTATAACAGGCCAGAGTGCTCACTAACTTTACATCACTGAAGAATGCCAATCTGACTACTGCTGTACTTTTCATTGGCCGGCAAAACAAAGCATAAATAAATTAAATAAACAATCTTAACACATTTCTTCCATATCTGCTTATCTTAATCCATTGCTTTGATTTCTTTCCATGTTTTACCATTTTGAATGTGTCATTCTTTCCTCTATGAATGTTATCTTCCTCTTTCCATGCCGGTTATTTTGCAGTTTCCTTCTTTCTTTGTTGGTTATCTTTCTCTTTCCTTCTTTTCCGTGTGGGTTATTTTTTTCTTTCCCCCTTTTTCCTGTGGAATGTCTTTCTCATTCATTTTTTTCCTTGTGGGCCGTCTTTCTCTTTCCTTCTTTCCATGTGGGCTGATTTTTGCTATCCTTTCCATGTGGGCTGTTTTTTGCTTTCCTTCTTTCCCAGTGGGCTGCCTCTCTCTTTCCTTCTTTCCCTGTGGACCATCTTTCTCTTTCCCTGTAGGTTGTCTTGGTCTTTCCTTCTTTCCCCATGTGCTGTCTTTCACTTTCCTCCTTTCCCTGTAGATTTCATACCTCTGCTTGTTCTAGGTAAACATAAAAAATGAGCTACACAAATCAACCCACCTCTCCTTCTACAAACTTGATAGCTTCAATCTGAGCACTCAACTTTTCTATCTCACTGCTGGGTCCAGCGAGCAACGAGGTGCCAGTATCAGCTATGGCCCTGCAGCCTCCATTGCAATATGTTGTAGTACTTATAGTCAAACTGAGAAAACAAACAAAACAAATGGAATTATATGGAACATCAGGGTTTCTCAATATTTTAAACTGTGTACACCACATCTAAGCACAGATTCTCAACTTTTTGTGTCTGGACCCAATTTTATAAAAGGAAAGTCTGTGGCTATGTTGATAACGACAAAAATGTCCAGCAAGTGTGATTTTGGTTAGCTTTGAGGTTGGTGACTTGGGAACCAGATCTCTCTTTCTCTTTCTCTCTCTCGTGGCAGGGCTACTAGCAGTATGGTTACAGAGAAATAAAGTATACTAACCATAACCCAAATAGTTTATTCTACAACTAATACAGCCTAATCGTAACCCAAAACCATAATAAATCCACCTAAAATATACTCAAAAAAACAACCCCATCCTAAAATCAAGATCTTTCCACACTCGTCTGCATCTCCAAAGGTAGAAACTGCTGGAGGACTACTTGCTGACATATGATATTGTGATTGATGGAAGACTACGTGTTGACATATATTGCGATATGAAAGTAATGAATATGTTTGAAAACGTGAGACACGTACCTCCACATCCAGCAAAGACATCCAGTGTTTGCAGCTGATGTACTGAAAAATGTTTCACAGCATTCTCCTGTTCTAACTCATCTTTACTAGACTTTCCTTTGCCTTTTCCTTTACCCTTACCCTACAATAGAAGAAAAGAGAATAATGTTAACAATAACTATGTTTGCTTATTGCGACCATGAGAAATTATGACAATATCTTTCTTAATCTTGATGACGAGTAATCTTTTGCATTCATTTCCAAGCTCCCACAGATTAGCAGGATGTAGTCCGGAGATTGAAGAACGTTGTATTATTTTTTGCAGCTTATGACGATTAGTTGAGTTTGGTTATCAGCTAGAGACTGGCATTTCTGCTCTCATCCTATCTTTCGCTAATAGGTAATCAAATCTTTTCAATCACTGAATTACCACTGCTCTTCTGTGTTCATTCTCAAACTCCTGCAGATTAGCAGGGTGCAGTCCTGAGAACAAAGTTTTGTGTCATGATTTACAGTTTTGCTGCAAATATCTGCACCTTTCGACCTGACACACCGGCTTGAGTATGGTTTCTGGGTTACTTTGACCCTATGTAGTATAGGACAGTCAAATCCACTCCATAACTTCCTTAGTTGTCTTATGACATGCATGGAAGATAAATAGTGTTGCTATTCTTTGCTCCCCTTTTGGGCCCAGGAACACACAGGAGCACCACTTCTCCAATCTTTCCATTCAGTGAATTACCACTGATCCAATCATTGAATTACCACTGATCCAATCATTGAATTACCAGTGATCCAATCATTGAATTACCAGTGATCCTATCATTGAATTACCACTAATCCAATCATTGAAGTACCACAGATTCAATCATTGAAGTACCACAGATCCAATCATTGAATTACCACTGATCCAATCATTGAATTACCAGTGATCCAATCATTGAATTACCAGTGATCCTATCATTGAATTACCACTAATCCAATCATTGAAGTACCACAGATTCAATCATTGAATTACCACAGATCCAATCATTGAATGACCACCGATCCAATCATTGAATTACCACCGATCCAATCATTGAATTACCACTGATCCGATCATTGAATTACCGAAGATCCAATCATTTATTGACCAGTGATCCAATCATTGAATGACCACTGATCCAATCATTGAATGACCACAGATCCAATCATTGAATGACCACAGATCCAATCATTGAATGACCACAGATCCAATCATTGAATTACCAGTGGTCCGATCATTGAATTACCAGTGATCCAATCATTGAATTACCAGTGATCCAATCATTGAATTACCACTGATCCAATCATTGAATTACCACCTTTACAATCATTGAATGACCAGTGATCCAATCATTGAATTACCACAGATCCAATCATTGAATGACCACCGATCCAATAATTGAATTACCACAGATCCAATCATTGAATTACTACAGATCCAATCATTGAATGACCACAAATCAAATCATTGAATTACCACAGATCCAGTCATTGAATTACCAAAGATCCAATCATTGAATTACCAGTGATCCAATAATTGAATTACCAGTGATCCAATAATTGAATTACCAAAGATCCAATCATTGAATTACCAGTGATCCAATAATTGAATTACCAGTGATCCAATAATTGAATTACCAGTGATCCAATAATTGAATTACCAGTGATCCAATAATTGAATTACTACAGATCCAATCATTGAATTACCACAGATCCAATCATTGAATGACCACAAATCAAATCATTGAATTACCACAGATCCAGTCATTGAATTACCAAAGATCCAATCATTGAATTACCAGTGATCCAATAATTGAATTACCAGTGATCCAATCATTGAATTACCACAGATCCAGTCATTGAATTACCAAAGATCCAATCATTGAATTACCAGTGATCCAATAATTGAATTACCAGTGATCCAATAATTGAATTACCAGTGATCCAATCATAGAATGACCAGTGATCCAATCATTGAATTACCACAGATCCAATCATTGAATGACCACCGATCCAATCATTGAATTACCACAGATCCAATCATTGAATGACCACCGATCCAATAATTGAATTACCACAGATTCAATCATTGAATTACCACAGATCCAATCATTGAATGACCACAAATCAAATCATTGAATTACCACAGATCCAGTCATTGAATTACTAAAGATCCAATCATTGAATTACCAGTGATCCAATAATTGAATTACCAGTGATCCAATAATTGAATTACCAAAGATCCAATCATTGAATTACCAGTGATCCAATAATTGAATTACCAGTGATCCAATAATTGAATTACCACAGATCCAATCATTGAATGACCACAAATCAAATCATTGAATTACCACAGATCCAGTCATTGAATTACCAAAGATCCAATCATTGAATTACCAGTGATCCAATAATTGAATTACCAGTGATCCAATCATTGAATTACCACAGATCCAGTCATTGAATTACCAAAGATCCAATCATTGAATTACCAGTGATCCAATAATTGAATTACCAGTGATCCAATCATTGAATTACCACTGATCCAATCATTGAATTACCAGTGATCCAATCATTGAATTACCAGTGATCCAATTATTGAATTACCACCGATCAAATCATTGAATTACCAGTGATCCAATCATTATAGTCTAAGGATGTACAAGGCGATTATGATAATTTATTTTGCTGGAATCAGTCTTTCAGGCCACCTCTCAACTTTCTCACATATTCTGTATCCATTGATGGACTCTTCAGTCCATATAGAATCAGACAGACGCAACTTTAAACAAGTTAATGAAGTTTTGTTAATCACTGGTAACGTACATAATAAAACACAAACTGACAATTTGAATCAATAAAAGATCTTTATACAAAAACACATTCACAACATAATATGACGAGCAAGGAATGGCACCACTGATGTTCAAAATAACATCAATTTCAATGGTGCCACTCTAACTTATATTATGTTATTAATGTGTTCTTGATGAAGGCCTTTTTGTCAAAATGTTGATTTATGTGTGTTACTAGTCATTGTGTAACTAACTTATGTGTGTTACTAAAAAAACTTCATTGCCCTGTTCCAAGTTTTTTTCCTTTCTGGATTTCAGTTTTGCTGCAGTTTGTACATATGTAGAATCTGTTCCATAAACATCCCCGGGTTTATAAAAAAATGTTCTCATATCAGCACTAGGTCTCCTGTTTCTGGAGTTAGTGTAAGATTCACAAGATGTCAGAAGTAATCTGACAAAATAGAAACACATGGACTGTAGTAATCCAGGGTTAACAAGCAGTATAAATAGAAATAAGCCACATGAAATATTTTACCCGCATGTTACCAAGGTCTGAAAGGGGAGCATAGAATAGCAATATTTTTTCTGTCATGAGTAAGAGGCGACGTTGGAGCTTTTGGGAGTTGGTTGTCCCATCCCATATGGGGTTAAAGTGACCCAAAAACCATGCTGAAATTGGATGTGCCAGACCAAAAGGTACAAATATATCAGCTAAGCTCTAAACCATGATGCAACACACTCCGTTCTCCAGATTACAGCCTGCTGACCTGAAGGAGTTTGAGAACGAACACAGAAGAAGATATGAAAGATAAAATCTGACAAAATTTAATTTAATATGAAGAATTTTAGAGCATCTCACCTTCCCAGTATTGCCCATGAGCCGAGCCTTTGCTGGAGGGTCATCAAATTGCCGAGTGTCTGCACTGTAAGACTCCCCAAAATAGAAGCGGTCAGTCCCTCCAATGAAGTAACTGTCAACATCTTCTGTCAAGTTCTCTCTGTAAACAACTGTACATTTTCCACAGATATGCGAGAAACCCAGAGTGGTCTCCTCATCACTCCAAAACAAGGCATTGAGGTCGGTGTGATAGACAGACTGTGACCCCTTATGTGTGTTCTCAATTCTGAGGAACAAATGATTACACATTTATTAGAAAATTAAACAGAAATATAGTGATGAATTTCCCTATAAACATTCTTATAATATTATGTGTATAATTTCTACCTAAGGATCTATTCAGTAAAAAAAAAACACCCACTCTTATAATTATGCGTAAAGTTTCTACCAGGTCTGTGTAGGATCTATTCAGTCAAAAAAAACACCCACTCTTATAATTATGTGTAAAGTTGCTACCTGAAGGATCTATTCAGTCAAAAAAAAACACCCACTCTTAGTTGTTTACTCTAAGTCAGAAGTGAGTAAGCATAAACTGGTTCCAGTTTAGGACTTGCTTTGTTAAAAAGAAACCAGTGTGTTCTTTTCACAAGAAGAAAATCTCTCTATTAATGGTTTGTTATTGGATGGAATTTTTGTCTGGTAGGACACCGGAGACCTACATGTGAACCTGTGTCATATCATCATCAAGTGTCATGCAGACTGACGTAGGTGATCACAGATCTCCACAACTGTTTATATTCAGTATAACTTATCAGGATAGTAGTTGTTTTTTTGCCACTCCACGATGTCAAATAATATTTTCTCTGTCAATCTATCTGACCTTCTATCATGCCTGTTGTTACTCTTCTCCAGACCACCCTGTCTCATAATGTGACCACAATAAACAAATATTGTCTTAACCCCTAATCTCACATTTAGAACATCCTCGTTAGTTTTTCTAGCTGTCCAAATTACTCTCGGCATTCCATATTCTCTGTTGTCTCCAATGTTGCCACTATCCTGTTTATTTATTTGCCATATAAATTCTCATATAAATAACACCACATTAAAAAACTGACCTGTAAAACTTATTGACCTTCACCGTGACCTCAGAAAGTTCAGGTTGTTTTCCTGAGACTTTTTTGGTAAAGATTTCCATAATCCTGGCAACACGAAAAGGTTCCGGGCACTTGTCATTTTACCCTTTCACGTATTCCGACTTGCGATAGGCCTCTGGGTCAACCTGCAGGGTCATCTTCATCAACCTGCATCAACAATTTCAGAAAATAAAACCATATTTCAACAAATTTGAAACAATTTCAGAAAATAAAACCATATTTCATCAAAGTTGTATTTTTAAAATGTGCTTAATAAGCAGAAAAATGATTTCAATGAGATGAGGAAAATATTAACATCTAAACAAATTACAAACAAGCTAAAATGAGAATTATAAAGTGTTACATCTATTCTATATTAATGTATGGCTCAAAAACATGGACAATGAACAATTAGAAGACAGAATTAATGTCTTTCAGATGTAGATATGTAGAAGAATAAGGAAAACACTTTCTGCCTGATACATGGCTTCTGGGTCACTTCGACCTTATATGGGATAGCCAACTTTACCTCAAAACTTCCTTAGTTGCCTGTTACAACATGCTTGGCAAGCAACAGTGTAGCTATTCTTTGCTCCGTTCTCAGACCCTGGCTATGCACTGACAACTCCCTTTTCAAAGTCACTAAAATTAAGAATGTAATGTGGGTCCAAATAGCTGATATTAGAGGCAGGATTTATCAGCAGTTAGTGGGTGTAAATAGCTGGTATTAGAGATAAAGAGACCTACAGAGATAAAGTGTTAATAACAATTTATTGTATCTACCAGTGAATGGCTGGACTTACTTTGGACTGTGATTTTCTTGCAGTTGAGATCTTCTTGTGTACGATCTTGAACCCATACGCAGCCGGATCAATGTAACAACAATCACCTATAGAATATTCTAGACCATTGGTTCTGACACTTGTGTAATACAGACAGCTGGACGATCCACCGTCTGCCTGCAACAAACAGAATAATTAAAATAGATGCTAAGATGTCAACATCGCAAAATTGGTTATGAACTGACGTCTCCGCATTTAATGCATGCATGTGCTCAGTATCCCTGGCAAATGACTTAGGGTATGTATGCTTCTGGTTCTAACCCCTCACGGAATAAACACACTCCTGACTCTGCCTATGTTTGTTTGTTTTGTTTGTCAATAACCCCAGGAATTGCGAACAATTAGCTCTCACTTCCTATGTGCAGTGGGGTGGTTTTTTTAGCTTTCTTTCATACCCAGGAGACTTAAGCTTTCGGCTTAATACAAGTGCCTATTGAAGGAGCCTAGAGGGGTATATGCCACTAGACGAGCTGATAAATTGCCTGGGTCACCCAACATGCATCTTTCTTCTGACTAGGCACTTCGCAACCAGCGAGTTATCCCTTGTGTAGGAAGACCATTCCATTACCTCCCTTTGTGTCCCTAGACCTAGACCTAGATTTCTGTTTGAGTCGTGTTGGACAATGTGACAGTTGAATTGACTCAGGGTTGATATACCTTCCTAGACAAGTTGCTACTTTGCCAAAAAACTTCAGAATCTGGGATTTGGCCTGTTAATTTCTCACACACTTGCCTCGTCTACATGTGATGACTTTCTAATCCATATTTTGGTTATCTGTTACCCCTAGGTCTGCATGAGAGCAATGATAAGCCCTTTGTATTGGTTTCCCAGTACATTTCCCTCCATTCCTTTCAACAAATGTGTTGCCATTATCCGATTTCTGCTGAATAAATATACTTTCAGTCATTTCGTTCACCGAAGTAGAACACCATCTGTAGACAGTACCATTCATAGCACTTAACTCTGTAGCTCAAATGCTAATCACCAGTAATCTTTGATAAAAATTCACTTTGTAAAGAACATGTCATAGTCAGATTTAAAACTGCAACCTAAAGTAAACGTAAAAGTAACATGAGTTATGAACCAGCAACATAGGACGGGGCTTCCCATAAGTGCTCAGCAGGCTAATCATTGGTTGATCAGAAACCACCTGACTAGCATCACCTACCACACTTGCTCAGTAGCGATGGTGCCATTTCTCGATCTCCCCAGAGCATTAGTCCTGGTACCCTATTTCCTGGTGGCTAGGTGAACCACAGGAGTAATCTTTAACAATGTTAGACAATGAGTGATTAGACACAAAGAGACTGTTCATGCTCCCATAGAATAATAGAAACGGGAGTGACAAAGGGAGAGGGAAGATAGTACATCCTCGCTGACAACAACAAACTGACTGGTACGCAGCATATACACCCTTAGATGGATGATCCTGCTGAAGATGGATGTGTCAGGTTACTGACGCAAATAATTCTTAAAGTTGATGGGAATTGAATTTCCTACTTGAATTTACTTGTGATGCAAATAAAACGGTGACACAGCGCATTACCATTCTCTGGACTACATCCTGCTGGAAATCTAATAGAGCCATGGTCCTGCTAGAGGAGAGAACCAGCGGGAGTTTGAGAATGAACGCTGACAAAGAAGTACATTGATGATTGAACCAGCAATCTAAGCCTTTATGGGAATGTCCCCACATGCATGATGTTGGTTCCTAATCTTCTTCTTCTTCTGCGTTCATTCTCAAACTCCAACTGGATCTAGCTGGATCATGGTCCTGCTAGATTTCCAGCAGGATGTAGTCCAGTGAATGGAAATGCGTTGTGTCGCCGTTTTATTTGCGCCAATGACCCGACACATCCGTCTTCGGCGGGTTGTGTAATCAAATTCCTGCACTTGTAGCAGGGTAAATCTGCACAACAAATTCATGATGAGACCTACCACAATCTGGTTGTTGACATACCTACAATTAAATTGAAATAAGTCGTACAAGTCAATCTCTTATTAAGTTGAGGTTTAAGTATGTTGATTATCATCATTGGACACTGAACTTATCGATAGGTGATGAGATCTCTGTTTCAGTAAATCTCTCAGGGTATAATGACTGATAGTTTAGTCTTCAATATCTACCATCCGATAAGCTGAAATACCCAATCTGTTATTTAAAAGCATAAACACAATGAAATGTTTATGGCCAAATTGTTGGTTACAAAATGGCCAAATTGGGTTACAAAATGGCCAAAATTGTTGGTTACAAAATGGCCAAAATTTTGCATAAACTAATACAAACATGCTGAATTTTTTAGCTTGACGGATTTTATGATCATGACATTTTATCTGTTCTCTGGACATCCTTCTGGAAATCTAGTCTGACCATTTTCCTGCTAAAAGGGAGATCCAGCGGGGATCCCGTAGTCGTAACCTTCGATAACAGTTACCATGTTGTTTCGACATGCCAACGTTGTGCTTGGACTAGGACGGGCACAGTGTAGGTGAGCAGAACAAAGAAACCTGTCGCAAGGGCCTGAGTTGTGCCCTGATGTCGACATCAGTTTCGGCGGCATAAGACTCAAAACACCATCAAATCGGATAGCTGCTGGAATAGAGGGAGTGCACTTATGGGAATGCCCCACGTGCTGTGAGGTCAGTTTCTAATCAAGAAGATCCAGTAGGGAGTTAGAAAGCGAAAGCGAACAAACAAATGATACAACACCAGCTGACTGCGAAGATATTTATTGTGCTTCGCACACCTTTTACCCAAAGTAACGCCAGCCAGTTTGATTAGCGCCCTCATGCATGGTGTAGTAATGAGCAGAGACTCATCCTCCTCTGCTGCATCATCAAAACTCTGGACTTGGTCCACCACAAACTGGGCATGTTGGAGCACGCTATCTTCTGATAAACTTGTCAGCCCAGCTGGAGGTACGGTAGTCTGAGGAACATAAAGTTATGCCATGTGTAAATATAGAAACTAGAATATTTATAGAAATATAAGGTATTTTAAAATCTGCTCAAATTTTGACAAAATTTTTCTATCAAAAATTCTCTTGAAGTGCATATTTAACCTTCACCAAGCCTATATCAATCCCGGCCGCGCGCGCTTTTGGCGGCCCGGCCCACCCAACGATAATATCGTGAGATTTACACGTACCACAGTCCGTGCACATAGCTGGGGACATGCGCAATCGAAGCCGGTACATCCCCCACTTCCGAAATGATCGTTTTTGAGAATGGCTAGCTATTCGTAAAAGTTTAAGAGCAATTAATCTGACCACATCTGTGCACCGGTACGATGCCATGATGATGGATTGGTTTTATAGACCTTTATTTCATCGTATTTTGAATAAAATAACATTGAATCGTGGCTTGAATCATGGATTATTAGGTTATTTAGTTTCACAGCAGTGAATATACAGAATGCCGTGTTGGTTTGGGGACTTGTACGTTTGATATCGAATATTTTGAAGTGGCAGAAAAAATAACTCTAGGCCTAAG
Source organism: Meghimatium bilineatum (assembly GCA_034231615.1). Classification (NCBI taxonomy): domain Eukaryota; kingdom Metazoa; phylum Mollusca; class Gastropoda; order Stylommatophora; family Philomycidae; genus Meghimatium; species Meghimatium bilineatum. The sequence continues at coordinate 61,424,089 of CM067300.1, read as the reverse complement.
CTCAAAGAACGATTTTACTGCAAATCTACATGTTTTATACAGTTCCCCCGTCTATATTTTGATAATTTCGCAGTGAAAGAACATAAATACAACAGATTTGCATGATTTAGTTTACAGTGTTGCCAAGGAATTCGATATGTAGGGTAAGTTATTTTTATTTCTTATTTTTTTCCTCTTTATTTGTTATAAAATATATGTTTTTTGTGAAAAACGTCTTTACCACTTTCTCATACGTCTGGTATCACACACACACGTACATAAATTACACCAATATATGCATAATTCAATTCTTTATTTATATGTGCAAATATTATTTAAATATTTCTAACAACCAAAAAATTATCACATTTTCAAACGTCACCATCAATAATGCAAATTTTCAAAAAAGAATCTGGTGGCAGGGAGACATTTCGTATTTTTTAATCTGGCTTGCTAAAGGTTAAAACCTTGTTTAGAACCACATCCCGCTGAAGATGAATGTGTCGGGCCATTCCGCAAATAAAACGGCACCACAGTACATTTCCATTCTCTGGACTACATCCTGCTGGAAATCTAGTAAGACAATGATTCTGCTGGAAATCTAGTAAGACAATAATCCTGCTACAAGAGAGATGCAGCGGGAGTTTGAGAATAAACGCTGAAGAACCACATGACTTTCATTAATTGTATCAATTTGTCTAGATCTAAATACACATGTAAATGTTCATAAGTTTTAAAATGTTCAAATGTAAGCATTAATGCAATTCTGGAAGTGATTGCTTGCTTCTTGCAATCACTGTTGATAATTTGATTACTGGCACTTTCCGTAACTTCATAATGCCATATGGGTTCGTGCCATTTCTAACATCACTGATTTGGTGCCAAAAAAAGTCAAAATGACACTTTTATGACTGTGGAGATGAAAGACAAGGGGGTATGGAAGGTACACAAGTGGAACAGAAGGTACACAAGGAAGATGAAAGGTACACGGAGGGATGAAACCCACTGTGTATGTGTGTCAGCGCACACATGTGAAAGGCACACAGGGCAGACGAAGGGGAGGGGGTTGATGATAATGTTCCTCCTTTACAAGCAAAGATGAGCATGGTATGAAAAACAAAAAATAATTTGTGATTGTCTAATTTGTTTTTGGTTTGTGAGTTTGCAGATATCTGATTTGTGCCAGGAAAGTTCTATTGCAGTTTGTGCAGAGGGTCCAGAGTAGGACAGATCTAAGATTTTTCCGTTTGCTTCTGTCTCTCGTAAATTGCCTGCAGTGTTCATTCTTTTTTCAAATTTAGTGATGTCGGCAGTGATCCGGGTGTGCCAAGCTGATCGATAAAGGGCTGTAGTCTCCCTGGAGCTAGGATCGATGCTGCAGTTCTAAACAGGGGGGATGAAAGGGACACAGAGGAATGAAAAATACACAAGAAGGATACCTGGGGGCACAAGAAGTTTTATGTGAATATGAATACCTGACAGAAAAGAACTGTTATTTTTCCAATAATTAATTTATTCATAATACCTGAATTTTATTCAACAAATCCTCGTAACTAGCATCTGGATTGTTGATGAGAAATTCAATAACAATCTTGGACATATGAACTTTGACCCTCATCTGCTCAATGAAAGGACTGTAAGCCTCGCTGGGTTGCATCAATATGTACTCGGCAAAACCTGCAGTCAGAAAGAAAAAAAATTATGTGTAACTGTAATCAAACCAGAGGTCGTAGTAACTGGATTACCAGATCCACAATTTTTTTAATGGCTGTAAAGTTTTTATATAACCAAATTGGACTAACTCTAAGGTTAAAAGAATGTACCATAAGAGGTACATTTTACATAACCTTTAGGACTCTACAGGCGCAATTTTGCAACAAAAGTGTGCCCCACATCTTGCCTATTGGCTCAATATTGCGCCGCGACTTAACAGATAGTGCCCGAATCGCGAGTACGGAACTTCACGAAGTAAAGCTTATATGACGTAGAAATTCCCGCCACACGAAGCTAGGAATACGTCAGTCTAACGATCAAATTCCTTTACACATTACCATTGTAAGAAGGGGAAAGCCAGTTGGTTTTGTAACGCCTTTCTGGAGCGACTTTAGCTATTTTCGGTGCAGTATTTTACTATCAAATTGAGTACCGCCTGCCATGGGTAAGTAATGGCGACTACATGTTCTAATTGTTGTTTTTTGTGTTTAATATGTTGTTATTTGTTAAGAATGTATGTGTATTCGTTCAAAAACATAAAAATAATATGTATCACGGGTGCCACGTGTGTGCATGGACATTAATTACGCTGTGTGTCGGCCAAGACCTAGTGTTGACCGGACGGACATTATGAGATTTCTTCACGTTTTATTCGTTTTTAGGCCATATTATATTAGTTTGTATATGAAACAATATATATACAACAAGTATAGGTATTAGGGAGGATTTTATCAATTTTTCCACACATTGTTCAAGTATTAGGGCCGTTAAGAAGTTATATGTGCGATTTTGAAAATAGCGGTTTGCAATTTTTCCCCGAATTTTCAACTTCACATTATGCTCACCACTGTCATCTTCTTCTTCTTCGTTTCTACTCAAACTCCTGCAGATTAGCAGGATGTAGTCCAGAGAAAGGAATGCATTGTGTCATGGTTTACACATTGCTGCGGTATCTGCGCCTTTTGACCTGACACATCCAAATTCAGCATGGCTTTGGGTCTCTGACCCTATATGGGATGGGACAGCCAACTCCATCCCATAACCTCCTTAGTCGCAGTTTACGACATGCATGGAAGGTAAACAGTGTTGCTATTCTTTGCTACCCTTAAGGCCCCGGCAACACACGGATGGCTCACAACTGTGACATCATACATACAACAACAAAAAAACGTGACTATATTCACTATTCACTCCTTTATTTAGATATGCAAAAATTATTTTGATATCTGTTAAAACAAAAAAGTTATCGCGTTTTCAAAACACCCACCATCAATAACGCAAATTTTCCAAAAAAGAATTCAGTCCCCAGGGGGATATTGCGTAATTTTAATTGAGGTCTGGGCTCTAAAGGTTAACCGGAAAAACATGCGTCCGGAATAAAACATTATTTGTTTGAAATAATGTTTCACTTTGTCAGATGAATGTACATACAAGGTTTTTACGTCTCCTCCATAATTTCAAGAAGCATTATGCTTGTAAATTCATGAGTATGCAGTAATAATACACTCAAATTGTTGCAAGAATGCGGTGGACAAACTGGTTAGGGAACAAAATTCTACAACCTTTAAAATTTTCCTGTACAGAATTATGATTTGACCTATTTACACACAAAACTCCCCCCCCCTCCCCAAAGACAAATAAGATATGCGTTCAAACAATTGGGTCAAAGTGCATGAGTCATGGAAAGATGGATTAGCAACCAACCAATCATTTGATTAATTGCAAGTGATACAATGTATACAACTGTGATATAACCAAGTGTTTTTAAGTAATTCAATCACATTCTGTTCCTTAGCATATTTCAATTTTCACTATTTAAAATATTGAATACAAATTATGTTCTTCTGCATGTGTAGTCATATAACTTACTATGGCCACGCAGAAGATGGATGTGTTAGACCATTGGCACAAATAACACAGCGCATTTCCATTCTCTGGACTACATCCTGCTGGAAATCTAGTAGGACCATTGTCCTGCTATAAGGGAGATCCAGCGGGAGTTTGAGAATGAACACTGTAGAAGATCTACTAGGGAATCTGTGCTGTTGCATAGCAAGTTTGTCTAATTGGACACTAGTGAGACCTTCAAACCTGCATGCTAAAACTGGCATGTTTGTTTATCTGAATTTTAACTTTATGTATGTCTTTGAAACAGCCATTCCTTGTTTTCTTCTTTTTTAGACTAATTCCTTTGTTTTCACTTGCTTGTACTACCATGTCCAACAGGGCTTGAAGTTGTTGTTCGCTCCCTTCAATCAGAATTGTATCGTCAGCATATCTTAGATTATTCAGATTGTAACCTCCAACTGCTAATCCTGGAATGTGAAATTAATATAGAAAAAGAAAATCTTCTAATGAAAAAAAAGCAAACAAAACAAGAAGTGATCATATGGGGAATATAAAGATTTTAAAAATTGCTGGAACATCTGCAGTCAAATATATTGAAAATCAGAGACTGAAATGGTTCCGCTACTTAATGAGAATGGACCAGTATTGGCCAACAGAGCATACAACATAAATGAAGACATCAAACGGCAAAGGAAGACCAAGAAGAAAGTGGATTAAAGGAGTTACAAACGCTCTGAGACCTCACAATATTACTGCATATCAAGCGACCAAACGTAATATTGCCCAAAAACCGACCAGCATTCAACCATGCTACAGCTAACAGTAGCAGCAGAGAAAACACAATTGATAGAAGAAAAATGTTACACTGAAGAACTAATAACAGAAAAAATATGGAAGTTATTTGCTGCTGGCATCTTTTACGGAAACTCTATATAAACAACCTAACTTCACATCAATACCTTCTGGGCTGGCATCCTCTTCAAATATAGGTTTCAAGACTCCGCTGAAGTACAGATACTTGTTACGTTCAATCAGGCCGGTGTCAAATGCACACAAGTGTGTGTTCTTATCATAAACACTGGAAGGGAACACAGTTTTAAAGATTAAAGTGCATGCAGATGAATCTATCAATCAAATACTTAATCAATCAATCATCTATTATGTCTATCTATCTGGCTATACAACTATTTGCACCTCATGGAATATAGGTCTTAAACAAACTCCTCTATCTTGTCCTATTTTTAACATCCTTCCAGTTCTTTCCATGCTCTACCACACCAAACTACTTTTGCGTCTCTGCATCTATTTCTTTCCTCTAGATAATACTTGTTATTTCTCGTTTCCTGTGGGTTCTAGAGTAATGCCTGTATTATTATGCTTTCTTCATCAACGTTCATTCTCAAATTCCTATTGAATCTCTCTTGTAGCAGGACAATGGTCCTACTAGATTTCCAGAAGGATGTAGTCCAGAGAATGGATATGAAAATGGAGAATTAAATTGTGTTGTCGCCATTTTATTTGTTCCAATGGCCCAACACATCCAAATTCGGTAGTTTGCTATGCATTCTGTTAGCTTCCTTAATGTGTGTCCTCCGCCGAAGACGGGATGTGTCTGCCATTGGTGCAAATAAAACGGCGACACAATGCATTTTCATTTTCTGGACTACACCCTGCTGGAAATCTTGTAGGATCATTGTCCTGCTATAAGAGAGAACCAGCTTCTGACTCCGATAGGAGAACGAGGAAGGAGACAAATAATTTTTGAACGTTCAAAAAAAAAAGAGGGAGACTTACCTGAAGTTTGTGATTTCATGTTGTGGCCGGTCTTCTGTTATTTTATCAAAGTCTTCGTTACCAGTGAACAATGACAACTTTGGATCAGTGAGGGCAATGAATTCTTCAACCTAGAAATAGTAAAACCAACATTAGCCTGACATTTCCCGCTACAGACATTACAATAGATCTATTATGTGTATGAGAGACAAAATTTGCTATAAACATCAATCTTCGGGATTCGTTTTTAAATTACTAGATGAAATATATCACATCATGGTTTAAAGCTACACTATCCATGCATTTTTGGCCCAACACATCACACTTCCGCATGACATTTTTGGTCAAAGACAACTTATTGAATGAAGAAGTCAGTCCATACCAAAACATCCTTAGTCACCACTTACACTATGCATGGTAAGTGGCAGTGTTATTTCTTTGATCCCTTTTTCAGACCTGGCAATACACATCATGATCATATCCATAACCCTTCAGGGTCGTAGAGTTGCCAATCTTGAAATGTCAACAGAAAAGTTTTGCCATGCCTCTGTTCTTTGTTTAGGTGAAGAATCTTAATCTTGTCCAGTCTTTAATATTATCAATCCATACTTTCCTCTTACCACCTCTTCTTCATCAACCATCAGCTGTTCCCTGCAAGATAATTTTGGAAAGGAAATCATGCCTCATGGCCAAACCACACAAGTTTTGTGATGTCTCACCACTGCCGTGAGATGTTCCTGTTGGCGTCAAATACACATAGGCCAACAGAAATATAATAGCAAGTGAACTGCAGATTAGTAGCATGTACTCTGGAGAAAAGAATGTTGTCATGGTTTACAGATTGACCGCACCTTTTGGCCTGACACATCCAACTTCAGCATATACCAAGTAAAAAATTAGAGACAGTTTTCAGGAATTCTAGGGATGCAATTATTAATTAAGAGAGAAAATGAAAAATTCACTGCATGGTACATGCCGAAATTGGATGTGCTGGACCTTCCAAGGTGCAAATAACTCAGTTATGCCGTAAATTAGTACTACAACGTACTTCATGCTTCCCGGCGGAAATCACATGCACTTTTGTGTTGGTTACCAGAGTTCGAAAGAAGAAGAAGACTATGTCACAACTACAAAATTTTTTCTGAGCTTGTTCTCAAACTCCTGCATATAACAGTTCAGAGGATGGAATGAGTTGTACCATAGTTTGCAGCTTGAATACAATATCTGTGCCCGTCAGCCCAGCACATCCAACTTCAGTATAACATTGGATCGTTTATGAAACAGTAAATTCAACTCACAAAATCCTCTTAGTCACTTCCTACAACATGCATGGCAGGCCTTAGTGTTGGTACTCTCTGTTTCCCTTTTGAGTCCGGCAACACTTGCCCGACTACAAATAATCATTTTAGCTTAAGTAAGGCCTGCCGTCTAATGAAAGCAATGAGATCAAGCAATTACTAGAGTACACCCATAACTGAGCCAAATGCAAAGCGTGTTACAAAACCATGGCCTTTGGAAAAGTAAGAAATTGGTCGCTCACGGTCACTTACAAAGGACACTGTTCTGTAGCATTCTTTACATTCAGATCCGTCTCTCGTTTACACAAAAGTCGCTTCTAGTGGACAGCAGGCCTAATGTGTGCACAATGGAGAAAAAAAATACTTTTATGGACGTGCCTATTACCTTCTAACCTTGCTACAATAATCCTTCAAGGAACGATGCAAGGAAAAAAAGGAAGAGACAAATTTTTCTTAACTGACCACAGATACAAACAAATGAGCAACACAACTTACAGCATCTCCAGAATCACCAGGAAATAACTTCAGTTCCTGATCGTCCATGTACTTCAAACATTCATTACATCTTTCTGGGAGAGCTTTCGTATGACTTAAAGTCAACACTGTGGAATTTCTGTAAATAAGAAACAGTTCATAACATGAAGTAAAAGATTACAAGTGGGAGGGGAAACAAACAGATGATGATGATGAAATAATACCTTTAGCTGCGAGCATATACCTCTTGACACATGATGATGATGAAATAATACCTATAGCTGCGAGCAGATAGCTCTTGACACATGATGATGATGAAATAATACCTTTAGCTGCAAGCAGATAGCTCGACAGTCCACTGATAAATTGACAGATTTTCTGACAAAAGTACAGGTCTTCCTCAACTAAGGTGATACCGGTGAGTATAAGCATGGTTGTGTTAAGGGGGCTTATAGGTTTATGTTTTTCCCAAAAGGAAGCATTTATTATTATTCGAGAAAAATAAATCTATTCACGACATACACGTTATCTACTAGGGATTTGTTGTTGCATGGTGGTTGTTCTGGTATGTCACTGGCGAGACCAGGCACTCTACATGCAGTTAACATAATCTATGCCGAGTCATATGTCAGATTGTAATTAATTTAAAAATCAGCTTACCTTTCTTGTTGGTTGATATTATTTTCATCTTCTAGTTTGGCCCTCTTGGGACTGTTTTCCTTCTCATCGCTCTCATCAGGACACTTGTCACATTCAGTCATCTCCTTGGCGTGAACATCATTAGCAACTATTTCTTGACCATTCTTTGGTTCCAACTTGGGCCTGCTTGGAAATTATAAATGTTTCCGTAGAAAGTAGTTTCAAACAAGTAATATCAATAATAAAATATCAATGCAAAAGCAGTCAAGCTAAATTACATCTGGACAGAGCAAGCATATTATTTATCAAGTGAGATATTCTTCTCAGAACGATGTGTTCATCGTGGATACTCTGAGTGCTTCTCTATCCCGGGCAAGCAGGACTGCATTGGCCAGAGACGTGTGCATACATTCTTCGATGTCGCTGGTCCATCGTCTTCTTGGTCCATGCACAGAGAAAGACAAATCAATGTAAAGAACATTAAATGTAGATACGGGTCGAATCGTGAACAACATCACAACATGAAAGATGAAGTTTATTTTGGTTATATAAAGAGACGTAATAGCATGAGAAAACTAGTAATGGAAGGCATAGTTGCTGGTAACAAGGCAAAGATAACAACGGACGGAAGACATTTCAGAGTCTTTAGAGGTGCCCATGGCGGCATCATATCAACTTGCTCAGAATTGTGAGGAAGTTTAGTACTCATAAGTAATACTGCATTTTGGGAAGAATGTAACTCAATTAATGCTATTCATAATATATCCCAATCATTTATATTTTCATACAACCTTAATTTCTTGCTGCCTCAATGGAGCCCTGATATACAGGAACAGACGAGATCTGGAACAGACCCGTGAGCTTTCTAAAAACAAGTTGTTTTAAAAACCTCTTCTATTTATGCTGTCCATATTTTCATGGGTGCCTAACTTTAAGCCCACTGTATTTAAACAGCGTCACTTTTCGGATGGTATTAGTAACTAGTAGCATGTCAGAACCATTTGACCTGCTGTTTTCTGATGAAGTTCCGCACTCGTGTTATACCCACCTGCCGTCTGATTGTCTCATTACTGATTATATCTATTTTTGTGACCTTGTGAAAAAAACGACTGAAAGCAAACAAAAGGATAAAGTACACCCTGATCAAGTGAAAATATATGATAGAATAGGAACCACCAAATCAATCAATCAAACACAGAATAGGAACCACAAAATCAATCAATCAAACACAGAATAGGAACCACAAAATCAATCAAACAAACACAGAATAGGAACCACCAAATCAATCAATCAAAGAATAGGAACCACCAAATCAATCAAACAAACAGAATAGGAACCACCAAATCAATCAATCAAACACATAATAGGAACCACCAAATCAATCAATCAAACACAGAATAGGAACCACAAAATCAATCAATCAAACACAGAATAGGAACCACAAAATCAATCAAACAAACACAGAATAGGAACCATCAAATCAATCAATCAAAGAATAGGAACCACCAAATCAATCAAACAAACAGAATAGGAACCACCAAATCAATCAATCAAACACAGAATAGGAACCACAAAATCAATCAATTAAACACAGAATAGGAACCACAAAATCAAACAGTGATTGTTCCACGTAAACTGCTATTTAATTTTTTTAAATATATTTACTTACCAATTGGTGCACAATTTTACTGCAGTTTTCTATTTATTGAATTTTTTTTAATCAAACTAATGCAAACATGTTTTGGCAGTAAAGAAAGTCAATAATAATCATGTACGTTCAAGTAACTCACCTTCCAGAAAACAATGACAATTGTGGGCTGTTTGTCATCAGGAGTCTTAGAGGCAAGACGACCTGAAGTCTGAGCACGTGCTGTAGAGTATAGATAAAACATATACATATTTTCTGATGCCACTAAGCAATTACACCTAATTAACCTTACAAGCTCTATAGGTGGTTATAGCCCCAACGTCATTATGTAACTTGGGTCGGTAGGCGTCTCCATTCACCCCCATTGCTATGCCCCAAATCATCAGCACGGAATCACACTAGTAAAGCTTATATGATGTAGAATTCCCGCCACATGAAGCTAGAAAGAAATATGTCACAGCCTAAAGGTCAAATTCCTTTACACATTACGATTGCAAGAAGGAAACAGCCGGCTAATTTTTGACAACAAATTTCTGAATTGAATTTGTCCATTTTCGACCACATATTTTACTATCAAATGTAGTGTAGCATTGGCAAGTGATCAAATGTAGTGCAGCATTGGCAAGTGATCAAATGTACTGTAGCATTGGCAAGTGATCGTCATAGAAAGTGATATCTACATGTTTTAATTGCTGTTTTTATGTTTTAGTTGTTGTTATGTTATAGAATGTTCGTTTATTCATTGAAAAACACAAAAACAAAATGTATCAGAGGTGCCACGTGTCAGCATTTAAAATAAAAACATTGTATGTACATAGTCTTAAACGAGCGGACATTGTATGTGATTTCTTCACGTTTGATTAGTTTGTTCAGTCCATATTACATTAGTCTGGAAATAAACAATATTTTAAAAAAGTGATTAAACACTTAGGAGTTGGTTGTCCCATCTCATATGGGGTCAAAGTGACCCAGATGCCATGCTTACCCTTAGAACCCAGTAGCTCGATACTTTAGGATTTACACTAAATATGGTTACCCCAGAAACCAATTTGTTGGTATTTCGACTTGCAAGAACAGCGTACAGCATAAGGTAAGTTAATGATATAACAAAACATAATTTTATGCCGTATTTGTGTCAAAATAACTCAGATCTGGTGGAGCGTTTTTGTGTATTTTTTTTTCTCAGGCGCCCGGGGAAAGGGGTGATTAAGTAGGAGAGAAACCACATCACTGTACACAGGAAGTAGGAGAGAAACCACATCACTGTACACAGGAAGTAGGAGAGAAACCACATCATTGTACATAGGAAGTAGGAGAGAAACCACATCACTGTACATAGGATCAAACATTTTGTACAAACATCCTGCAACAATTTAAGTGTTGTTATTCTTTGCTCCTCTTTTGGGCTCCAGCAACACCCGAGCGCAATGGCCTGTAAATTTCTTGGAACCCAAACAAACTGCCAAAGACAAATGTGTCGGGCCATTGGAACGCATAAAAAGGCGACACAGCTTATTTCCATTCTCTGAACTACATCGTGTTGGAAATCTAGTAGGACCATTGTTCTGCTACAAGAGTGACCCAGTGGGAGTTTGAAAATAAACACCAAAAAAGAAGAAACGATAACCATTTCTTCTACAACTTATGAGAACAAATTTGTTGTTTATTAAATTAATCCTCTATACTTACTTCGAGTGGGTGTCTCTACGGATTTTCTACCTCCTTTTAATTTTTTAACCGGTGGTGAAGAAGTCATCTTCATCCCCATTGTCTGCTCCATTAGTGTCAATCTCTGCTTCAATCAGATCAACTTCCCCTACGCCGTTCAATGGTTGGTTACCATTCTGTGTCTCCGCGTTATCCTGATGACAAAGTAATATAGTATATAAAACAATTTCAAGGTCGGATTATTTTTACATATTTTGTAGTAATTGTTATAAAGAAACAATTTTTAATTCTGAAAATGAAGTCCATCATCAAAAGATCCATTAACATGGAATGGAGCTCACCTCATCCATGGCAGCCAAAAGGACAATGCTATCTACAAGCTTGGAAGAAAGGAACAAACTATGTTTAGATTGAGAAAATACTCTAACATATGTACGGGAAGTTTGGAGTTGGTGTCACTGATATGTTCCCTTTTGGACAAGTTCCAGAAAACACAAAACATATTTTACAGAACTGCACACTGTACGTAGGTAAAGACAAGAAGAAAGCTATGAGCCTCTGAAAAAGATTCTTCTTCTGCGTTCAGCATCTGCATGTGCAAACCAGACAGTGGTGTGGGCAGCTATAGATATGCATACCACAGCGGTTTGGGCAGATACGGATATGTATGTGCAAAATAGACCACAGTTTGGGCAACTACAGACCTGAATTTAAAAACCAAATATTTTGGCAGATACTGACCTGCATGTGCCAGACAGTGGTTTGGGCAGATATGGGCCTGTATGAACACAATTTCTCTTGGTGTGGTCACTGAGTACATTTTTTAGACTAATACTCCTAGATCTTGTATACAGTGTGTTAAATGTACACACGTGTTGCCTTTCCCAAAAAGAAAATAAAGAATAGCATTACTAATCTTCCATGCATGGAGGGGGGGGAGGGGGTCATGTGTGTGTGAGAGAGAGATGGCAGTCCCATTCCATAGGTCATAGTGACCAAAAAACCATGCTGAAGTCAAACGTGCCGAGCTGGAAGGCGCAGATAATACAGCCTAGCTGTAAACCATCACACAATTTATTCGCCTCTCCAGACAATGTCCTGCTAACCAGCAGGACTTTAGGAATGAATGCTGAAAAAGGCAATGTACCATATTAAATATTAGAAACACTGTTATCTGCCAATCATGTCATAAGAGTCAACTAAGGAGGTTTTGGTGTGGAGTTAGCTGTCCCTTCCCGTCATAGTGACCCAGAATCCATTCTTAAATCTGATGTGTTAGGCTGAAAGGCGCAGACATCACAGCTAAGCTGTAAACCATGACCAAATACATTCCATTCTCCGAACTACATCCTGCTAAACTTTAGGAGTTTGGAGTACGAACGCAGAAGAAAAATAAACACAAAAATAAAACATTTATCTTACCATTTGCAGTTGACCTTGCTTCTGCCATCTGTATTCTCGTTTGTAAATTCTTTATTTTCTACGTTATTTTCAATGTTAGAGCCCAATGCAAATTTAGACAATGTCACAGCAACAGAGGATCCGTTAGTGATATGCCCACTGGCTACTGTCGCTGATGAAAATTCACCATTGTGAGCCTGCTTAATGTCGATGCTACTTGTACCATTGCTAGTTCCGTTTGTGTTAACACTTGCCAACAGGAAACCGCCAATGAAGGCATCAATCTTCTTGTAAAAACCTTTCTATTAAAAAGAAAAAAAGGATTTCAAAAATACTTTTAAACTGGGTTTATTCAGTTCAACGATGATAAGAACATGCTAGGATGGTGTTTATCTGGCATTCTTTATGAGGTTATACTAAAGAGAAACGCGGTGGCCTAGCTGATAGTGAACTTGCTTACTGGATTACAGCGTGCCAGTGCCGGGTTCCAAACAACATCTGGACAAAACAATCGGGGCTAGATTTATCTCCTGACAGCTCCTCCAGTTGACCCAGCTGTAAATGGATACCTGACGCATGAGTTGGGGAAGGTAAACACAGCAAGGAAGGAAACTGGCCATCCCATCTAATACTGTAGTTGCTGCAGCTTAGCAAACAAAAAGTTATCTTCATCTCCGACGGCAGGTCACTGTTATGGGATCTGCCTTACCTTTATACTAAAGAAAATCCTGGATTGACAACATCAAGGAATGGTCTGGGCATGATTTTGTCTACACCCCTCCAAGTGGCTATGGATAGAGATACTCAACATTAACCTCAAACCTATTAGTAGTCTCTTATGACATGCATGGCAGATCAAAGTGTTAATATTCTTCGCTCCTCCTTCTGACACTGTCAAAACACGAAATGATTGAACCCTTCCTTTTTAGATAACACAACCTCATAATTAACGTTATGGAGAATACACAACAAACCACACCGCCGCCCGTTTTATATTATGACAGTAGAACTATAAGAAAATTATATGATTACTCACAATGTTTCATACGTAAGCTTGTTTTTTTGTTTTTTTTCAAAGTTCCCAATATGCAAATTATTACGGCCAAATAGAGGGGGTAGGGGAATGGGTGGTGGTCATTCATGTTAAAGTATTGACCATCCACTTCTGTAAACGCCGTATACCCTTCTTTTTTCCTATAAAAAAACACTTAATGTATTTATGTATGTATGTATATATTTGGCGCTCTACAGTCAAAAAAAGCGCATCATCTTGTGAAAAGAGGAGAAATGTTGCAGCCTAACAGCCGAGAGTAACTAGAAAGTCACGGATATATCAAAATCCGTCTACAGTGGTAATTCCATGTTCGTACTTGCACGGATATTTACAGCTCGAATAGGGCTCATTAGCCATCTACGAACTATTAGACATGGTCATAATTCTAATTGAATTTTGAAATGTGAATGTAAAAATGGTCATCATACACACGCACGCACGCACGCATATATATATATATATATATATATATATATATATATATATATATATATATATATATATATATGTATGTGTGTGTGTGTGTGTGTGTTTGTTTGTTTGTGTGTGCGCGCGCGTGCGTGCGTGTGTGCGTGAGTGTGTGTGTGTGTGTGTGTGTGATCAAGGAATACTTTTTATCACAATATGTTTATGTAATAAACCTCTGTTTTGTCATCCTCATGTTTCGTTATTACCTAACTCTTGTTTGTACTTCAAACTATGTTATTATTATAATTAATTTTATTTAAAGTAACCTTATGGTGAGGCGCACTTCTTTCAAACGCGTACATGGTCCAATTTCTCTCCTCTTCTTCTGCGTTCGTTCTCAGACTCCTGAATATTAGTATTATGTAGTTCGGAGAACGAAGTGCATTGTGTCATAGCTTATATCTTAGCTGCGATATCTGCGCTTTTCGGTCTGACACATCCTACTACTTTGACCTTTTTGGGGATGAAACAACCAACGCGAGCCCAAGACCTGCTTACTACCCTCTTACAACATATTGGGCGGATAATAATGTTGCAATTCTTTACCCCCTCACCCCCCTTCTGTCCTCTGGCAACACACGGGCACCAATTTGGTTATATAATAGTTTTTTTAACCATAAAATAATAATAGAGCCACCCTTGGGTAATCCAGCCACCATGAATTCGAGAGTATGTATTTCAGGGAGTGCTGCAAAACCATAAGCGCCGAGTTATATATTCAATACGTTTTTGTCATCACAATGTTAATATTGGAATCATGGTGACTGGATGATCTGAAACAGTACCCTTTTTTGTGGCTGAAAGGCACATACCTCGCCATAAGATACTTTCTTTATTTTTTTAAAAGAAAAACTGAAGAATGGTGATTATTTCAGTAAACTGTGAATATACTATATATTCAGAAATATATTTATAACTTTCGTATTGTAGGAATGTCAAAGAAACTAACAATATATATATGGTGTCCCTATAATCTACAGTTTACTCAATCTGTGTACTTTGAGTCGTAGGTGCTTAACATGACTAGCATACCACCTAAGGACAAAGATGGTGCCATAGACCTCACACTCTAACATCCACGCTTCCTTTTCTCACTTACTGTCTTTGGAATAAATGAAAGTGATAATTTGTCAGTGTATCACGTTACAGAAAACCCAAACTTATCATCCATTACTCAATAACTAACAGCGACCATGACTAACCCTTATACATAATAATACTAGACAACACACTGTTAAAATTATATTCATTACAACTCTCCCACATGTGTTACAGTGACATTCCTTACAACTCTCCCACCTGTGTTAAAATGAATAAATGGTAGAAGTTTCTCTGGCAAAGAACGCCGCAATAAAAGCGAGCACAGGGTTCAAAAGAAACAATAGATTAATGCATTTGAGATTGTTAAATAAGTCCAATGTCAGATGCATAACTTCTAAATCCATAAATGTGATCCATAAATGTCTAGTTTGTTTGTTTGTTTGTTTTGCGTTCGCTCCATTGTAACCATCACGGATATCCGTGAGATTTCGGCCGGGAGCGTGATTACGTTGTGCCACAGTTATGCGCCGTGTAGGTCTAGCATATCCGATTTTGGCATGCCTTGACAATTCGGATGGGCTACCCTAGCCTGTGACAGCCTCCATATCTGTCTCCATGCACGCGTGTATGTGGTGACTCTTCGCCAAGACGATTTTTGCTCTCGTCTGACTCGTACGAGGTGTTCCACTGTCTATGAACTTGCCTCGTGTAATTGGACGTATTGTGCCAGTGCCCATCGGGTACTGAACCGTTTCTCATCCGTGAGCCTGGCTCCTTAATGGGAAGAACTAAACAGAAGAGTTGGACCCTGGCTCTTTCGCCTTCTTAGCCGAGGTGTCATTCACCGACATCGTGTACCCCTTGTCCAAGTTCGAGTCTCACACCACGCGTTTGAGAGCAAGGCGTTCTCGAGCTGAGCGACCTTGTCCCAATATCGCCTGAGCCCATCAGGTACTGAACCCTTTCTCTTTGCCAGTGTAGTTTTGGTGTAGGAAAACCTGACAGTAGAGTTGGGCCAGGGCTAAATCGTTGCCTCTTTTGTGCCTGAGCTCATCGGGTACAGAACCATTTCTTTCTGCAAGTGCACTTCCGGTATAGGAAAATTTGACAGTAGAGTTGGGCCAGGACATCCATCGGTGTCCCTTTCTTGCCTAAGCCCATCGGGTACGGAACCCTTTCTCTTCGCGAGCATATTTCTGGTTTAGGAAGGCTCGACATTAGAGTTGGGTTAGGTCTTCTTGCTTTTCCGAACGCCAATGAATGGGTCTGGGTCTCCGCCTGAAAGGAGCACAGGTAACTAGAAGCTCGTCTCGAGTCTATTTGCAGTTCACGCAGTTCTTTTCACTTTCTATTTGCAGTTCGGACTGGACTGACTAGCTTCACTGTATGTCGACAGTGTCGCTATATGTGGTGATGCTGGTGGTGTCGGAGATATTGTCTGCTTCTTATGCAGTCAAATCTCTTTCCATATGCTGCCTCCACATTCTCGGACACGATCCCCAAATGATTTGGCCAGAATCAGCTCGAGCTGCTGTATTTCTGTTTCCAGGGTGCACCGCGAGGAGGTACATTTGAGGTCTTGGTTATCTGCTAACCCTGGGTCCGCCTAGTGCAATGCGTTCCCTTTGCACCCCAAATGTCTAGTGAATCCAATGTGGAGAAAGTGAACAATGTATAACCCAAGTATGTAATTATTGAGCACTCTGAACATTCTGCAGTTATGTTGAATGGTGTACAGGATTTTTGATGTATTTAAGATTAAAACTTGCAAAATGAAATGTCTGAAGAAGGTCATTGGAATCACCAGACTCAACAAAATGCGCAATGAGAACATCAGAAAGATAATAGATATAACACCATGCATAGAATATATATAGAAATAACAGATAAAATAGTTTGGACAATGGAGGGAGGGGGTTTAAATTTCAGTAATTATTACTAATGCGGACGTTTTTATAAGAATTGTCTATTGTCGTAACGTCCACACTTGCCGCTGAGGGTAGAGGTTTGTATAGAAGATGTAGTCTGTGTTCCAGAGCCAGGTATGTTGCTATAGTTGTAGTGTAGTCATGTTTATTCAGGATGGTCTTGATGTTGTCTATCTTTTCCTTGGTCTGCCCTTGGCTTTTTATCATTAGTTAAATCTTGTTATACGTTCTAATGGGACCGTTCATCCTCATAAGACGTCCAAACAATTTTATCGGTTGTTTCTCTATATACTTGATGTTCTATGTTATACTTAGTATCCGTCTGATGTTCTAATTGCGCACCTTGTCGAATCTGGTGACTCAAATAGTCTTACTTAGACATTTCGCATGTTTCGATCTCTCTTATGTGTAGGTGTTAGTTGCCAAGTCTGACATTGGTAGCATAGTGTTGGCAGAACGATGCTCTTAATTATGTGTTTCTTTACTTCCGTGTTGTTTTTTGGGTGTTATAGCAAAAGTGACATCTGGTATATCACAATATTTGCCTTTTTTACATCTTGTTTCTATCTCTCAATTGACTCATCCGTCTTCTGTAAAGATACTTCGTAGGTACTTGAACTCTTTGACTTGTATTATTTTTGTGTTCTCTATTTGAATGTTTAAATGCTCTGTTGATCTCGTTATTTGCACAGTTTCTGCTTTTTGTTTGTTAATATCGTTATTTGCATAGTTTCTGCTTTTTGTCTGTTGATCTCGTTATTTGGATAGTTTCTGCCTTTTGTCGGTTGATCCGCATGTTGTATTTATTGCATATTCTTGATTGTGAGTTGATGTGAGTTTGCAGTTTTTCTTCGTCATCATACATGATGTTTTTATCGTCAGCAAAAAGCAGTTCATTGAGTTTGTTTTTACGTTGTTCATTCTCTGTTGTTTCATAAATCAGAAGTTGTATAAGAATACGCATATAAATTCTACTACATATGACTGTATATAAAAATAAGATGACAGCTATGTTGATGGTAAGATCTAAAGATAGTAAGAAACATGTATTGGAAACAAACAGCTGTGTCGAGTGTTGACGGCAATGTAGGAGAATTTCAAAATATAGAGATTGGCATCAGACAAGGATGTGTAATGTCACCAGATCTTTTCTTCCTGTATACAGAGGATATTATATGAAACTTAGAAAGCATGCTAGGAATAGCAGTTGGAGGTTACAAAATCTGAATAATCTAACATATGCTGACGATACAGGTCTGATTGCAGGGGGAGAAAAAGAAATTTAAAGTTTGTTAGACATGGTAGTACAAAAAAGTGAAAACAAAGCTCTCAGTCTAAACAAGAAGAAACTAGAAGTAATGGCTGTTTCAAGAAATACACACCGCCAGAATACAGCATTACTATCTATGTTATGTTATGTTCCTCCAGGGCCATAGGCGGCGCATAGGGCAGAAACCATAGCTTTCCATTTCTGTTTGTGTTGCCAGGTCTTTCAATTGTTGCGTGCTGTTTAGGTTCATTGACATGCCTTCTCTATTAATGGTTCTTCGTAGAGTTTCTCTAGGTCTCCCTCTTCTTACTCTAGGTGGCACCCAATATAGTGACTGCTGGGGAATTTTTAGGCTGTTCATTCTGAGAACATGGCTGATCTAAGTCCAACGCCTTTGTCTAATGAAGGAAGATATATACTATCTATGATTAAACATTAAATCATGGGGATAAAGTCAAGTATCTTGGCAACATTTTAACATCAGATGGCAGGTGCTCCAATGAGTAACAGTAATTACAGTAAGAGTAACTGTAACAATGAAACAGTAACCCTATGAATTTTTAAAAATTGATAGAACAAGGGGATCTCATCCTATTTCTCGTTTTTGTATATAGGAAACACTTAATGTGTCAGCCTAAGTGTGAGAGTTTCATAATACTCTTAAAAAATATTTTAGACAGATGCATACAATTTTAAAAAAAGAACACACTAATTGGTAAATGCAAGTTTAAAGTGAAAGTACATCAGGAATAGATTTCTCAACTTTGTTTTGACACAATAATTAATTAAAACAAATATGTTCACAACTGTACATATTATCTCCCCTTCATTGCAAACGTAAAACCACTTTCTATAAAGTGAAAACCACTTTCTATAAAGTGGGAAGTTCTCTGTTTACTGTGACTAAATTATGTTTTATTAATGAAGCATTATGTTTAGTCAGTGTGACTATCTAAGACACAATAGTCAAGTTTTCTTCCAGTAAACAGAGCCCTATTTCTATCTCGTGAGCACAGTTCACGAAAGTAAGATTGCTCTTAAGATGTCAACATTAGGACTAGTAAGAAAAACCAAAACACAAACAATGCGTGGTGTGTACTGTGATATGTGGTTTAGATCAGTGAAAATGTGGTTTAGATCAGTGTTGCCAATGTGGTGTGGAAAAGAAGCAAAGTTAGTGGTACTGTTATTGTTGTCTACCATTCACATCGTAAAATGTGACTAAGAAGTTTTTGTTTTTTTTTGGGGGGGGGGGGGTGGGTTGATTTGGCTCTCCTATTCAATAGAGGATCATGCTATCCAGCAATCATACTGAATAGGGTGTGTCAGATCGAAAGGCGCAGATATCGCAACCACGATGTAAATCATGACATACCACATTCCATTCTCCGGATTACATCCTGATAACATACAGGAGTTTGAGGACGAACACATAAAAAGATAAAGCAGATAAAGATCAGTGGTTCTCAAAATGTAATTAGGTCCACATTTGGGGCTATATATTTGAAGGGAGGGGGGTAATTTCACCCAAAAATGAAACTATGACGCAGATTCTTCCAGATCTGCGACACAAAAATAAGTTTTTGAATGCTTCTATTCTTTTTACAAAACTGCCCACTATATCACAGCACAAGGGAGAAACGATGGCTATCTGAAACAATTCTGGCGGAAAGCTCTACTGCACTAACTACTGCACTGGAGCTTCTAACTACAGAACAGTTCTTTGATGGAATCCATATCAGCATCTGACCTGCTGGAAAACGAGGAAGAAGGAGAAAAGAATTATGCGACGCATAAGATATACGATAGTAATAATCCTTGAGGAAAGATGACAAGCTTTTTTCTCTGGTCTATTGGAATTAATCTCTAGTGCCGGGAACAACACATCGGCTGGAAATACGTGGGCTGGGGCAACACAGTGGAATATAAGGAAAAACGGATTTAGATACAAATGTTGTCAATATGTATACACACGATATACTAGCGAATAGACGCAAAGACATACGAAGTTTTGAAAAAGAAACCATCATCAGGACAAACTATAGCTGACTAACAATGAATAGAAACACACATATGACGAAATGGGAGGCAAGGGGTGATGAAAGTTGGAGAGAAAGAAGCACAAGCACAAGTGATTATTAAGGGAGTGATATTACGGATGATGTGATCAACCCTGGTAACAGGAGATAAACAGAACATTGAGATCTGGTCAACAAGACATAGATGCTTTCCATCTTAGTTCTCACTCTGGATAATTGAGTCTGCGTTTGTTCTCAAACTCCTGCAAATTAGCGTTTTGTCATTGTTCAAAACATTGATGCGAGATCTTCGCTTTTGACCTAACACATTCGACTTTAAATGGCACTGTATCATTTTGACCTTATATAGGAGGGGGCAGCCAACTCCACCATATAACCTCCTTAGTCGTTTCTTAAAATGTACATGGAAAGCAAACAGTATTGCTATTATTTGTTCCCCTCTCGAGATTTAAAAAAAACACTAATGGTGTGTGACT
The DNA here is from genome assembly GCA_034231615.1 of Meghimatium bilineatum. Taxonomy (NCBI): domain Eukaryota; kingdom Metazoa; phylum Mollusca; class Gastropoda; order Stylommatophora; family Philomycidae; genus Meghimatium; species Meghimatium bilineatum. Next base: position 61,403,372 of record CM067300.1, on the reverse strand, counting down.
TTTTAAAAACAATTTGTGTTGTCTAGTGCTTTTGACGGAACGAGTTGGTGGCACTTGCCTAAACACAATACGTGTTAAATGGTGGTTATTTTGTGCATCTATCATTCAGGGCAATATACCGCTAATTTTCCCAAACAACTTGCATATCATATATTAATAAAAGAAAAGTGTGAAAACCAGAATACTGGTTTCATTAGTTATTATAAAAATAAAGAATGCAACAGATCGCATGTAACCCATGTCTGCTGAAAGACACAGTACAAATAGAAATGACCGGAATATACCGATGTGGTATCAAAAATTCCCCATTACACATTGTTTACTACACTGTATAATCTTGTCTCTCAATTAGTTGTGTGGACTATTTGAAAATAATCCATCTGAAGTCACATTATTTAACCATTACAGTGATTTTCATTGGTCACTTTTGTATACATTGTGTCGACAGCCAATGACAAATCAACGTCAAGTAAAGTCATTTAGAAGAATGAGTTCACGTGACTGTATTTGACGAGAGACACGGTACAGTAAGTCGATATGACCTAGCAAAAGACAATCTCATAAAACGTTTACAAACAAAAATGTAATAGTCATGATTGAATGATTGTCCAAACAAATGTCAAGTGTTTTGTTTTTGCGAAAACTAATTGTACTTGAATTAAACTCACAACATAAAAACATGACTCTTTTTGGAACTTGACGTTTTACAAAGATAAAAACGTCATTGCAATGCAAAAATAGGATAAAAACTGAGGCTCTGTATGGAAAAATAATTTTGTGAAATATATTTTGAGGCTCTGTCTAGGATAGCAGGGCTATAGAGAGTGGACATTTCCATTATTCATTAAGGGCCATAACCCCGCAGATACTATCAGATAAGGGGATGTAATACATGTGAAATGTATTAATATGTGCAAATGTATTAATAAATCATAAGAACACAAATATTTTGATCTGATCATGTGGTAATATAATTTAAATAAACAACTCTATTTATTTTGAGTGATTTTATGTAACTCTTCCCCGTTCTACTATTTATAAAAACGTTTTTTTGAAAGCAATATGCACGACATTCTTCCCTAACTGTTGACATGGTGAACAAAAGTGTGGCACATAAACTTTTGGATGTTAAGGGATAATGTCCGTATAAGGTTCAAGTTCCCCGCGGAACTTTACATGCAAAAGTTGGCTCTTGACTTTGTATGGGAACTAGTGTCAGTAGTCCGTTCGCATGTCTTAGACTCCACCGCGGGGTCAAGGTTCAGCCAGTGTCGAGTCAGCTCGCTCGTCACAGTACCGCTTGGGATCTAGGCTGGTTCCTCCCCATATGACATGTTAAGACAGGACGAAGTCACCGGGGTGAAGTTTTCGGTCGTACGGAATGTTAACAGCATAAACGTGCTCAGCTAAGTGGTGAGCTATACTTAGCGTCCGAGTGGCTTTCGAATGTCGGCGCCTGCTATGTCATACCGCCTCGAAAGAGGATTACGGGGGTATAGGAGAGCTGCTTAGAAAGTGCTTCACTCGACTTTTTTGTCATGAAATTATCTAAATTTTAGTATTATTTGTATTTACACGGTTACACTTAAACGTATTTTTGATACTGTTATTTATTGGAAAGAATAAACAATTTTGATACAAAGTAATAATATAGTCTTACAGTTTTTATGGCCATAGTTCTTAATTCGTAATTTAAAAGATCTAATTATAATTTCGTGAACACAAGAAAATAAATTTAGTATTCACGAGAAAAAAAATGGGATTGCAATGTGTGAGTTTTAAAACGCTTCATTTTTTAGAGAAAATTTACTTTCAACAAAAACGCAATTCCACAATATAACGACATCCACCTGTGTCAGCTGAGTTTTAAAAAAAATGTAAACTGAAAATATTTTGACTTGATACATTGCTTACTAAAATTGCGGAAATATACATTTGTTTATGTTAATGGCACGTATGTATTGTAATTGTATGTATTGAGTGCAAAGATGTGTCCAGGTCTCACCAAGATTGTCTTGGTTTTATAACACTGACTTATATTTCGCCCTGTTTTGCCTATGTCCCAGTTTCTATAACAGTTTACAAATACAACAAATGTGTTACGTGTTCAAATCAACACACTTGGTCTCGCTTTGTTCAAGCGAATAAACACGCTTGGTAATCCTAAATGCGGTAGAGCGTGAAGACTTTGATTTATTTATACATAGATCAGTGGTCATAAGGTATTTTCTGTAGAAGTATTAATTCATTCACAGTATTATGTGATTGCCATGTGTCTTCTGTCACGGAGATTATCCAATAAATAAATTAAATTTCCATCACAGCTGACCTATGTTCTTTGATATAATTAAAAAGAATGAATCTCTTCAAGAATTTGCTCCTTTAGCAAATCAGAATAGGTCTATGCCTTTTAGCATTAGAAATTTGGACAAAATGCGGGTAAAAATTCTCCCCCCCCCCCCCCCCGTAGAGATTTTCACAAAAGGAACATCACATGAAGAAGATCTGATACACGAAAACACACGAATGACTTTTTAAAGGGAATTACTCCTCCCCCTCCCCCTACTTATATGACCTATAACATATTTATAACACTGGTCTCACCCCACAGTGTCAAATTGACCTAGAGGCTATGCTGAAGTTCGATTTGTCAGTTAAGCTGTCAATTATGGCACAACGTTTATCTGGACTATATCCTGCTGATCTGCAGGAGCTTGAGAATGGATACAGAAGATGAAACAAGAAGTTGAAATGATGTTTACACCAGAAGGCATCGATCTTGAACAGATGTGTGCACCAGAAGGCATCGTTCTTGAACAGATGTGTACACCAGAAGGCATCGATCTTGGTGAAGAATGGATTATCTTTTCAAGACTATCTTTGCAATCACTAGAGAGTTCATTGATAAACATATGAATGTGAATGAATGCTGTGTTCACGGAGTTCATCTCCGAACATTTTCATGACACGGATGTTGTGAGACACAGACGATCAAAATAATCCACAATCAGTGGTTCGAATGGACTTTTACCACCAGATCACGTGAAATAACAGTTCACGAAGCCAGTAGAGCCTTCGCCAAACAGCCTAACGACATGTGTGTTTGCTGTAACGCAAGTACACTTGCTAGAAATTGAAGCCTATTTACGCTAAGACGATATCAACATCATCATCAGGTGCCATGCCGGCTGGCGTAGGCGACCATGGCTCTCCATATCTCTCTTATCTCCAGTATTATGTATCAAGCTCGTTGTTGTTTCCCTGCCGTGCCAGGTTGTCAAACTAATATATTTTCACGTTGTAGCCATCTGTCCCTGTTGCCTTCAATCTTGCCTGTTGTGACTATATTCTCCAAACCTCCTTGTCTCATGAAGTGGCCAAAAATATGATGATTGTCTTTTTCTTATATTATTTATTAGGGTATTTTTCGCATTTCACTCTTTCAACACTTCCACATTAGTTTTTCTGACAGGCCATGATATTCTAAATCCATGATGTCAACATACCTTAACCAAAAGGTTGTAATTCCTTATCGACCAATCATCAACTAAGGAGACATTTATTCATACACTGTAAATGTCACGTGACTGTGTCTCCTGTGTACATCGTTATTAGTTTACAGTGTATACGTTTTTGAGTCTTCCTGTATTTCTCGGTTGTTGGGTTTTTGGGGGGGGGGGGGGGGGGGTACCGTGAGGATAAAATGAGACGATTGATTGAACAGGCCTAAGTCTGACCTATTTATTCGAGGTTCTTAATCAGAGTTGGCACGTTCCTTTTTTTTTTTTTTTTTTAAAGTGACATTTCCCCGTAAACATGACAGAAGTTCAACATTACAATAGCCTATTTATTACAGATGAGGTACCGTCTTCGCACGAAAGGTCAGCAACAGTTCCCATTTACCTCATGTTCTTTCCCTGCTATCACACCAAAACTATAAGCCTATAACCTGGTGTTGTGGCACACGCCCCAAAGGTGAAAAGGGGGGGGGGAGAATTTCATTGTTTAGGAGGACACAAGAAAAAATTGTGTTCTTGAGATTTAGTTGTCCATTATATGTTTTGAAAATTTAGCCTACTTAACTGTTTTTTTTTCATTTAATAATTTTCTAGTGTTTTCTTCCTAAAACGCAAGTCTTGTGTCCTGAACAAGTTATAATTAGGTTTCATTTATGGAATAAGTCATTTTTTGAATAGACCTATAAAAAATGTAGGACTGGGGGGTGGCATCAGAATTTTTGAAAGATTGAGGGTGGGAAAAGGTTTAAAGAGTTGGGTAAAACTGCTATAACCTGCCAGGTTCACAGGAGTACCACATTGGATGAAACAACACCCAGAGTTCTCCAGCGAATTCTTTCTTCAGCGACGCAGATGAGTGTGAAAATACCTTGACCTATCCAGCCCTTGATGCTGCCTGTCCATGATTTTCTTAGTCTTCGTCTGCTTCTTCCAACCTCGACTGTTCCCTGTAGTATAGTTTATAACGAATAATCATATCATCACACATCCAAAAAAACCATCAGAGCCGCAGACAAGTTTTCATTGAGGAAGGGGATTTACCTATAAAATAATGTGAAAAAAGGCATTCATCCATTTTTTAATGTAATTCCTTCCTTTTTATGAGAAAACTGATGACTTTTTTGATAAGAAAGCTGATGACATTTGATGTGAAAGGTGATGACTTTTTTGATGTGAAAACGGATGACTTTTTTGATGCGAAAACTGATTAATTTTTTAATGAGAAAGATGATGACTTTTTTAATGAGAAAGCTGATACCTTTTTTGATGCGAAAACTGATGACTTTTTTATGAGTCATCACGACTTATTTGATGTGAAAACGGATGACGTTTTTGGTGCGAAAACTTATGACTTTTTTATGCTAAAACTGATAACTTTTTTCATGAGAAAGCTGATGACTTTTTTTATGTGAAAGCTGATGACTTTTTTTATGTGAAAGCTGATGACTTCTTTGATGAGAAAGCTGATGATTTTTTTGATGAGAAAGCTGATGACTTTTTTGATGAGAAAGCTAATGACTTTTTTTATGTGAAAGCTGATGGATTTTTTGATGAGAAAGCTGATGACTTTTTTGATGAGAAAGCTGATGACATTTTTGTGAAAATCGTTAATGTAGGGATTTCACCCAACTTTTGGCTAAATTCCTAGCAAATAAAAAACATAATTTCCTAAGGGTGGAAGAGGGGAGTTGAACACACACCTCCCACCACACACCTCAGCAACAGACCTATAAACCATGCAAGTAGGTATATTTGTTGCTTTACTATTGGCAGTAATGATTCTTGTAGACCTGTATGAATCTATTTTATTTCTAATGTACACATTTGTCGCTAGATGGACTAGTATTGTGGCACGGTAAAATTTCACAAACCGAGCTCATTGACAACACAAGAGAGATAGAGTTGTGGAGAAACATGATCGCCTATGCCATTCGGCATGGCACTTGATTGATTGACATATTTGTCTCATGCTCTCTATAGGAGATGCGCAGAATTTGTCTATAACATTTGTATTCGAAGGTCTGTATCCTTTCTCCATGACTGCAGTGAGTGTTCAGCTTACACACCAACACAACACAATAAACAACATAAGTCAGATTCTTCTTCTTCTTCTTCAGCGTTCATTCTCAAACTCCTGCTGGATCTCTATTGCAGTAGGACAATGGCCCTTTTAGATTTCCAGCAGGATATAGTCCAGAGAATGGAAATGCGTTGTGTCGCCATTTTATTTGCACCAATGGCCCGACACAACCGTCTTCGGCGGAAGTCAGATTCAATGTTAGATTTTCACACTAACACTGATTTTATCTTTTCCAAATTAAAGTTAACTTTGACATATCAGTTATATCTCCAGCCTTAGGGGCATATCTTTAAGTCTGTTTTGCGTTTTCCGTCGCTGCATACGCAGGATCCGAGGTATTTGAAAATATTCACGTCCTCAAATTTATGCCCATTTATCATGATGTTTGTCTGTGCTTCTGTGCCGTGTGAAATTCTCACAGTAATAATAAACTACAGAATCAGAAATGACAACATCAGTAACAAACACAATGCCAATTCACGATTACACCAGAAGACAATAGATTGAGAGGTTCTCACATGCTTCAAGACTACCATCAGACAGGGCCCCCTCAAAAAAGCATTACTATACCGACAAGATGGATACAAACCAGGGGCAAACCTTTGCAAACAATGTATTACAGAAATAAATGAGTCAACAAAAACAAACATATATGAGGCATACAAAAAGGCAGTCTCCAGATTCTTGATTAGAATCTAGCATCACAGCACGTGGGGCACTTCCATAAGTGCTCCACTCTCCGTTCCAGCAGCCATCCCAGTGTATGTAGACTCAGAGTCCCAGTCAGGTCTTGCTTGTGTGACCTTTGGGACTTTCCAAAAAATTTACTTTTCCTTCCCTCCCCTCTAGATACTCCCATTACTGACATTCTCTGTATGTGTATGTTCTCAGCCTCATTGACATCATCTTCATCTTGAAATGAATTTATTACTGCCTTGATCAAGTCTGCTTCATCTCTTCTCAGTATTGTGCTGTCTATTGCTGCATTGCCTGCCAATAAAATGATATAAGCAAGTACTTCTTCTTCTGCATTTTTCTCAAACTCCTGCAGATTAGCAGAATGCAGCCTAGAGAATGGATATATGCGCCTTTCGGTCTGCAACATCTGATCTCAGCATGGCTTGGATCACTTTGACCCTATATGGGATGAGACAGTCAACTTCACCCCATAACCTCCATAACAGCCTCTTACATCCAGCATGGAATGGTAAACAGTGTTTCTATTCCATGCTGCTATTTCAGGCCCCCAGCAACACACAGTTGAAAAACAAAAACAAATGTTATTAGAAAACTGTTTATTAATAAATTATAAACATAATATTCGAAACAGAGAAAATATTTGCTCAAAATATCAGCTATATTCAAATGTTTCATTCTAAACAGAGAAAGTATTTGCTCAAAATATCAGCTATATTCAAATGTTTCATTATGAACAGAGAAAATACTTGCTCAAAATATCAGCTATATTCAAATGTTTCATTCTTCTTCTTCTTCAGCGTTAATTCTCAAATTCCCACTGAATTTCTCTTGTAACAGGACAATGATCCTACAAGATTTCCAGTTGGATGTAGTCCAGAGAATGGAAATGCGTTGTGTTGCCGTTTTATTTGCACCAATGGCCCAACACATCTGTCTTCGGCGGGAAATGTTTCATTCGAAACAGAGAAAATACTTGCTCAAAATATAATCCTGACTCTGTGTGTTGATGCTATTAATCTGGTACCCCTATAATCCTGACTATGTGTGTTGATGCTATCAATCCGGTACCCCTATAATCTTGATAGATTATGGGTTTATGGACATAGATTAGTGGTGCCCAAAAATTCTACAATAGTTGTATAACAATGTCTTATATATTGTATCTTGTATACAGGATATACTTCCAGTTTTTATCATTTTTTCAATATAACATTCTGAATTATAAAAAATTTTTTCAATATAACTTTCTAAATTACCAAAAATGTTTTCAATATAACATTGCGAATTACCAAAATAAAGCATAGAATAATGATATACATTTCATTGTGACACAAACAATGCATGCAGATTATATTGTGCAACATGAGTTTACAAAAAAAAAAAGGATTTAATGGCATATAGCGGTAGATATAAATATATCGTTTGGAAACTAATATACATGTGATTATGAATGAGATTCACACACCCATATGTTACAAGGACATACAAAAGAGGCGCAGAGAATAGTAACAATGTTACATACGTACATATGTCATAATAAGTGGTTACGGTGCTGAACTTTGGCTTGTTTACCTCCACTTCATAATCTTCGCAGCGATGAATTCTGCTTAAGACCTGTGTCCGAACGATCCATTGCACATGTGGTGTGCTGTTGTGGCCCGAAATTGGAGCAAAGAATAGCACCAGTGTTTATATTCTATGCATGTCATGGGTCGACTAAGGAGGTTATGGGATGGAGTTGGCTGTCCCATCCAATATAGGGTCAGCATGGCCCAAAACCATGCTAAAGCCAGATGTGTCAGGCTAAAAAGCACAGATATTGCAGCATTGCTGTAAACCATGACACAACGCACTCCCTTCTCTGGACTACATTCTGCTAATCTGTAGGAGTTTGAGAAAGAACGAAGAAGATCTGTGTCTGAATGATCCACCACACTGTTGTTCTGGCCCAAAATGGGAACAAAGAATAGCAACACTTTTTACCTTCTATGCATGTCATAAGAGTCAACTTCTGCATTTGTTATCAAATTTCTGCAGATAAGCAGGATGAAGTCTGAAATATAGAATGCATTGTGTCATGGTTTGTAGTTTTGATCCGATTTCTGCTTCTTTTGGCTTGACACATCTGACTTCAGCATGGCTTCTGAGTTACTTTGACCCTATATGGAATGGAAAAGCCAACTTCACCCCATGACCTCCATAGTTGAATCTTATGACAGGCATGGAAGGTAGTGTTGCTATTCTTTGCTCCTCTTTTAGGATCAAGAGAAAACATTGGTGTTGACTGTGATGAAGTCTGTTGAGACCAGTATCTCCATGCTGAGATCTATGTCTATATGATCCATGCTTGAACTGTTGAGATTTCTGCTGGAGTAGAATACTGTCTAGCTAATGACACATCACCACGCTCATCTGGGACACAGTCGATGATTGACTACATCCTGCTGGAAATCTGGTAGGACCATTGTCCTTCTACAAGAGAGATCCAGTGGGAGTTTGTGAATAACAGCTGATGAAGAGTAAAAGATTCATCTGGGACTTGAAAAAGTCCTGGAAAACTTCCCTTAAAAAATGCTACGAGAAACACCATTCAGGAGATGAACGCAAAACTTCACCACCCGGCACAGGAAGAATCTAGGCAACCTCATACTCCTTCATGGTTTTATTTGTGGGATAACCCTGGCCTAGACTTCTAGCTCAAGGAGCACAGAATAGGACCTCTTCTTTTCAGGCATGTCATAGAGAGATGACAAGAAAGTTGGGGGGATGGGATGACATGTGAAAAATCATCATTGCTGCTGCATGTCTTGTCTCGTGGATGATAACCTATGAAAAATCATCATTGCTGCTGCATGTCTTGTCTCAAGGATGATAACCTGTGAAAAATCATCATTGCTGCTGCATGTCTTGTCTCGAGGATGATAACCTGTGAAAAATCATCATTGCTGCTGCATGTCTTGTCTCGAGGATGATAACCTATGAAAAATCATCATTGCTGCTGCATGTCTTGTCTCAAGGATGATAACCTGTGAAAAATCATCATAGATGATGAAGAGATGCAGTAAACATTGCACCTTTGTGGCACAATCCCACATGGCGGGGAAGACTAGGTGGTACAATCCCACATGGCGGGGAAGACTAGGTGGCACAATCCCACATGGCGGGAAAGACTGGGTGGTACGATCCCACATGGCGGGGAAGACTGGGTGGTACAATCCCACATGGAGGGGAAGACTAGGTGGTACAATCCCACATGGCGGGGAAGACTAGGTGGTACAATCCCACATGGCGGGGAAGACTAGGTGGCACAATCCCACATGGCGGGGAAAACTAGGTGGTACAATCCCACATGGCGGGGAAGACTAGGTGGCACAATCCCACATGGCGGGGAAGACTCGGTGGTACAATCCCACATGGCGGGGAAGACTAGGTGGTACAATCCCACATGGCGGGGAAGACTAGGTGGCACAATCCCACATGGCGGGGAAGACTAGGTGGCACAATCCCACATGGCGGGGAAGACTAGGTGGCACAATCCCACATGGCGGGGAAGACTAGGTGGCACAATCCCACATGGTGGGGAAGACTAGGTGGTACAATCCCACATGCGGGGAAGACTAGGTGGTACAATCCCACATGGCGGGGAAGACTAGGTGGTACAATCCCACATGGTGGGGAAGACTAGGTGGTACAATCCCACATGGCAGGGAAGACTAGGTGGCATCACCGCAGATGGGTCAACAGATCTGATAGAAGAATGGATGAACTAGTTGGCCCAGACATATAATTCTGCCCTCCTAGAACGATGTGATGATACTGGGATATTGCCACACTGGAATGTCTCCATTCAGGGACTAAACATGTATCCATAAAACTCCTTAAGACAACCATAAATTTTGAAATGGCAAATACTGCAGAAGATGGATGTGTCGGGCCATTGGTGCAAATAAAACGGGTACACAACATATTTCCATTTTCTGGACTACATCCTGCTGAAAATATAGTTTAACCATTGTCCTGCTATAAGAGAGATCCAATGGGAGTTTGAGAATAAATGCTGAAGAAGAAGAAACAGTAAATCTTATGCGAATTTGTGTATCACCTCAGTTACTCAACCGATGAGGACATGTGGTTTTTCTAGAAGGACTGTCGAAAGCTATCTGCATACATCTAAAGCTACCTGCGTAAATCTAAAGCTACCTGCGTAAATCTAAAGCTACCTGCGTACATCTAAAGCTACCTGCGTACATCTAAAGCTACCTGCGTACATCTAAAGCTACCTGCGTACATCTAAAGCTACCTGCGTACATCTAAAGCTACCTGCGTACATCTAAAGGGATTATTTCATCATCATCTTTAATGAATGAGATTAGTCAGTTGGAAAAAACATTTAATTCATGGAAATATTGTTCAATAAGGCAGGGTGATACTGAACTCCTCTTCTGCTTTGACTCTTTAACTCCTGAAGATCACCAGGGTACACTCCGGATAATGGAATAAATTGTCAAAATGTATATCTTAGCTGTGATATCTGATATTTTCATCCCACTTCAGTATGGCTTCTGAGCCAATATGACTTTCTATAGAATGTGACCAGCCATCAAATGCCCTCACGACCGAGGAAGTGTATCCATGAGATACCCAGGGGGATGGATGAGCTTATCATGTCCGGAGAAGTATATCCATGAGATACCCTACCCAAGAGGTTGGAAGAAACTAGAGATATCAATGACTCACAGCAGCATCAGCCATTTATAATCTCTCAATGCATGTACACATTCTTTACTTCATCCTCTTCAGCATTCATTCTCAAACTCCCGCTGGTTCTCTCTTGTAGTAGGACAATAGTCTTATATTTCCAGCAGGGTGTAGTCCAGAAAATGGAAATAAATTATGTCGCTGTTATTTTTCCGCAATGGCTCGACACATCCATCTTTGGTGGGATTTTTTTTAAAGTCCTGTTACAAAGTCATTATTTTACACTTCAATTTCCCTTCATAAAGATCATTCACAGACTCGACACGTTTTAAGCAAGTCGAACTGTTCTGTCATTATCACCAGTACTATCATGTGCAGGGAAGAGATCCCTGTGATATCTAAGAGGTTGGAAGAAACTAAAGATACGAATCACACAGCAACACTGGTCATTCATAAACTTTCAAAGTATGTAGATTGGCAGTCTGTTAATTACTGTTATAAAGCAAATATTTGACACAGCAAAATTTGTAGAGATAAATCATCAGGAAACCACACAATGTGTTGAAAATTTCCCTTAGTACATGGATAATATAATATAGAGCACTGAGACAAATGTGTTGGGCCATTGGTACAAATAAAACACCGGCACAATGCATTTCCATTCTCTAGACTACATCCTGTTGAAAATCTAGGACCATTGTCCTGCTACAAGAGATATAAAATCTTAGACCATTGTCCTGCTACAAGAGATATAAAATCTTAGACCATTGTCCTGCTACAAGAGAGATAAAATCTAGGACCATTGTCCTGCTACAAGAGAGATAAAATCTAGGACCATCCATTGTCCTGCTACAAGAGAGATAAAATCTAGGACCATCAATTGTCCTGCTACAAGAGAGATAAAATCTAGGACCATCCATTGTCCTGCTACAAGAGAGATAAAATCTAGGACCATCCATTGTCCTGCTACAAGAGAGATAAAATCTAGGACCATCCATTGTCCTGCTACAAGAGAGATAAAATCTAAGACCATCCATTGTCCTGCTACAAGAGAGATAAAATCTAGGACCATCCATTGTCCTGCTACAAGAGAGATCCAGTGGAAGTTTGATTAAAAAAATGCTGAAGATGAAACATTGAGGATTTATTTTAGAAACAATCAGGATCTGTCCCCGAATGCGTGCCTACCCAATAAAATTGTATTTTGATTATTTCCCTGATTATGTTTATAAATTTGTTTATCTATGTTTAATAAATTAAATATTTATTTATTTACGATGATCGTATGAGTGGTTAGAAGAGTTGTATGAGTTAGGGTTAGCATTTGGGCTAATAAATACCCATTATCTGACAAACATAACCAAGAGAAATAATAAAAATATTTTGGTAGGCACGCATTCAGGGAAAGCTCCAAAAATCATAATGAATTGTTTGTACACCCCTACAATAAAAAAATATTTGATGTCTGCTCAAAAGATTTCTATCTTCATTAGTACAAATATATTTAAATGATTACAATGTTGATATATCAAATATGAATATATTGTTTAGTCTGCAGCTCTGTACACGACTAAATAGCACCAATTAATATCAAAATATATGTTTGTGAGAATATATTACATAATCTGCAGCTCTGTACATGACTAATTAGCACCAATTAGTATCACATAATATGAAAAATCATTAAGTGAAAAAACATATTTTTAATACAAAAACAAATGACAACATCGCTGATGTAAAGTTCTTCATCTGCATTCATTCTAAAACTCTGTGGTGTGTCTGTGGCTATGGCAAGTATGAGAACCAGTTCTTTCGTACGTCTGGTGTATAATAATAATGACCCATAACCTATCAGGGTTGTAGGGATTCCACTCTGGCGATGTTAGAAAAAAGCAGACCAAAAAACCCTATCACAAAAATCCCTCCTAACACCCTATCATAAAAAGTCCTCCTAACACACTATCACAAAAAGCTCTCCCAACACCCCTATCACAAAAAGCCCTTCACAGCCCTCCATACACCTGTCCTCCATCATTCGGACGAGTGTAGAAAAATCACACCCTTTGCTTACTATACTATCAATACAGTTACAGACATTTACTGTTCAGTCAAAGTAGTAAAAATAATGAATGTATTAGTTACTAAAGCCAAAGTCGGATGTATTGGCGCAAATACAATTGCGACAATGTATTTGTGTTCTCTAGATTACATCCTGCTGGAAATCTAGTAAGACCAGTGTTCTGCTATACAAGAGATAAAGTGAGAGTTTGAGAATGAATGCCCCCAAAACTCCTGATGGTTATCTAGAAGTAGTCTGGAGAATAGATTCTGTTGTTTTGGCTTACAGCATGACTGCAATATCTGTACCTTTCGACCTGAAAGATCCAGATTGAGCATGGTTGATTTACTTTTGAGTCGGGCCACTGATGCAAATAAAATGGGGACACAATGAATTTCCTTTCTCTGGATTACGTCCTGCTGGAAATCTAGTAGTACCATTGTCTTGCTACAAGAGAGATTCAGCAGAAGTTTGAGAATGGACGCTGAAGAAGAAGAGTCACTTTGACCTATGGGTTGGAAATGTCAATAACACCCACAAACCTCCTTAGTTGCCACTTACTACACGGCAGATGTTGTCTTTGCTCCCCTTTCGTGCCTTGGCAACACACCGGTGAGAGGAAGACAATGATATATATTGGGGACATGCAGAAAAATGGATATGCCAAGTTGAAAGTACAAATATTTCAGCTGTACTGCAAACTAACAGAACAACATTACACAGAGAAATTCCAGTCAACAATATAAGTGAGAAGCAAATTAACCCTAAGATAAAACATGGGCTGAAGTTCACAATCTTAACCTTAGGATAAAACGTGATGAAGTTCACAATCTTAATCTTCGGATAAAACATGTACTTGAAAAATACAGGGAGCTGGGTAGGGCAGTGGATAGCGGGCTGGTTTTGCATATGAGTGGACTTGGTTTCATTCCCCAGTTTGAGGCGGAAACATTTTTCAGATCACAAAGGCTCCCGGGTCAACCCAGCCTTAATTGGGTACCGGATTAATCCATGAAGTAAAGACTGCGAGGGAGAGGAGATGGCTACCACCCTCATATAGCAGAGCCACTGAAATGTGAGGTCATTAACATCTTACACCCCTACAGCATTTAATAAATGCTATGGTTAACTTTAACATTACTACTTGAAAACTAGCTCCAAAAATGGCATAGCACCAGATCTGTAAATAAGGAAGTATGGGGTGGTGGTTTAGAAATTCAGAGATATTTTCCCTTTCAGCTAAATATAGTATTTAGAAAAAGTAAAGATATTGTACAAATATAAAGAATAATTAGATGCTAAATGAATGCCTGGAAGCAAAGACGAAATGTCAAAAATGGCAGATAATCTCCCTCAATCCCACGTACTTCAAAATTTCAGGGAAGTAGCGTCTCCGCTAAAATAATCTATGAGACTTTAGTGGAGAGAACTAAATGGAAACTACAGCCCCGAGCAAGACAGCATGAACAAATTCAACTGACAGGAACAAGTCAGGGTATTTCGACTGAGAATGGAACATTGCCACCTAAAAGCACACTTACCCCGAATCGGTATTAGCGACTCTGCAACCAACATGTGCAGAATAACAACACCTACCCAGAATATATACTACAGTATTGCCCCAGAGAATTTGTTGACAGAGCAATATCCTGGTCCACAGGAATATCTCTACAGAACAAACTGTGGGAGACTCATGGCAACCTAAAACAAACTATTCTATACAGGACCAATCGCCCATATAGTAACTTGGGCCTGGACTGCTGGTTCCGGGTACAAAGAATAAGGATACCATCTTCTTCTTTCCAGGAATGTTGTAATATGTTACTAAGGAAAGTAGGGGGGGGGGGTTTATTTTGAAAATCTGTCACGCATGAAAAAATATCATTTTCTTTCAATTTCTTACTTTTGTTTTCTATCAAATAATCTTTGATCATGGATGCTGAAGAGCTACCGACCAGCAGACATTGCACCATTGTCCAGTTGTGGCAGAGGAATACTTGATGTGCATCACTGCGGATGTGTCAACAAATCTGACAGAAGAATGATGAGATTGTTGGCTCAGATGTGTGTGCTGTGCTGCTAGCAGGATGTGATAATCCTAAGATACTGCCACAGTGGAATGCCTCCCTTTGGGGACAAAACATATGCATCTATAAACTCCCCCTAACCATCCATACCTTTGAGACAACCTTACGTGAGTCTGGCAGGCACCTCAGTTACACAACTGAGAAGAACCTGTGCTTATGTCAAAAAAGGCTATGGACTTTCAAGAGCTACCTGCTCACAGATAACGGGATGCATCATCATCATGTGCCAAGAGCTACCTGCTTACAGGTAACGGGATGCATCAACATCATGCGTCAAGAGCTACCTGCTCACAGATAACGGGATGCATCATCATCATGTGCCAAGAGCTACCTGCTCACAGGTAACGGGATGCATCAACATCATGTGTCAAGAGCTACCTGCTCACAGATAATGGGATGCATCATCATCATGTGTCAAGAGCTACCTGCTCACAGATAACGGGATGCATCATCATCATGTGCCAAGAGCTACCTGCTCACAGATAACAGGATGCATCATCATCATGCGTCAAGAGCTACCTGCTCACAGGTAATGGGATGCATCATCATCATGTGTCAAGAGCTACCTGCTCACAGATAACAGGATGCATCATCATAATGCGTCAAGAGCTACCTGCTCACAGATAACAGGATGCAAATTCATCATGCGTCAAGAGCTACCTGCTCACAGGTAACGGGATGCATCATCATCATGTGTCAAGAGCTACCTGCTCACAGATAATGGGATGCATCATCATCATGTGTCAAGAGCTACCTGCTCACAGATAACGGGATGCATCATCATCATGTGCCAAGAGCTACCTGCTCACAGGTAACGGGATGCATCATCATCATCATGTGTCAAGAGCTACCTGCTCACAGATAACAGGATGCAAATTCATCATGCGTCAAGAGCTACCTGCTCACAGATAATGGGATGCATCATCATCATGTGTCAAGAGCTACCTGCTCACAGATAACGGGATGCATCATCATCATGTGCCAAGAGCTACCTGCTCACAGATAATGGGATGCATCATCATCATGTGTCAAGAGCTACCTGCTCACAGATAATGGGATGCATCATCATCATGTGTTAAGAGCTACCTGCTCACAGATAACGGGATGCATCATCATCATGTGCCAAGAGCTACCTCCTCACAGTTAATGGGATGCATCAACATCATGTGTCAAGAGCTACCTGTTCACAGCTAAAGGGATTATTTCATCATCATCATGTGTCAGAGCTAAATGTTCACAGCTAAAGGGATTATTTCATCATCACCATGTGTAAAGAGCTACCTGTTCACAGCTAAAGGGATTATTTCATCATCATCAAGTGTCAAGAGCTACTTGCTCACGGCTAAAGGTATTATGTCATCATTATCATCCGTGAACAATATCAAACTGGATGTATAATAATTGATCGCAGAAGAAGAATGCTCAAGATGCAAATAGCATGTCTATATCAACAATATTGCGACATAAAAATAAATGTACTGGGCCAAAATTCATACATATTGCAGCTTTTCTGTAAACTAGACAGCTAATGTAGTTATACTCAACTACATTACGTCACAATAAGAAATATAAATGGTCAGCTGGAACAACAAGAGAAAAATCAACAATATTACAGAAAACATAAATCTATTTCAAATAGTTCATGATAAAAAAACACAGAAAATAAAACACACAAATAATACAGGATTCAGATAATAAACTCCATGCAGTGTAATCCCTCTATCCTTCAGCCTTCCTAATCCCCCAACCCTTTAATAGTTCTTCATGTTGTGGTGGTCCCAAAATTTAAAAATTATTTTTGTTGCTACTTCATATGTGTTTTCCGATGGTCTTAGACGTGCGATGAGAAAAGTAAAACTTCAACATTTAATAACAACTGGAAAGATCAAGGGGAGAAGAGACAGAGGAAGACAAAGAGATAAATTTCTGGATGGGTTGTCAGTGTGGTACAAAATGAAGTCATCAATTGAATTACTTAACAACACAAGAGGCAGAAAGTTGTGGAGAAGCATGATTACCTACACCAATTGGCATGGCACTTGATTGATTACTTGTAGGTAAGGAGATCTAACTGTCTTGCTACAAAACCCATATCTAATTTAGCGAGCTAAGTTCCAGCTTAGTAATAGAGTTCATCTATATGCCTATTCTCATAATTACACAGCGATTAATTAATTATTCCCATACTTGATTAAAACTCATCCTTGACAACTGGCCCTTCCAGATTTATAACACCGTTAATCTGTGTTTCTGTCTCATCAGGTCTTGCTATGTTTGTGTCTACCATCAGTTCACTGTCTGCAGCACCTTTACGAGCATGACCCTTGTCAATGATGATTGAATCTTCAGTGTCGGATATGTAATATGGTTCTCCAGTGTAATGTGTTGGATATAGAAGGTAAGGCTCCGCTGATAGGCCAACTAGGTCCCGCGGAGAAAAATGCTGTTTCCACTGTTCTCTAAACAATAATTTATAATTTAAAAAAAATTACAAGTAACAATTTACAATAAGTAACAACTTATAATACGCTAAATTTATAAGTAACAATTATAATAAGTAACAATTTACAATAAGTAACAATTTATAAGCAAAAATGGAACAATACAGGATCAAGTGTCCATGTAGCATTTTCTGCTTACACTTTTTTTTAAATGCGCTCCTGTCGTATTTTTTAGAACTTGGTAATGCCATTCACACTTCCGTTACGTCACTCTTCCACTACTTATCTTTAGTAAAATGGCTGCCATATGTATGTTGAATTTGCCTTTGACTGACAAAGACGCAGTACAATTGTTGCAGTCACGAAGAGTACTTACAAACGGGAAATGCGCACAGTGTCATACTATGACATTTAACTTCTATTGTGACGATAAAATTCATTATCCGACACAAAATAATACCCTGCATTCAAACCCAATCATGTTTCCACTCATACAACCCTCCAATTAAATACTCCCCCATTTATTGTCTTGGCATATTTATATATGTAAAACCTGCCCAATAATTGTCGCTCAAATATTCGCATGGGAGGTAATACTTCTTCTTCAGCGTTCATTCTAAAACTCTCGTTGGATCTTCTTTGTAGCAGGACCATAGTCCTACTAGATTTCCAGTTCAGAGAATGGAAATGCGTTGTATCACCATTTTATTTGCGCCAATGGCCAGATACATCCATCTTCGGCGAGAGAGGTAATACATAAACAAAGAGTAAGCAAAAATCATTTGTCTCCCTTTCAATGTAGTTACCAACTTGAATTGATTAAATCAGAAAGGGGGTTTGCGTTAGAATTAGTCCTAACACTGAGTCTAATCCTCCCCCCCCCCCCAACACAACATCTAAATTCTAACAGTACCTCATATCTTGAAAATACAAAAACCATTAAATCGTTGCAAGTTTTAATCTCCGTGCGTAACTACTATTAGCTATTTTGAATTACAGTGACAAGATCTGTAAATGATGTAATTTCATTGAGCTCGTTAAATGTGTGTGAACCAAAGAACACAAATATTGATTGTATGAAATATTTGTAAGTTTGTTTAAAATCCCGCTAATTGATAGTATATACATGGACCCTTGATCCCGTATTGTTCTGCAAAAATTTATAAGTAACAATTCATAATAAGGAACAATTTATAATAAGTAAACTATTAAAAAAGTAAAAATTAATCATTTATGAGATGTGTTGAAAAGTTTGAAAAAGAAAATAAAAAAATATATTTCTAGTGATAATCTACCGGTAGATACATTTATGAGATGTCTTGAAAAGATTGAAAAAGAAAATCAAAAAATATATTTCTAGTGATAAACTAGATACATTTATGAAATATGTTGAAAGGTTTGAAAAAGAAAATCAAAAAATATATTTCTAGTGATGAACTAGATACATTTATGAAATGTGTTGAAAAGTTTCAAAATCAAACAAATATATTTCTAATGATAAAAACTAGATACATTTATGAATTGTGTTGAAAAAGTTCAAAAAGAAAATAAAAAAATATATTTCTATTGATAAACTATATACACTTATGAAATGTGTTGAAAAGTTTGAAAATCAAAAAAATATATTTCTAATGATAAACTAGATACATTTATGAAATATGTTGAAAAGTTTGAAAAAGAAAATTAAAAAATATATTTCTAATGATAAACTACCGGTAGATACATTTATGAGATGTCTTGAAAAGATTGAAAAAGAAAATAAAAAAATATATTTCTAATGATAAACTAGATACATTTATGAAATATGTTGAAAGGTTTGAAAAAGAAAATCAAAAAATATATTTCTAATGATAAACTACCGGTAGATACATTTATGAGATGTGTTGAAAAGTTTGATAAAGAAAATAAAAAAATATATTTCTAGTGATAATCTACCGGTAGATACATTTATGAGATGTCTTGAAAAGATTGAAAAAGAAAATAAAAAAATATATTTCTAGTGATAATCTACCGGTAGATACATTTATGAGATGTCTTGAAAAGATGGAAAAAGAAAATAAAAAAATATATTTCTAGTGATAATCTACCGGTAGATACATTTATGAGATGTCTTGAAAAGATTGAAAAAGAAAATCAAAAAATATATTTCTAGTGATGAACTAGATACATTTATGAAATGTGTTGAAAAGTTTCAAAATCAAAGAAATATATTTCTAATGATAAACTAGATACATTTATGAAATGTGTTGAAAAGTTTGGAAAATAAAATTAAAAAATATATTTCTAATGATAAACTATAGGTAGATACATTTATGAGATGTGTTGAAAAGTTTGAAAAAGAAAATAAAAAATATATTTCTAATGATAAACTAGATACATTGCTGAAATGTGTTGAAAAGTTTCAAAATCAAAGAAATATATTTCTAGTGATAAATTAGATACGTTTATGAAATGTGTTTAAAATTTTGAAATTTAAAAAAAATATATTTCTAATGATAAACTGATACATTTATGAAATGTGTTGAAAAGTTTGAAATTAAAAAAAAACATATTTCTAATGATAAACTAGATACATTTATGAAATGTGTTGAAAAGTTTGAAAAAGAAAATAAAAAAATATATTTCTAATGATAAACTACCGGTAGATACATTTATGAGATGTCTTGAAAAGATTGAAAAAGAAAATAAAAATATATATTTCTAATGATAAACTAGATACATTTATGAAATATGTTGAAAGGATTGAAAAATAAAATAAAATAATATATTTCTAATGATAAACTACCGGTAGATACATTTATGAGATGTGTTGAAAAGTTTGAAAAAGAAAATAAAAAATATATTTCTAGTGATAATCTACCGGTAGATACATTTATGAGATGTCTTGAAAAGATTGAAAAAGAAAATCAAAAAATATATTTCTAATGATAAACTAGATACATTTATGAAATGTGTTGAAAAGTATGGAAAGGAAAATTTAAAAATATATTTCTAGTGATAAATTAGATACGTTTATGAAATGTGTTTAAAATTTTGAAATTTAAAAAAAAAAATATTTCTAGTGATAATCTACCGGTAGATACATTTATGAGATGTGTTGAAAAGATTGAAAAAGAAAATTAAAAAATATATTTCTAGTGATAATCTACCTGTAGATACATTTATGATATGTCTTGAAAAGATTGAAAAAGAAAATCAAAAAATATATTTCTAGTGATAATCTACCGGTAGATACATTTATGAGATGTCTTGAAAAGATTGAAAAAGAAAATCAAAAAATATATTTCTAATGATAAACTAGATACATTTATGAAATGTGATGAAAAGTTTGGAAAATAAAATAAAAAAATATATTTCTAATGATAAACTACAGGTAGATACATTTATGAGATGTGTTAAAAAGTTTGAAAAAGAAAATAAAAAAATATATTTCTAATGATAAACTACCGGTATATACATTTATGAGATGTGTTGAAAAGTGTGAAAAAGAAAATAAAAAAATTTATTTCTAATGATAAACTAGATACATTTATGAAATATGTTGAAAGGTTTGAAAAAGAAAATCAAAAAATATATTTCTAATGATGAACTAGATACATTTATGAAATGTGTTGAAATGTTTCAAAATCAAAGAAATATATTTCTAATGATAAACTAGATACATTTATGAAATGTGTTGAAAAGTTTCAAAATCAAAGAAATATATTTCTAATGATAAACTAGATACATTTATGAAATGTGTTGAAAAGTTTGGAAAAGAAAATAAAAAAATATATTTCTAGTGATAATCTACCGGTAGATACATTTATGAGATGTGTTGAAAAGTTTGAAAAAGAAAATAAAAAAATATATTTCTAGTGATAATCTACCGGTAGATACATTTATGAGATGTGTTGAAAAGTTTGAAAAAGAAAATAAAAAAATATATTTCTAGTGATAATCTACCGGTAGATACATTTATGAGATGTCTTGAAAACATTGAAAAAGAAAATGAAAAAATATATTTCTAGTGATAATCTACCGGTAGATACATTTATGAGATGTCTTGAAAAGATAGAAAAAGAAAATCAAAAAATATATTTTTAGTGATAAACTAGATACATTTATGAAATATATTGAAAGGTTTGAAAAAGAAAATCAAAAAATATATTTCTAATGATGAACTAGATACATTTATGAAATGTGTTGAAAAGTGTGAAAAAGAAAATAAAAAAATTTATTTCTAATGATAAACTAGATACATTTATGAAATATGTTGAAAGGTTTGAAAAAGAAAATCAAAAAATATATTTCTAATGATAAACTACCAGTAGATACATTTATGAGATGTGTTGAAAAGTTTCAAAATCAAAGAAATATATTTCTAATGATAAACTAGATACATTTATGAAATGTGTTGAAAAGTTTGGAAAGGAAAATAAAAATTTATATTTCTAGTGATAAATTATATACGTTTATGAAATGTGTTTAAAATTTTGAAATTTAAAAAAAATATATTTCTAATGATAAACTGATACATTTATGAAATGTGTTGAAAAGTTTGAAATTAAAAAAAAACATATTTCTAATGATAAACTATATACATTTATGAAATGTGTTGAAAAGTTTGGAAAAGAAAATCAAAAAATATATTTCTAATGATAAACTACCGGTAGATACATTTATGAGATGTGTTGAAAAGTTTGATAATCAAAAAAATTAATTTTTATTGATAAACTATTTACACTTATGAAATGTGTTGAAAAGTTTGAAAATCAAAAAAATATATTTCTAATGATAAACTAGATACATTTATGAGATGTGTTGAAAAGTGTGAAAAAGAAAATAAAATTTTTTATTTCTAATGATAAACTAGATACATTTATGACATGTGTTGAAAAGTTTGAAAAAGAAAATAAAAAAATATATTTCTAGTGATAATCTACCGGTAGATACATTTATGAGATGTCTTGAAAAGATTGAAAAAGAAAATCAAAAAATATATTTCTAGTGATAAACTAGATACATTTATGAAAAATGTTGAAAGGTTTGAAAAAGAAAATCAAAAAATATATTTCTAATGATGAACTAGATACATTTATGAAATGTGTTGAAAAGTTTCAAAATCAAAAAAATATATTTCTAATGATAAAAACTAGATACATTTATGAATTGTGTTGAAAAAGTTCAAAAAGAAAATAAATAAATATATTTCTATTGATAAACTATATACACTTATGAAATGTGTTGAAAAGTTTGAAAATAAAAGAAATATATTCCTAATGATAAACTAGATACATTTATGAAATATGTTGAAAAGTTTGAAAAAGAAAATTAAAAAATATATTTCTAATGATAAACTACCGGTAGATACATTTATGAGATGTCTTGAAAAGTTTCAAAATCAAAGAAATATATTTCTAATGATAAACTAGATACATTTATGAAATGTGTTGAAAAGTTTGGAAAGGAAAATAAAAATTTATATTTCTAGTGATAAATTATATACGTTTATGAAATGTGTTTAAAATTTTGAAATTTAAAAAAAATATATTTCTAATGATAAACTGATACATTTATGAAATGTGTTGAAAAGTTTGAAATTTAAAAAAAAACATATTTCTAATGATAAACTATATACATTTATGAAATGTGTTGAAAAGTTTGGAAAAGAAAATCAAAAAATATATTTCTAATGATAAACTACCGGTAGATACATTTATGAGATGTGTTGAAAAGTTTGATAATCAAAAAAATTAATTTTTATTGATAAACTATTTACACTTATGAAATGTGTTGAAAAGTTTGAAAATCAAAAAAATATATTTCTAATGATAAACTAGATACATTTATGAGATGTGTTGAAAAGTGTGAAAAAGAAAATAAAATTTTTTATTTCTAATGATAAACTAGATACATTTATGACATGTGTTGAAAAGTTTGAAAAAGAAAATAAAAAAATATATTTCTAGTGATAATCTACCGGTAGATACATTTATGAGATGTCTTGAAAAGATTGAAAAAGAAAATCAAAAAATATATTTCTAGTGATAAACTAGATACTTTTATGAAAAATGTTGAAAGGTTTGAAAAAGAAAATCAAAAAATATATTTCTAATGATGAACTAGATACATTTATGAAATGTGTTGAAAAGTTTCAAAATCAAAAAAATATATTTCTAATGATAAAAACTAGATACATTTATGAATTGTGTTGAAAAAGTTCAAAAAGAAAATAAATAAATATATTTCTATTGATAAACTATATACACTTATGAAATGTGTTGAAAAGTTTGAAAATAAAAGAAATATATTCCTAATGATAAACTAGATACATTTATGAAATATGTTGAAAAGTTTGAAAAAGAAAATTAAAAAATATATTTCTAATGATAAACTACCGGTAGATACATTTATGAGATGTCTTGAAAAGATTGAAAAAGAAAATAAAAAAATATATTTCTAATGATAAACTAGATACATTTATGAAATATGTTGAAAGGTTTGAAAAAGAAAATAAAAAAATATATTTCTAATGATAAACTACTGGTAGATACATTTATGAGATGTGTTGAAAAGTTTGATAAAGAAAATAAAAAAATATATTTCTAGTGATAATCTACCGGTAGATACATTTATGAGATGTCTTGAAAAGATTGAAAAAGAAAATAAAAAAATATATTTCTAGTGATAAACTAGATACATTTATGAAATATGTTGAAAGGTTTGAAAAAGAAAATCAAAAAATATATTTCTAGTGATAAACTAGATACATTTATGAAATGTGTTGAAATATTTCAAAATCAAAAAAATATATTTCTAATGATAAACTAGATACATTTATGAAATGTGTTGAAAAGTTTGGAAAATAAAATAAAAAAATATATTTCTAATGATAAACTACAGGTAGATACATTTATGAGATGTGTTGAAAACTTTGAAAAAGAAAATAAAAAAATATATTTCTAATGATAAACTACCGGTATATACATTTATGAGATGTGTTGAAAAGTGTGGAAAAAAAAATAAAAAATTTATTTCTAATGATAAACTAGATACATTTATGAAATATGTTGAAAGGTTTGAAAAAGAAAATCAAAAAATATATTTCTAATGATAAACTACCAGTAGATACATTTATGAGATGTGTTGAAAAGTTTGAAAAAGAAAATAAAAAAATATATTTCTAGTGATAATCTACCGGTAGATACATTTATGAGATGTCTTGAAAAGATTGAAAAAGAAAATCACAAAATATATTTCTAGTGATAAACTAGATACATTTATGAAATATGTTGAAAGGTTTGAAAAAGAAAATCAAAAAATATATTTCTAATGATGAACTAGATACATTTATGAAATGTGTTGAAAAGTTTCAAAATCAAAAAAATATATTTATAATGATAAACTAGATACATTTATGAAATATGTTGAAAAGTTTGAAAAAGAAAATTAAAAAATCTATTTCTAATGATAAACTACCGGTAGATACATTTATGAGATGTGTTGAAAAGATTGAAAAAGAAAATAAAAAAATATATTTCTAATGATAAACTAGATACATTTATGAAATATGTTGAAAGGTTTGAAAAAGAAAGTAAAAAAATATATTTCTAATGATAAACTACCGGTAGATACATTTATGAGATGTGTAGAAAAGTTTGAAAAAGAAAATAAAAAAATATATTTCTAGTGATAATCTACTGGTAGATACATTTATGAGATGTCTTGAAAAGATTGAAAAAGAAAATAAAAAAATATATTTTTTTGATTTTGAAATATTTCAACACATTTCATAAATGTATCTAGTTTATCACTAGAAATATATTTTTTGATTTTCTTTTTCAAACCTTTCAACATATTTCATAAATGTATCTAGTTTATCATTAGAAATATATTTTTTTATTTTCTTTTTCAATCTTTTCAAGACATCTCATAAATGTATCTACCGGTAGTTTATCATTAGAAATATATTTTTTAATTTTCTTTTTCAAACTTTTCAACACATTTCATAAGTGTATATAGTTTATCAATAGAAATATATTTTTTGATTTTCTTTTTGAACTTTTTCAACACAATTCATAAATGTATCTAGTTTTTATCATTAGAAATATATTTGTTTGATTTTGAAACTTTTCAACACATTTCATAAATGTATCTAGTTCATCATTAGAAATATATTTTTTTATTTTCTTTTTCAAACTTTTCAACACATCTCATAAATGTATATACCGGTAGTTTATCATTAGAAATAAATTTTTTTATTTTCTTTTTCAAACTTTTCAACACATCTCATAATGTATCTACCTGTAGTTTATCATTAGAAATATATTTTTTTATTTTATTTTCCAAACTTTTCAACACATTTCATAAATGTATCTAGTTTATCATTAGAAATATATTTCTTTCATTTTGAAACTTTTCAACACATTTCATAAATGTATCTAGTTCATCATTAGAAATATATTTTTTGATTTTCTTTTTCAAACCTTTCAATATATTTCATAAATGTATCTAGTTTATCACTAAAAATATATTTTTTGATTTTCTTTTTCAATCTTTTCAAGACATCTCATAAATGTATCTACCGGTAGATTATCACTAGAAATATATTTTTTCATTTTCTTTTTCAATGTTTTCAAGACATCTCATAAATGTATCTACCGGTAGATTATCACTAGAAATATATTTTTTTATTTTCTTTTTCAATCTTTTCAAGACATCTCATAAATGTATCTACCGGTAGATTATCACTAGAAATATATTTTTTTATTTTCTTTTTCAAACTTTTCAACACATCTCATAAATGTATCTACCGGTAGTTTATCATTAGAAATATATTTTTTTATTTTCTTTTTCAAACCTTTCAACATATTTCATAAATGTATCTAGTTTATCATTAGAAATATATTTTTTTATTTTCTTTTTCAATCTGTTCAACACATCTCATAAATGTATCTACCGGTAGTTTATCATTAGAAATAAATTTTTTTATTTTCTTTTTCACACTTTTCAACACATCTCATAAATGTATATACCGGTAGTTTATCATTAGAAATATATTTTTTTATTTTCTTTTTCAAACTTTTCAACACATCTCATAAATGTATCTACCTGTAGTTTATCATTAGAAATATATTTTTTTATTTTATTTTCCAAACTTTTCAACACATTTCATAAATGTATCTAGTTTATCATTAGAAATATATTTTTTTGATTTTGAAATATTTCAATACATTTCATAAATGTATCTAGTTTATCACTAGAAATATATTTTTTGATTTTCTTTTTCAAACCTTTCAACATATTTCATAAATGTATCTAGTTTATCACTAGAAATATATTTTTTTATTTGCTTTTTCAATATTTTCAAGACATCTCATAAATGTATCTACCGGTAGATTATCACTAGAAATATATTTTTTTATTTTCTTTATCAAACTTTTCAACACATCTCATAAATGTATCTACCGGTAGTTTATCATTAGAAATATATTTTTTTATTTTCTTTTTCAAACCTTTCAACATATTTCATAAATGTATCTAGTTTATCATTAGAAATATATTTTTTTATTTTCTTTTTCAATCTTTTCAAGACATCTCATAAATGTATCTACCGGTAGTTTATCATTAGAAATATATTTTTTAATTTTCTTTTTCAAACTTTTCAACATATTTCATAAATGTATCTAGTTTATCATTAGAAATATATTTTTTTGATTTTCAAACTTTTCAACACATTTCATAAGTGTATATAGTTTATCAATAGAAATATATTTTTTTATTTTCTTTTTGAACTTTTTCAACACAATTCATAAATGTATCTAGTTTTTATCATTAGAAATATATTTGTTTGATTTTGAAACTTTTCAACACATTTCATAAATGTATCTAGTTCATCATTAGAAATATATTTTTTGATTTTCTTTTTCAAACCTTTCAACATATTTCATAAATGTATCTAGTTTATCACTAGAAATATATTTTTTGATTTTCTTTTTCAATCTTTTCAAGACATCTCATAAATGTATCTACCGGTAGTTTATCATTAGAAATATATTTTTTGATTTTCTTTTTCAAACCTTTCAACATATTTCATAAATGTATCTAGTTTATCATTAGAAATAAATTTTTTTATTTTCTTTTTCACACTTTTCAACACATCTCATAAATGTATATACCGGTAGTTTATCATTAGAAATAAATTTTTTTATTTTCTTTTTCAAACTTTTTCAACACAATTCATAAATGTATCTAGTTTTTATCATTAGAAATATATTTGTTTGATTTTGAAACTTTTCAACACATTTCATAAATGTATCTAGTTCATCATTAGAAATATATTTTTTGATTTTCTTTTTCAAACCTTTCAACATATTTCATAAATGTATCTAGTTTATCATTAGAAATAAATTTTTTTATTTTCTTTTTCAAACTTTTCAACACATCTCATAAATGTATATACCGGTAGTTTATCATTAGAAATAAATTTTTTTATTTTCTTTTTCAAACTTTTCAACACATCTCATAAATGTATCTACCTGTAGTTTATCATTAGAAATATATTTTTTTATTTTATTTTCCAAACTTTTCAACACATTTCATAAATGTATCTAGTTTATCATTAGAAATATATTTCTTTCATTTTGAAACTTTTCAACACATTTCATAAATGTATCTAGTTCATCATTAGAAATATATCTTTTGATTTTCTTTTTCAAACCTTTCAATATATTTCATAAATGTATCTAGTTTATCACTAAAAATATATTTTTTGATTTTCTTTTTCAATCTTTTCAAGACATCTCATAAATGTATCTACCGGTAGATTATCACTAGAAATATATTTTTTCATTTTCTTTTTCAATGTTTTCAAGACATCTCATAAATGTATCTACCGGTAGATTATCACTAGAAATATATTTTTTTATTTTCTTTTTCAATCTTTTCAAGACATCTCATAAATGTATCTACCGGTAGATTATCACTAGAAATATATTTTTTTATTTTCTTTTTCAAACCTTTCAACATATTTCATAAATGTATCTAGTTTATCATTAGAAATATATTTTTTTATTTTCTTTTTCAATCTTTTCAACACATCTCATAAATGTATCTACCGGTAGTTTATCATTAGAAATAAATTTTTTTATTTTCTTTTTCACACTTTTCAACACATCTCATAAATGTATATACCGGTAGTTTATCATTAGAAATATATTTTTTTATTTTCTTTTTCAAACTTTTCAACACATCTCATAAATGTATCTACCTGTAGTTTATCATTAGAAATATATTTTTTTATTTTATTTTCCAAACTTTTCAACACATTTCATAAATGTATCTAGTTTATCATTAGAAATATATTTTTTTGATTTTGAAATATTTCAATACATTTCATAAATGTATCTAGTTTATCACTAGAAATATATTTTTTGATTTTCTTTTTCAAACCTTTCAACATATTTCATAAATGTATCTAGTTTATCACTAGAAATATATTTTTTTATTTGCTTTTTCAATCTTTTCAAGACATCTCATAAATGTATCTACCGGTAGATTATCACTAGAAATATATTTTTTTATTTTCTTTATCAAACTTTTCAACACATCTCATAAATGTATCTACCGGTAGTTTATCATTAGAAATATATTTTTTTATTTTCTTTTTCAAACCTTTCAACATATTTCATAAATGTATCTAGTTTATCATTAGAAATATATTTTTTTATTTTCTTTTTCAATCTTTTCAAGACATCTCATAAATGTATCTACCGGTAGTTTATCATTAGAAATATATTTTTTAATTTTCTTTTTCAAACTTTTCAACATATTTCATAAATGTATCTAGTTTATCATTAGAAATATATTTTTTTGATTTTCAAACTTTTCAACACATTTCATAAGTGTATATAGTTTATCAATAGAAATATATTTTTTTATTTTCTTTTTGAACTTTTTCAACACAATTCATAAATGTATCTAGTTTTTATCATTAGAAATATATTTGTTTGATTTTGAAACTTTTCAACACATTTCATAAATGTATCTAGTTCATCATTAGAAATATATTTTTTGATTTTCTTTTTCAAACCTTTCAACATATTTCATAAATGTATCTAGTTTATCACTAGAAATATATTTTTTGATTTTCTTTTTCAATCTTTTCAAGACATCTCATAAATGTATCTACCGGTAGTTTATCATTAGAAATATATTTTTTGATTTTCTTTTTCAAACCTTTCAACATATTTCATAAATGTATCTAGTTTATCATTAGAAATAAATTTTTTTATTTTCTTTTTCACACTTTTCAACACATCTCATAAATGTATATACCGGTAGTTTATCATTAGAAATAAATTTTTTTATTTTCTTTTTCACACTTTTCAACACATCTCATAAATGTATATACCGGTAGTTTATCATTAGAAATAAATTTTTTTATTTTCTTTTTCAAACTTTTTCAACACAATTCATAAATGTATCTAGTTTTTATCATTAGAAATATATTTGTTTGATTTTGAAACTTTTCAACACATTTCATAAATGTATCTAGTTCATCATTAGAAATATATTTTTTGATTTTCTTTTTCAAACCTTTCAACATATTTCATAAATGTATCTAGTTTATCATTAGAAATAAATTTTTTTATTTTCTTTTTCAAACTTTTCAACACATCTCATAAATGTATATACCGGTAGTTTATCATTAGAAATAAATTTTTTTATTTTCTTTTTCAAACTTTTCAACACATCTCATAAATGTATCTACCTGTAGTTTATCATTAGAAATATATTTTTTTATTTTATTTTCCAAACTTTTCAACACATTTCATAAATGTATCTAGTTTATCATTAGAAATATATTTCTTTCATTTTGAAACTTTTCAACACATTTCATAAATGTATCTAGTTCATCATTAGAAATATATCTTTTGATTTTCTTTTTCAAACCTTTCAATATATTTCATAAATGTATCTAGTTTATCACTAAAAATATATTTTTTGATTTTCTTTTTCAATCTTTTCAAGACATCTCATAAATGTATCTACCGGTAGATTATCACTAGAAATATATTTTTTCATTTTCTTTTTCAATGTTTTCAAGACATCTCATAAATGTATCTACCGGTAGATTATCACTAGAAATATATTTTTTTATTTTCTTTTTCAATCTTTTCAAGACATCTCATAAATGTATCTACCGGTAGATTATCACTAGAAATATATGTTTTTATTTTCTTTTTCAAACTTTTCAACACATCTCATAAATGTATCTACCGGTAGTTTATCATTAGAAATATATTTTTTTATTTTCTTTTTCAAACCTTTCAACATATTTCATAAATGTATCTAGTTTATCATTAGAAATATATTTTTTTATTTTCTTTTTCAATCTTTTCAACACATCTCATAAATGTATCTACCGGTAGTTTATCATTAGAAATAAATTTTTTTATTTTCTTTTTCACACTTTTCAACACATCTCATAAATGTATATACCGGTAGTTTATCATTAGAAATATATTTTTTTATTTTCTTTTTCAAACTTTTCAACACATCTCATAAATGTATCTACCTGTAGTTTATCATTAGAAATATATTTTTTTATTTTATTTTCCAAACTTTTCAACACATTTCATAAATGTATCTAGTTTATCATTAGAAATATATTTTTTTGATTTTGAAATATTTCAATACATTTCATAAATGTATCTAGTTTATCACTAGAAATATATTTTTTGATTTTCTTTTTCAAACCTTTCAACATATTTCATAAATGTATCTAGTTTATCACTAGAAATATATTTTTTTATTTGCTTTTTCAATCTTTTCAAGACATCTCATAAATGTATCTACCGGTAGATTATCACTAGAAATATATTTTTTTATTTTCTTTATCAAACTTTTCAACACATCTCATAAATGTATCTACCGGTAGTTTATCATTAGAAATATATTTTTTTATTTTCTTTTTCAAACCTTTCAACATATTTCATAAATGTATCTAGTTTATCATTAGAAATATATTTTTTTATTTTCTTTTTCAATCTTTTCAAGACATCTCATAAATGTATCTACCGGTAGTTTATCATTAGAAATATATTTTTTAATTTTCTTTTTCAAACTTTTCAACATATTTCATAAATGTATCTAGTTTATCATTAGAAATATATTTTTTTGATTTTCAAACTTTTCAACACATTTCATAAGTGTATATAGTTTATCAATAGAAATATATTTTTTTATTTTCTTTTTGAACTTTTTCAACACAATTCATAAATGTATCTAGTTTTTATCATTAGAAATATATTTGTTTGATTTTGAAACTTTTCAACACATTTCATAAATGTATCTAGTTCATCATTAGAAATATATTTTTTGATTTTCTTTTTCAAACCTTTCAACATATTTCATAAATGTATCTAGTTTATCACTAGAAATATATTTTTTGATTTTCTTTTTCAATCTTTTCAAGACATCTCATAAATGTATCTACCGGTAGTTTATCATTAGAAATATATTTTTTGATTTTCTTTTTCAAACCTTTCAACATATTTCATAAATGTATCTAGTTTATCATTAGAAATAAATTTTTTTATTTTCTTTTTCACACTTTTCAACACATCTCATAAATGTATATACCGGTAGTTTATCATTAGAAAGAAATTTTTTTATTTTATTTTCCAAACTTTTCAACACATTTCATAAATGTATCTAGTTTATCATTAGAAATATATTTTTTTGATTTTGAAATATTTCAACACATTTCATAAATGTATCTAGTTTATCACTAGAAATATATTTTTTGATTTTCTTTTTAAAACCTTTCAACATATTTCATAAATGTATCTAGTTTATCATTAGAAATATATTTTTTTATTTTCTTTTTCAAACCTTTCAACATATTTCATAAATGTATCTAGTTTATCATTAGAAATATATTTTTTTATTTTCTTTTTCAATCTTTTCAAGACATCTCATAAATGTATCTACCGGTAGTTTATCATTAGAAATATATTTGTTAATTTTCTTTTTCAAACTTTTCAACATATTTCATAAATGTATATAGTTTATCAATAGAAATATATTTTTTTATTTTCTTTTTGAACTTTTTCAACACAATTCATAAATGTATCTAGTTTTTATCATTAGAAATATATTTTTTGATTTTCTTTTTCAAACCTTTCAACATATTTCATAAATGTATCTAGTTTATCACTAGAAATATATTTTTTGATTTTCTTTTTCAATCTTTTCAAGACATCTCATAAATGTATCTACCGGTAGATTATCACTAGAAATATATTTTTTTATTTTCTTTTTCAAACTTTTCAACACATCTCATAAATGTATCTACTGGTAGTTTATCATTAGAAATATATTTTTTGATTTTCTTTTTCAAACCTTTCAACATATTTCATAAATGTATCTAGTTTATCATTAGAAATAAAATTTTTTATTTTCTTTTTCAATCTTTTCAACACATCTCATAAATGTATCTACCGGTAGTTTATCATTAGAAATAAATTTTTTTATTTTCTTTTTCACACTTTTCAACACATCTCATAAATGTATATACCGGTAGTTTATCATTAGAAATATATTTTTTTATTTTCTTTTTCAAACTTTTCAACACATCTCATAAATGTATCTACCTGTAGTTTATCATTAGAAATATATTTTTTTATTTTATTTTCCAAACTTTTCAACACATTTCATAAATGTATCTAGTTTATCATTAGAAATATATTTTTTTGATTTTGAAATATTTCAATACATTTCATAAATGTATCTAGTTTATCACTAGAAATATATTTTTTGATTTTCTTTTTCAAACCTTTCAACATATTTCATAAATGTATCTAGTTTATCACTAGAAATATATTTTTTTATTTGCTTTTTCAATCTTTTCAAGACATCTCATAAATGTATCTACCGGTAGTTTATCATTAGAAATATATTTTTTTATTTTCTTTTTCAAACCTTTCAACATATTTCATAAATGTATCTAGTTTATCATTAGAAATATATTTTTTTATTTTCTTTTTCAATCTTTTCAAGACATCTCATAAATGTATCTACCGGTAGATTATCACTAGAAATATATTTTTTAATTTTCTTTTTCAAACTTTTCAACATATTTCATAAATGTATCTAGTTTATCATTAGAAATATATTTTTTTGATTTTCAAACTTTTCAACACATTTCATAAGTGTATATAGTTTATCAATAGAAATATATTTTTTTATTTTCTTTTTGAACTTTTTCAACACAATTCATAAATGTATCTAGTTTTTATCATTAGAAATATATTTGTTTGATTTTGAAACTTTTCAACACATTTCATAAATGTATCTAGTTCATCATTAGAAATATATTTTTTGATTTTCTTTTTCAAACCTTTCAACATATTTCATAAATGTATCTAGTTTATCACTAGAAATATATTTTTTGATTTTCTTTTTCAATCTTTTCAAGACATCTCATAAATGTATCTACCGGTAGTTTATCATTAGAAATATATTTTTTGATTTTCTTTTTCAAACCTTTCAACATATTTCATAAATGTATCTAGTTTATCATTAGAAATAAATTTTTTTATTTTCTTTTTCACACTTTTCAACACATCTCATAAATGTATATACCGGTAGTTTATCATTAGAAATAAATTTTTTTATTTTCTTTTTCAAACTTTTCAACACATCTCATAAATGTATCTACCTGTAGTTTATCATTAGAAATATATTTTTTTATTTTATTTTCCAAACTTTTCAACACATTTCATAAATGTATCTAGTTTATCATTAGAAATATATTTCTTTCATTTTGAAACTTTTCAACACATTTCATAAATGTATCTAGTTCATCATTAGAAATATATTTTTTGATTTTCTTTTTCAAACCTTTCAATATATTTCATAAATGTATCTAGTTTATCACTAAAAATATATTTTTTGATTTTCTTTTTCAATCTTTTCAAGACATCTCATAAATGTATCTACCGGTAGATTATCACTAGAAATATATTTTTTCATTTTCTTTTTCAATGTTTTCAAGACATCTCATAAATGTATCTACCGGTAGATTATCACTAGAAATATATTTTTTTATTTTCCTTTTCAATCTTTTCAACACATCTCATAAATGTATCTACCGGTAGTTTATCATTAGACATATATTTTTTTAGTTTCTTTTTCAAACCTTTCAACATATTTCATAAATGTATCTAGTTTATCATTAGAAATATATTTTTTTATTTTCTTTTTCAATCTTTTCAACACATCTCATAAATGTATCTACCGGTAGTTTATCATTAGAAATAAAAATTTTTATTTTCTTTTTCACACTTTTCAACACATCTCATAAATGTATATACCGGTAGTTTATCATTAGAAATATATTTTTTTATTTTCTTTTTCAAACTTTTCAACTCTCATAAATGTATCTACCTGTAGTTTATCATTAGAAATATATTTTTTTAATTTTATTTTCCAAACTTTTCAACACATTTCATAAATGTATCTAGTTTATCATTAGAAATATATTTTTTTGATTTTGAAATATTTCAACACATTTCATAAATGTATCTAGTTTATCACTAGAAATATATTTTTTGATTTTCTTTTTAAAACCTTTCAACATATTTCATAAATGTATCTAGTTTATCATTAGAAATATATTTTTTTATTTTCTTTTTCAAACCTTTCAACATATTTCATAAATGTATCTAGTTTATCATTAGAAATATATTTTTTTATTTTCTTTTTCAATCTTTTCAAGACATCTCATAAATGTATCTACCGGTAGTTTATCATTAGAAATATATTTTTTAATTTTCTTTTTCAAACTTTTCAACATATTTCATAAATGTATATAGTTTATCAATAGAAATATATTTTTTTATTTTCTTTTTGAACTTTTTCAACACAATTCATAAATGTATCTAGTTTTTATCATTAGAAATATATTTTTTGATTTTCTTTTTCAAACCTTTCAACATATTTCATAAATGTATCTAGTTTATCACTAGAAATATATTTTTTGATTTTCTTTTTCAATCTTTTCAAGACATCTCATAAATGTATCTACCGGTAGATTATCACTAGAAATATATTTTTTTATTTTCTTTTTCAAACTTTTCAACACATCTCATAAATGTATCTACTGGTAGCTTATCATTAGAAATATATTTTTTGATTTTCTTTTTCAAACCTTTCAACATATTTCATAAATGTATCTAGTTTATCATTAGAAATAAATTTTTTTATTTTCTTTTTCACACTTTTCAACACATTTCATAAATGTATCTAGTTCATCATTAGAAATATATTTTTTGATTTTCTTTTTCAAACCTTTCAATATATTTCATAAATGTATCTAGTTTATCACTAAAAATATATTTTTTGATTTTCTTTTTCAATCTTTTCAAGAAATCTCATAAATGTATCTACCGGTAGATTATCACTAGAAATACATTTTTTCATTTTCTTTTTCAATCTTTTCAAGACATCTCATAAATGTATCTACCGGTAGATTATCACTAGAAATATATTTTTTTATTTTCTTTTTCAAACTTTTCAACACATCTCATAAATGTATCTACTGGTAGTTTATCATTAGAAATATATTTTTTTTCATTTTCTTTTTCAAACCTTTCAACATATTTCATAAATGTATCTAGTTTATCATTAGAAATAAATTTTTTTATTTTCTTTTTCACACTTTTCAACACATCTCATAAATGTATATACCGGTAGTTTATCATTAGAAATATATTTTTTTATTTTCTTTTTCAAACTTTTCAACACATCTCATAAATGTATCTACCTGTAGTTTATCATTAGAAATATATTTTTTTATTTTATTTTCCAAACTTTTCAACACATTTCATAAATGTATCTAGTTTATCATTAGAAATATATTTTTTTGATTTTGAAATATTTCAACACATTTCATAAATGTATCTAGTTTATCACTAGAAATATATTTTTTGATTTTCTTTTTCAAACCTTTCAACATATTTCATAAATGTATCTAGTTTATCACTAGAAATATATTTTTTTATTTTCTTTTTCAATCTTTTCAAGACATCTCATAAATGTATCTACCGGTAGATTATCACTAGAAATATATTTTTTTATTTTCTTTATGAAACTTTTCAACACATCTCATAAATGTATCTACCGGTAGTTTATCATTAGAAATATATTTTTTTATTTTCTTTTTCAAACCTTTCAACATATTTCATAAATGTATCTAGTTTATCATTAAAAATATATTTTTTGATTTTCTTTTTCAATCTTTTCAAGACATCTCATAAATGTATCTACCGGTAGATTATCACTAGAAATATATTTTTTTATTTTCTTTTTCAAACTTTTCAACACATCTCATAAATGTATCTACTGGTAGTTTATCATTAGAAATATATTTTTTGATTTTCTTTTTCAAACCTTTCAACATATTTCATAAATGTATCTAGTTTATCATTAGAAATAAATTTTTTTTTCTTTTTCACACTTTTCAACACATTTCATAAATGTATCTAGTTCATCATTAGAAATATATTTTTTGATTTTCTTATTCAAACCTTTCAATATATTTCATAAATGTATCTAGTTTATCACTAAAAATATATTTTTTGATTTTCTTTTTCAATCTTTTCAAGAAATCTCATAAATGTATCTACCGGTAGATTATCACTAGAAATATATTTTTTCATTTTCTTTTTCAATCATTTCAAGACATCTCATAAATGTATCTACCGGTAGATTATCACTAGAAATATATTTTTTTATTTTCTTTTTCAAACTTTTCAACACATCTCATAAATGTATCTACTGGTAGTTTATCATTAGAAATATATTTTTTTTCATTTTCTTTTTCAAACCTTTCAACATATTTCATAAATGTATCTAGTTTATCATTAGAAATAAATTTTTTTATTTTCTTTTTCACACTTTTCAACACATCTCATAAATGTATATACCGGTAGTTTATCATTAGAAATATATTTTTTTATTTTCTTTTTCAAACTTTTCAACACATCTCATAAATGTATCTACCTGTAGTTTATCATTAGAAATATATTTTTTTATTTTATTTTCCAAACTTTTCAACACATTTCATAAATGTATCTAGTTTATCATTAGAAATATATTTTTTTGATTTTGAAATATTTCAACACATTTCATAAATGTATCTAGTTTATCACTAGAAATATATTTTTTGATTTTATTTTTCAAACCTTTCAACATATTTCATAAATGTATCTAGTTTATCACTAGAAATATATTTTTTTATTTTCTTTTTCAATCTTTTCAAGACATCTCATAAATGTATCTACCGGTAGATTATCACTAGAAATATATTTTTTTATTTTCTTTATCAAACTTTTCAACACATCTCATAAATGTATCTACCGGTAGTTTATCATTAGAAATATATTTTTTTATTTTCTTTTTCAAACCTTTCAACATATTTCATAAATGTATCTAGTTTGTCATTAGAAATATATTTTTTTATTTTCTTTTTCAATCTTTTCAAGACATCTCATAAATGTATCTACCGGTAGTTTATCATTAGAAATATATTTTTTAATTTTCTTTTTCAAACTTTTCAACATATTTCATAAATGTATCTAGTTTATCATTAGAAATATATTTTTTTGATTTTCAAACTTTTCAACACATTTCATAAGTGTATATAGTTTATCAATAGAAATATATTTTTTTATTTTCTTTTTGAACTTTTTCAACACAATTCATAAATGTATCTAGTTTTTATCATTAGAAATATATTTGTTTGATTTTGAAACTTTTCAACACATTTCATAAATGTATCTAGTTCATCATTAGAAATATATTTTTTGATTTTCTTTTTCAAACCTTTCAACATATTTCATAAATGTATCTAGTTTATCATTAGAAATAAATTTTTTTTATTTTCTTTGTCACACTTTTCAACACATTTCATAAATGTATCTATTTCATCATTAGAAATATATTTTTTGATTTTCTTTTTCAAACCTTTCAATATATTTCATAAATGTATCTAGTTTATCACTAAAAATATATTTTTTGATTTTCTTTTTCAATCTTTTCAAGACATCTCATAAATGTATCTACCGGTAGATTATCACTAGAAATATATTTTTTCATTTTCTTTTTCAATGTTTTCAACACATCTCATAAATGTATCTACCGGTAGATTATCACTAGAAATAAATTTTTTGATTTTCTTTTCCAAACTTTTCAACACATTTCATAAATGTATCTAGTTTATCATTAGAAATATATTTTTTTGATTATCAAACTTTTCAACACATCTCATAAATGTATCTACCGGTAGTTTATCATTAGAAATATATTTTTTAATTTTCTTTTTCAAACCTTTCAACATATTTCATAAATGTATCTAGTTTATCATTAGAAATATACTTTTTTATTTTCTTTTTCAATCTTTTCAAGACATCTCATAAATGTATCTACCGGTAGTTTATCATTAGAAATATATTTTTTAATTTTCTTTTTCAAACTTTTCAACATATTTCATAAATGTATCTAGTTTATCATTAGAAATATATTTTTTTGATTTTCAAACTTTTCAACACATTTCATAAGTGTATATAGTTTATCAATAGAAATATATTTTTTTATTTTCTTTTTGAACTTTTTCAACACAATTCATAAATGTATCTAGTTTTTATCATTAGAAATATATTTGTTTGATTTTGAAACTTTTCAACACATTTCATAAATGTATCTATTTCATCATTAGAAATATATTTTTTGATTTTCTTTTTCAAACCTTTCAATATATTTCATAAATGTATCTAGTTTATCACTAAAAATATATTTTTTGATTTTCTTTTTCAATCTTTTCAAGACATCTCATAAATGTATCTACCGGTAGATTATCACTAGAAATATATTTTTTCATTTTCTTTTTCAATGTTTTCAACACATCTCATTAATGTATCTACCGGTAGATTATCACTAGAAATAAATTTTTTGATTTTCTTTTCCAAACTTTTCAACACATTTCATAAATGTATCTAGTTTATCATTAGAAATATATTTTTTTGATTATCAAACTTTTCAACACATCTCATAAATGTATCTACCGGTAGTTTATCATTAGAAATATATTTTTTAATTTTCTTTTTCAAACCTTTCAACATATTTCATAAATGTATCTAGTTTATCATTAGAAATATACTTTTTTATTTTCTTTTTCAATCTTTTCAAGACATCTCATAAATGTATCTACCGGTAGTTTATCATTAGAAATATATTTTTTAATTTTCTTTTTCAAACTTTTCAACATATTTCATAAATGTATCTAGTTTATCATTAGAAATATATTTTTTTGATTTTCAAACTTTTCAACACATTTCATAAGTGTA
The DNA here is from genome assembly GCA_034231615.1 of Meghimatium bilineatum. NCBI lineage: Eukaryota > Metazoa > Mollusca > Gastropoda > Stylommatophora > Philomycidae > Meghimatium > Meghimatium bilineatum. The sequence goes on along the minus strand of CM067300.1, from coordinate 61,363,396 downwards.
TATAGTTTATCAATAGAAATATATTTTTTTATTTTCTTTTTGAACTTTTTCAACACAATTCATAAATGTATCTAGTTTTTATCATTAGAAATATATTTTTTTGATTTTGAAACTTTTCAACACATTTCATAAATGTATCTAGTTCATCATTAGAAATATATTTTTTGATTTTCTTTTTCAAACCTTTCAACATATTTCATAAATGTATCTAGTTTATCATTAGAAATAAATTTTTTTCTTTTCTTTTTCACACTTTTCAACACATCTCATAAATGTATATACCGGTAGTTTATCATTAGAAATAAATTTTTTTATTTTCTTTTTCAAACTTTTCAAGACATCTCATAAATGTATCTACCGGTAGATTATCACTAGAAATATATTTTTTGATTTTCTTTGCCAAACTTTTCAACACATTTCATCCCGCCGAAGACGGATGTGTCGGGCCATTGGCGCAAATAAAACGGCGACACAACGCATTTCCATTCTCTGGACTATATCCTGCTGGAAATCTAATAGGGCCATTGTCCTACTGCAATAGAGATCCGGCAGGAGTTTGAGAATGAACGCTGAAGAAGAAGAACACATTTCATAAATGTATCTAGTTTATCATTAGAAATATATTTCTTTGATTTTGAAACTTTTCAACACATTTCATAAATGTATCTAGTTCATCATTAGAAATATATTTTTTGATTTTCTTTTTCAAACCTTTCAACATATTTCATAAATGTATCTAGTTTATCACTAGAAATATATTTTTTTATTTTCTTTTTCAATCTTTTCAAGACATCTCATAAATGTATCTAACGGTAGATTATCACTAGAAATATATTTTTTATTTTCTTTTTCAAACTTTTCAACACATCTCATAAATGTATCTACTGGTAGTTTATCATTAGAAATATATTTTTTGATTTTCTTTTTCATTAGAAATTTTTTTTTTTTTTAATTTCAAAATTTTAAACACATTTCATAAAAGTATCTAATTTATCACTAGAAATATATTTTTTAATTTTCCTTTCCATACTTTTCAACACATTTCATAAATGTATCTAGTTTATCATTAGAAATATATTTCTTTGATTTTGAAACTTTTCAACACATTTCATAAATGTATCTAGTTCATCATTAGAAATATATTTTTTGATTTTCTTTTTTAAACCTTTCAACATATTTCATAAATGTATCTAGTTTATCATTAGAAATATATTTTTTGATTTTCTTTTTCAATCTTTTCAACACATCTCATAAATGTATCTACCGGTAGATTATCACTAGAAATATATTTTTTTATTTTCTATTTCAATCTTTTCAAGACATCTCATAAATGTATCTACCGGTAGTTTATCATTAGAAATATATTTTTTTATTTTCTTTTTCAAACTTTTCAACATATTTCATAAATGTATCTAGTTTATCATTAGAAATATATTTTTTTATTTTCTTTTCCAAACTTTTCAAAACATTTCATAAATGTATCTAGTTCATCATTAGAAATATGTTTTTTTTAAATTTCAAACTTTTCAACAAATTTCATAAATGTATCAGTTTATCATTAGAAATATATTTTTTTTAAATTTCAAAATTTTAAACACATTTCATAAACGTATCTAATTTATCACTAGAAATATATTTCTTTGATTTTGAAACTTTTCAACACATTTCAGCAATGTATCTAGTTTATCATTAGAAATATATTTTTTTATTTTCTTTTTCAAACTTTTCAACACATCTCATAAATGTATCTACCGGTAGTTTATCATTAGAAATATATTTTTTTATTTTCTTTTTCAAACTTTTCAACACATCTCATAAATGTATCTACCTGTAGTTTATCATTAGAAATATATTTTTTTATTTTATTTTCCAAACTTTTCAACACATTTCATAAATGTATCTAGTTTATCATTAGAAATATATTTCTTTCATTTTGAAACTTTTCAACACATTTCATAAATGTATCTAGTTCATCATTAGAAATATATTTTTTGATTTTCTTTTTCAAACCTTTCAACATATTTCATAAATGTATCTAGTTTATCATTAGAAATAAATTTTTTTATTTTCTTTTTCACACTTTTCAACACATCTCATAAATGTATATACCGGTAGTTTATCATTAGAAATATATTTTTTTATTTTCTTTTTCAAACTTTTCAACACATCTTATAAATGTATCTACCTGTAGTTTATCATTAGAAATATATTTTTTTATTTTCTTTTTCAATCGTTTCAAGACATCTCATAAATGTATCTACCGGTAGTTTATCATTAGAAATATATTTTTTAATTTTCTTTTTCAAACTTTTCAACATATTTCATAAATGTATCTAGTTTATCATTAGAAATATATTTTTTTGATTTTCAAACTTTTCAACACATTTCATAAGTGTATATAGTTTATCAATAGAAATATATTTTTTTATTTTCTTTTTGAACTTTTTCAACACAATTCATAAATGTATCTAGTTTTTATCATTAGAAATATATTTGTTTGATTTTGAAACTTTTCAACACATTTCATAAATGTATCTAGTTCATCATTAGAAATATATTTTTTGATTTTCTTTTTCAAACCTTTCAACATATTTCATAAATGTATCTAGTTTATCACTAGAAATATATTTTTTGATTTTCTTTTTCAATCTTTTCAAGACATCTCATAAATGTATCTACCGGTAGATTATCACTAGAAATATATTTTTTATTTTCTTTTTCAAACTTTTCAACACATCTCATAAATGTATCTACTGGTAGTTTATCATTAGAAATATATTTTTTGATTTTCTTTTTCAAACCTTTCAACATATTTCATAAATGTATCTAGTTTATCATTAGAAATAAATTTTTTTATTTTCTTTTTCACACTTTTCAACACATTTCATAAATGTATCTAGTTCATCATTAGAAATACAACTTACAGACCTACCTGAAGTTGACAGCCCCTTAAGGCCTGTACCAGAACAAACCCCGTGGAGAGAAAGACATGGAATGCCAATATACATTCAGACCCATGTGAAAGGAATACTAAGCGTGGACGAACAGAACAGTGTGCAGCGAAGGACAGTCACCCTCAGTTTCCTGGATGAGGAATATCCACAAGATATATGGGTCAGAGTATACACAGATGGATCAGCACAGAATGCTGTGAGGAATGGAGGTGCAGGTGTATATATAGAATATTCACACAAGCCTAGAGATACAATCAGAACACCGACAGGAAAATTCTGCAATAATTATGATGCAGAAATCCAGGCAATTAGTGTGGCAGCTAAAAAACTGCTGAACTCCAACTCTGACATACAGCCTGTGGTATTCCTGACAGATGCAAGGTCAGTGCTTCAAGCTCTCCAGTCTGAAAAACTAACAGACTTGAAAAAACTACTTAGCGAATTGTCTTACCAGTATAGGGTAACCATGCAGTGGATACCCTCTCACTGTGGAATACCAGGAAATGAAAAAGCAGACCAACTGGCTAAGGAAGGTGCTGCCGAAGACCAACCAGATATACCAATCACCTACCATCAGAAAAAACAGATGATCAAGTCAATAAGAAAGCCACAAACACCAACACAAGATGACTATCATATTATGAACAGACCAGAACAAGTTATAATTCTACGTCTCAGAACAGGACACAACCGACTCCGCAGTCACATGTATACAAAGTTCAAGATTGGCAACACGGCCATGTGTACATGTGGACAGGCAGCACAGAGTGCCAAACATATACTTCAAGAGTGTTCTGAGCATGAAACGCTGAGGCAGACATATTGGCCAGAGGAAACAACACTGGAATCAAAACTCTATGGGACACTGGATGAACTACAAAAGACAGTGAGTTTTATTAAGGAGACAGAATTACAGATATAGACATGTTTCAAGTGAACGAAAGAAGAAGAAGAAGAAATCATTAGAAATATATTTTTTGATTTTCTTTTTCAAACCTTTCAATATATTTTATAAATGTATCTAGTTTATCACTAAAAATATATTTTTTGATTTTATTTTTCAATCTTTTCAAGACATCTCATAAATGTATCTACCAGTAGATTATCACTAGAAATATATTTTTTGATTTTCTTTTTCAAACTTTTCAACACATCTCATAAATGTATCTACTGGTAGTTTATCATTAGAAATATATTTTTTAATTTTCTTTTTCAAACTTTTCAACACATCTCATAAATGTATCTACCTGTAGTTTATCATTAGAAATATATTTTTTTATTTTATTTTCCAAACTTTTCAACACATTTCATAAATGTATCTAGTTTATCATTAGAAATATATTTTTTTGATTTTGAAATATTTCAACACATTTCATAAATGTATCTAGTTTATCACTAGAAATATATTTTTTGATTTTCTTTTTCAAACCTTTCAACATATTTCATAAATGTATCTAGTTTATCACTAGAAATATATTTTTTGATTTTCTTTTTCAATCTTTTCAAGACATCTCATAAATGTATCTACCGGTAGATTATCACTAGAAATATATTTTTTATTTTCTTTTTCAAACTTTTCAACACATCTCATAAATGTATCTACCGGTAGTTTATCATTAGAAATATATTTTTTTATTTTCTTTTTCAAACCTTTCAACATATTTCATAAATGTATCTAGTTTATCATTAGAAATATATTTTTTTATTTTCTTTTTCAATCTTTTCAAGACATCTCATAAATGTATCTACCGGTAGTTTATCATTAGAAATATATTTTTTAATTTTCTTTTTCAAACTTTTCAACATATTTCATAAATGTATCTAGTTTATCATTAGAAATATATTTTTTTGATTTTCAAACTTTTCAACACATTTCATAAGTGTATATAGTTTATCAATAGAAATATATTTTTTTATTTTCTTTTTGAACTTTTTCAACACAATTCATAAATGTATCTAGTTTTTATCATTAGAAATATATTTGTTTGATTTTGAAACTTTTCAACACATTTCATAAATGTATCTAGTTCATCATTAGAAATATATTTTTTGATTTTCTTTTTCAAACCTTTCAACATATTTCATAAATGTATCTAGTTTATCACTAGAAATATATTTTTTGATTTTCTTTTTCAATCTTTTCAAGACATCTCATAAATGTATCTACCGGTAGATTATCACTAGAAATATATTTTTTATTTTCTTTTTCAAACTTTTCAACACATCTCATAAATGTATCTACTGGTAGTTTATCATTAGAAATATATTTTTTGATTTTCTTTTTCAAACCTTTCAACATATTTCATAAATGTATCTAGTTTATCATTAGAAATAAATTTTTTTATTTTCTTTTTCACACTTTTCAACACATTTCATAAATGTATCTAGTTCATCATTAGAAATACAACTTACAGACCTACCTGAAGTTGACAGCCCCTTAAGGCCTGTACCAGAACAAACCCCGTGGAGAGAAAGACATGGAATGCCAATATACATTCAGACCCATGTGAAAGGAATACTAAGCGTGGACGAACAGAACAGTGTGCAGCGAAGGACAGTCACCCTCAGTTTCCTGGATGAGGAATATCCACAAGATATATGGGTCAGAGTATACACAGATGGATCAGCACAGAATGCTGTGAGGAATGGAGGTGCAGGTGTATATATAGAATATTCACACAAGCCTAGAGATACAATCAGAACACCGACAGGAAAATTCTGCAATAATTATGATGCAGAAATCCAGGCAATTAGTGTGGCAGCTAAAAAACTGCTGAACTCCAACTCTGACATACAGCCTGTGGTATTCCTGACAGATGCAAGGTCAGTGCTTCAAGCTCTCCAGTCTGAAAAACTAACAGACTTGAAAAAACTACTTAGCGAATTGTCTTACCAGTATAGGGTAACCATGCAGTGGATACCCTCTCACTGTGGAATACCAGGAAATGAAAAAGCAGACCAACTGGCTAAGGAAGGTGCTGCCGAAGACCAACCAGATATACCAATCACCTACCATCAGAAAAAACAGATGATCAAGTCAATAAGAAAGCCACAAACACCAACACAAGATGACTATCATATTATGAACAGACCAGAACAAGTTATAATTCTACGTCTCAGAACAGGACACAACCGACTCCGCAGTCACATGTATACAAAGTTCAAGATTGGCAACACGGCCATGTGTACATGTGGACAGGCAGCACAGAGTGCCAAACATATACTTCAAGAGTGTTCTGAGCATGAAACGCTGAGGCAGACATATTGGCCAGAGGAAACAACACTGGAATCAAAACTCTATGGGACACTGGATGAACTACAAAAGACAGTGAGTTTTATTAAGGAGACAGAATTACAGATATAGACATGTTTCAAGTGAACGAAAGAAGAAGAAGAAGAAATCATTAGAAATATATTTTTTGATTTTCTTTTTCAAACCTTTCAATATATTTTATAAATGTATCTAGTTTATCACTAAAAATATATTTTTTGATTTTATTTTTCAATCTTTTCAAGACATCTCATAAATGTATCTACCAGTAGATTATCACTAGAAATATATTTTTTGATTTTCTTTTTCAAACTTTTCAACACATCTCATAAATGTATCTACCGGTAGTTTATCATTAGAAATATATTTTTTTATTTTCTTTTTCAAACCTTTCAACATATTTCATAAATGTATCTAGTTTATCATTAGAAATATATTTTTTTATTTTCTTTTTCAATCTTTTCAAGACATCTCATAAATGTATCTACCGGTAGTTTATCATTAGAAATATATTTTTTAATTTTCTTTTTCAAACTTTTCAACATATTTCATAAATGTATCTAGTTTATCATTAGAAATATATTTTTTTGATTTTCAAACTTTTCAACACATTTCATAAGTGTATATAGTTTATCAATAGAAATATATTTTTTTATTTTCTTTTTGAACTTTTTCAACACAATTCATAAATGTATCTAGTTTTTATCATTAGAAATATATTTGTTTGATTTTGAAACTTTTCAACACATTTCATAAATGTATCTAGTTCATCATTAGAAATATATTTTTTGATTTTCTTTTTCAAACCTTTCAACATATTTCATAAATGTATCTAGTTTATCACTAGAAATATATTTTTTGATTTTCTTTTTCAATCTTTTCAAGACATCTCATAAATGTATCTACCGGTAGATTATCACTAGAAATATATTTTTTATTTTCTTTTTCAAACTTTTCAACACATCTCATAAATGTATCTACTGGTAGTTTATCATTAGAAATATATTTTTTGATTTTCTTTTTCAAACCTTTCAACATATTTCATAAATGTATCTAGTTTATCATTAGAAATAAATTTTTTTATTTTCTTTTTCACACTTTTCAACACATTTCATAAATGTATCTAGTTCATCATTAGAAATACAACTTACAGACCTACCTGAAGTTGACAGCCCCTTAAGGCCTGTACCAGAACAAACCCCGTGGAGAGAAAGACATGGAATGCCAATATACATTCAGACCCATGTGAAAGGAATACTAAGCGTGGACGAACAGAACAGTGTGCAGCGAAGGACAGTCACCCTCAGTTTCCTGGATGAGGAATATCCACAAGATATATGGGTCAGAGTATACACAGATGGATCAGCACAGAATGCTGTGAGGAATGGAGGTGCAGGTGTATATATAGAATATTCACACAAGCCTAGAGATACAATCAGAACACCGACAGGAAAATTCTGCAATAATTATGATGCAGAAATCCAGGCAATTAGTGTGGCAGCTAAAAAACTGCTGAACTCCAACTCTGACATACAGCCTGTGGTATTCCTGACAGATGCAAGGTCAGTGCTTCAAGCTCTCCAGTCTGAAAAACTAACAGACTTGAAAAAACTACTTAGCGAATTGTCTTACCAGTATAGGGTAACCATGCAGTGGATACCCTCTCACTGTGGAATACCAGGAAATGAAAAAGCAGACCAACTGGCTAAGGAAGGTGCTGCCGAAGACCAACCAGATATACCAATCACCTACCATCAGAAAAAACAGATGATCAAGTCAATAAGAAAGCCACAAACACCAACACAAGATGACTATCATATTATGAACAGACCAGAACAAGTTATAATTCTACGTCTCAGAACAGGACACAACCGACTCCGCAGTCACATGTATACAAAGTTCAAGATTGGCAACACGGCCATGTGTACATGTGGACAGGCAGCACAGAGTGCCAAACATATACTTCAAGAGTGTTCTGAGCATGAAACGCTGAGGCAGACATATTGGCCAGAGGAAACAACACTGGAATCAAAACTCTATGGGACACTGGATGAACTACAAAAGACAGTGAGTTTTATTAAGGAGACAGAATTACAGATATAGACATGTTTCAAGTGAACGAAAGAAGAAGAAGAAGAAATCATTAGAAATATATTTTTTGATTTTCTTTTTCAAACCTTTCAATATATTTTATAAATGTATCTAGTTTATCACTAAAAATATATTTTTTGATTTTATTTTTCAATCTTTTCAAGACATCTCATAAATGTATCTACCAGTAGATTATCACTAGAAATATATTTTTTGATTTTCTTTTTCAAACTTTTCAACACATCTCATAAATGTATCTACTGGTAGTTTATCATTAGAAATATATTTTTTAATTTTCTTTTTCAAACTTTTCAACACATCTCATAAATGTATCTACCTGTAGTTTATCATTAGAAATATATTTTTTTATTTTATTTTCCAAACTTTTCAACACATTTCATAAATGTATCTAGTTTATCATTAGAAATATATTTTTTTGATTTTGAAATATTTCAACACATTTCATAAATGTATCTAGTTTATCACTAGAAATATATTTTTTGATTTTCTTTTTCAAACCTTTCAACATATTTCATAAATGTATCTAGTTTATCACTAGAAATATATTTTTTGATTTTCTTTTTCAATCTTTTCAAGACATCTCATAAATGTATCTACCGGTAGATTATCACTAGAAATATATTTTTTATTTTCTTTTTCAAACTTTTCAACACATCTCATAAATGTATCTACCGGTAGTTTATCATTAGAAATATATTTTTTTATTTTCTTTTTCAAACCTTTCAACATATTTCATAAATGTATCTAGTTTATCATTAGAAATATATTTTTTTATTTTCTTTTTCAATCTTTTCAAGACATCTCATAAATGTATCTACCGGTAGTTTATCATTAGAAATATATTTTTTAATTTTCTTTTTCAAACTTTTCAACATATTTCATAAATGTATCTAGTTTATCATTAGAAATATATTTTTTTGATTTTCAAACTTTTCAACACATTTCATAAGTGTATATAGTTTATCAATAGAAATATATTTTTTTATTTTCTTTTTGAACTTTTTCAACACAATTCATAAATGTATCTAGTTTTTATCATTAGAAATATATTTTTTTGATTTTGAAACTTTTCAACACATTTCATAAATGTATCTAGTTCATCATTAGAAATATATTTTTTGATTTTCTTTTTCAAACCTTTCAACATATTTCATAAATGTATCTAGTTTATCACTAGAAATATATTTTTTGATTTTCTTTTTCAATCTTTTCAAGACATCTCATAAATGTATCTACCGGTAGATTATCACTAGAAATATATTTTTTTATTTTCTTTTTCAAACTTTTCAACACATCTCATAAATGTATCTACTGGTAGTTTATCATTAGAAATATATTTTTTGATTTTCTTTTTCAAACCTTTCAACATATTTCATAAATGTATCTAGTTTATCATTAGAAATAAAAAATTTTATTTTCTTTTTCACACTTTTCAACACATCTCATAAATGTATATACCGGTAGTTTATCATTAGAAATAAAATTTTTTATTTTCTATTTCAAACTTTTCAAGACATCTCATAAATGTATCTACCGGTAGATTATCACTAGAAATATATTTTTTCATTTTCTTTTTCAATGTTTTCAAGACATCTCATAAATGTATCTACCGGTAGATTATCACTAGAAATATATTTTTTAATTTTCTTTTTCAAACTTTTCAACACAACTCATAAATGTATCTACCGGTAGATTATCACTAGAAATATATTTTTTTATTTTCTATTTCAATCTTTTCAAGACATCTCATAAATGTATCTACCGGTAGTTTATCATTAGAAATATATTTTTTTATTTTCTTTTTCAAACTTTTCAACATATTTCATAAATGTATCTAGTTTATCATTAGAAATATATTTTTTTATTTTCTTTTCCAAACTTTTCAACACATTTCATAAATGTATCTAGTTCATCATTAGAAATATGTTTTTTTTAAATTTCAAACTTTTCAACACATTTCATAAATGTATCAGTTTATCATTAGAAATATATTTTTTTTAAATTTCAAAATTTTAAACACATTTCATAAACGTATCTAATTTATCACTAGAAATATATTTCTTTGATTTTGAAACTTTTCAACACATTTCAGCAATGTATCTAGTTTATCATTAGAAATATATTTTTTTATTTTCTTTTTCAAACTTTTCAACACATCTCATAAATGTATCTACCTATAGTTTATCATTAGAAATATATTTTTTTATTTTATTTTCCAAACTTTTCATAAATGTATCTAGTTTATCATTAGAAATATATTTCTTTGATTTTGAAACTTTTCAACACATTTCATAAATGTATCTAGTTCACCATTAGAAATATATTTTTTGATTTTCTTTTTCAAACCTTTCAACATATTTCATAAATGTATCTAGTTTATCACTAGAAATATATTTTTTGATTTTCTTTTTCAAATTTTTCAAGACATCTCATAAATGTATCTACCGGTAGATTATCACTAGAAATATATTCTTTTATTTTCTTTATCAAACTTTTCAACACATCTCATAAATGTATCTACCGGTAGTTTATCATTAGAAATATATTTTTTTATTTTCTTTTTCAAACCTTTCAACATATTTCATAAATGTATCTAGTTTATCATTAGAAATATATTTTTTTATTTTCTTTTTCAATCTTTTCAAGACATCTCATAAATGTATCTACCGGTAGTTTATCATTAGAAATATATTTTTTAATTTTCTTTTTCAAACTTTTCAACATATTTCATAAATGTATCTAGTTTTTATCATTAGAAATATATTTTTTTGATTTTGAAACTTTTCAACACATTTCATAAATGTATCTAGTTCATCATTAGAAATATATTTTTTGATTTTCTTTTTCAAACCTTTCAACATATTTCATAAATGTATCTAGTTTATCACTAGAAATATATTTTTTGATTTTCTTTTTCAATCTTTTCAAGACATCTCATAAATGTATCTACCGGTAGATTATCACTAGAAATATATTTTTTTATTTTATTTTTGAACTTTTTCAACACAATTCATAAATGTATCTAGTTTTTATCATTAGAAATATATTTTTTTGATTTTGAAACTTTTCAACACATTTCATAAATGTATCTAGTTCATCATTAGAAATATATTTTTTGATTTTCTTTTTCAAACCTTTCAACATATTTCATAAATGTATCTAGTTTATCACTAGAAATATATTTTTTGATTTTCTTTTTCACACTTTTCAACACATCTCATAAATGTATATACCGGTAGTTTATCATTAGAAATAAATTTTTTTATTTTCTTTTTCAAACTTTTCAACACATCTCATAAATGTATCTACCTGTAGTTTATCATTAGAAATATATTTTTTTATTTTATTTTCCAAACTTTTCAACACATTTCATAAATGTATCTAGTTTATCATTAGAAATATATTTCTTTCATTTTGAAACTTTTCAACACATTTCATAAATGTATCTAGTTCATCATTAGAAATATATTTTTTGATTTTCTTTTTCAAACCTTTCAAGACATCTCATAAATGTATCTACCGGTAGATTATCACTAGAAATATATTTTTTCATTTTCTTTTTCAATGTTTTCAAGACATCTCATAAATGTATCTACCGGTAGATTATCACTAGAAATATATTTTTTTATTTTATTTTTCAAACTTTTCAACACATTTCATAAATGTATCTAGTTTATCATTAGAAATATATTTCTTTGATTTTGAAACTTTTCAACACATTTCATAAATGTATCTAGTTCATCATTAGAAATATATTTTTTGATTTTCTTTTTCAAACCTTTCAACATATTTCATAAATGTATCTAGTTTATCACTAGAAATATATTTTTTTATTTTCTTTTTCAATCTTTTCAAGACATCTCATAAATGTATCTACCGGTAGATTATCACTAGAAATATATTTTTTTATTTTCTTTTTCAAACTTTTCAACACATCTCATAAATGTATCTACCGGTAGTTTATCATTAGAAATATATTTTTTTATTTTCTTTTTCAAACCTTTCAACATATTTCATAAATGTATCTAGTTTATCATTAGAAATATATTTTTTATTTTCTTTTTCAATCTTTTCAAGACATCTCATAAATGTATCTACCGGTAGTATATCATTAGAAATATATTTTTTTATTTTCTTTTTCAGACTTTTCAACATATTTCATAAATGTATCTAGTTTATCACTAGAAATATATTCTTTGATTTTCTTTTCCAAAATTTTCAACACATTTCATAAATGTATCTAGTTTATCATTAGAAATATATTTTTTTGATTTTCAAACTTTTCAACACATTTCATAAGTGTAAATAGTTTATCAATAAAAATTAATTTTTTTGATTATCAAACTTTTCAACACATCTCATAAATGTATCTACCGGTAGTTTATCATTAGAAATATATTTTTTGATTTTCTTTTCCAAACTTTTCAACACATTTCATAAACGTATATAATTTATCACTAGAAATATAAATTTTTATTTTCCTTTCCAAACTTTTCAACACATTTCATAAATGTATCTAGTTTATCATTAGAAATATATTTCTTTGATTTTCTTTTTCAAACCTTTCAACATATTTCATAAATGTATCTAGTTTATCACTAGAAATATATTTTTTGATTTTCTTTTTCAATCTTTTCAAGACATCTCATAAATGTATCTACCGGTAGATTATCACTAGAAATATATTTTTCTATTTTCTTTTTCAATCTTTTCAAGACATCTCATAAATGTATCTACCGGTAGATTATCACTAGAAATATATTTTTTGATTTTCTTTTTCAATCTTTTCAAGACATATCATAAATACAGGTAGATTATCACTAGAAATATATTTTTTTATTTTCTTTTTCAATCTTTTCAAGACATCTCATAAATGTATCTACCGGTAGATTATCACTAGAAATATAGTTTTTTATTTTCTTTTACAAACTTTTCAACACATCTCATAAATGAATCTACCGGTAGTTTATCATTAGAAATATTTTTTTTTTTAATTTCAAAATTTTAAACACATTTCATAAACGTATCTAATTTATCACTAGAAATATATTTTTTAATTTTCCTTTCCAAACTTTTCAACACATTTCATAAATGTATCTAGTTTATCATTAGAAATATATTTCTTTGATTTTGAAACTTTTCAACACATTTCATAAATGTATCTAGTTCATCATTAGAAATATATTTTTTGATTTTCTTTTTTAAACCTTTCAACATATTTCATAAATGTATCTAGTTTATCATTAGAAATATATTTTTTTATTTTTTTTTCAATCTTTTCAAGACATCTCATAAATGTATCTACCGGTAGATTATCATTAGAAATATATTTTTCTATTTTCTTTTTCAATCTTTTCAAGACATCTCATAAATGTATCTACCGGTAGATTATCACTAGAAATATATTTTTTTATTTTCTTTTTCAATCTTTTCAACACATCTCATAAATGTATCTACCGGTAGTTTATCATTAGAAATATATTTTTTTTTAATTTCAAAATTTTAAACACATTTCATAAATGTATCTAGTTTATCATTAGAAATATATTTTTTGATTTTCTTTCTTAAACCTTTCAACATATTTCATAAATGTATCTAGTTTATCATTAGAAATATATTTTTTGATTTTCTTTTTCAATCTTTTCAACACATCTCATAAATGTATCTACCGGTAGATTATCACTAGAAATATATTTTTTGATTTTCTTTTTCAATCTTTTCAACACATCTCATAAATGTATCTATCGGTAGATTATCACTAGAAATATATTTTTTTATTTTCTTTTTCAGACTTTTCAACACATTTCATAAATGTATCTAGTTTATCATTAGAAATATATTTCTTTGATTTTGAAACTTTTCAACACATTTCATAAATGTATCTAGTTCATCATTAGAAATATATTTTTTGATTTTCTTTTTTAAACCTTTCAACATATTTCATAAATGTATCTAGTTTATCATTAGAAATATATTTTTTGATTTTCTTTTTCAATCTTTTCAACACATCTCATAAATGTATCTACCGGTAGATTATCACTAGAAATATATTTTTTTATTTTCTATTTCAATCTTTTCAAGACATCTCATATATGTATCTACTGGTAGTTTATCATTAGAAATATATTTTTTTATTTTCTTTTTCAAACTTTTCAACATATTTCATAAATGTATCTAGTTTATCATTAGAAATATATTTTTTTATTTTATTTTCCAAACTTTTCAACACATTTCATAAATGTATCTAGTTTATCATTAGAAATATGTTTTTTTTTAATTTCAAACTTTTCAACACATTTCATAAATGTATCAGTTTATCATTAGAAATATATTTTTTTTTAAATTTCAAAATTTTAAACACATTTCATAAACGTATCTAATTTATCACTAGAAATATATTTCTTTGATTTTGAAACTTTTCAACACATTTCAGCAATGTATCTAGATTATCATTAGAAATATATTTTTTTATTTTCTTTTTCAAACTTTTCAACACATCTCATAAATGTATCTAGTTTATCACTAGAAATATATTTTTTGATTTTCTTTTTCAATCTTTTCAAGACATCTCATAAATGTATCTACCGGTAGATTATCACTAGAAATATATTTTTTGATTTTCTTTTTCAATCTTTTCAAGACATCTCATAAATGTATCTACCGGTAGATTATCACTAGAAATATATTTTTTATTTTCTTTTTCAAACTTTTCAACACATCTCATAAATGTATCTACCGGTAGTTTATCATTAGAAATATATTATTTTATTTTCTTTTTTAAACCTTTCAACATATTTCATAAATGTATCTAGTTCATCATTAGAAATATATTTTTTGATTTTCTTTTTTAAACCTTTCAACATATTTCATAAATGTATCTAGTTTATCACTAGAAATATATTTTTTGATTATCTTTTTCAATCTTTTCAAGACATCTCATAAATGTATCTACCGGTAGATTATCACTAGAAATATATTTTTTGATTTTCTTTTTCAATCTTTTCAAGACATCTCATAAATGTATCTACCGGTAGATTATCACTAGAAATATATTTTTTATTTTTTTTTTCAAACTTTTCAACACATCTCATAAATGTATCTACCGGTAGTTTATCATTAGAAATATATTAATTTATTTTCTTTTTCAAACTTTTCAACACATCTCATAAATGTATCTAGTTTATCACTAGAAATATATTTTTTGATTTTCTTTTTCAATCTTTTCAAGACATCTCATAAATGTATCTACCGGTAGATTATCACTAGAAATATATTTTTTGATTTTCTTTTTCAATCTTTTCAAGACATCTCATAAATGTATCTACCGGTAGATTATCACTAGAAATATATTTTTTATTTTCTTTTTCAAACTTTTCAACACATCTCATAAATGTATCTACCGGTAGTTTATCATTAGAAATATATTATTTTATTTTCTTTTTTAAACCTTTCAACATATTTCATAAATGTATCTAGTTCATCATTAGAAATATATTTTTTGATTTTCTTTTTTAAACCTTTCAACATATTTCATAAATGTATCTAGTTTATCATTAGAAATATATTTTTTGATTTTCTTTTTCAATCTTTTCAACACATCTCATAAATGTATCTACCGGTAGATTATCACTAGAAATATATTCTTTTATTTTCTATTTCAATCTTTTCAAGACATCTCATAAATGTATCTACCGGTAGTTTATCATTAGAAATATATTTTTTTATTTTCTTTTTCAAACTTTTCAACATATTTCATAAATGTATCTAGTTTATCATTAGAAATATATTTTTTTATTTTCTTTTCCAAACTTTTCAACACATTTCATAAATGTATCAGTTTATCACTAGAAATATATTTTTTTATTTTCTTTTTCAAACTTTTCAACACATTTCATAAATGTATCTAGTTTATCATTAGAAATATATTTTTTTGATTTTCAAACTTTTCAACACATTTCATAAGTGTATATAGTTTATCAATAGAAATTAATTTTTTTGATTTTCTTTTTGAAATTTTTCAACACATTTCATAAATGTATCTAGTTTATCATTAGAAATATATTTTTTTGATTATCAAACTTTTCAACACATCTCATAAATGTATCTACCGGTAGTTTATCATTAGAAATATATTTTTTATTTTCTTTTCCAAACTTTTCAACACATTTCATAAATGTATCTAGTTTATCATTAGAAATATATTTTTTTATTTTTTTTTTCAAACTTTTCAAGACATCTCATAAATGTATCTACCGGTAGATTATCATTAGAAATATATTTTTCTATTTTCTTTTTCAATCTTTTCAAGACATCTCATAAATGTATCTACCGGTAGATTATCACTAGAAATATATTTTTTTATTTTCTTTTTCAATCTTTTCAACACATCTCATAAATGTATCTACCGGTAGTTTATCATTAGAAATATATTTTTTTTTAATTTCAAAATTTTAAACACATTTCATAAATGTATCTAGTTTATCATTAGAAATATATTTCTTTATTTTGAAACTTTTCAACACATTTCATAAATGTATCTAGTTTATCATAAGAAATATATTTTTTGATTTTCTTTTTTAAACCTTTCAACATATTTCATAAATGTATCTAGTTTATCATTAGAAATATATTTTTTGATTTTCTTTTTCAATCTTTTCAACACATCTCATAAATGTATCTACCGGTAGATTATCACTAGAAATATATTTTTTGATTTTCTTTTTCAATCTTTTCAACACATCTCATAAATGTATCTACCGGTAGATTATCACTAGAAATATATTTTTTTATTTTCTTTTTCATACTTTTCAAAACATTTCATAAATGTATCTAGTTTATCATTAGAAATATATTTCTTTGATTTTGAAACTTTACAACACATTTCATAAATGTATCTAGTTCATCATTAGAAATATATTTTTTGATTTTCTTTTTTAAACCTTTCAACATATTTCATAAATGTATCTAGTTTATCATTAGAAATATATTTTTTTATTTTCTTTTTCAAACTTTTCAACATATTTCATAAATGTATCTAGTTTATCATTAGAAATATATTTTTTTATTTTCTTTTCCAAACTTTTCAACACATTTCATAAATGTATCTTGTTTATCATTAGAAATATATTTCTTTGATTTTGAAACTTTTCAACACATTTCATAAATGTATCTAGTTCATCATTAGAAATATATTTTTTGATTTTCTTTTTCAAACCTTTCAACATATTTCATAAATGTATCTAGTTTATCACTAGAAATATATTTTTTGATTTTCTTTTTCAATCTTTTCAAGACATCTCATAAATGTATCTACCGGTAGATTATCACTAGAAATATATTTTTTATTTTCTTTTTCAAACTTTTCAACACATCTCATAAATGTATCTACCGGTAGTTTATCATTAGAAATATATTTTTTTATTTTCTTTTTCAAACTTTTCAACATATTTCATAAATGTATCTAGTTTATCATTAGAAATATATTTTTTAATTTTCTTTTCCAAACTTTTCAACACATTTCATAAATGTATCTAGTTTATCATTAGAAATATGTTTTTTTTTAATTTCAAACTTTTCAACACATTTCATAAATGTATCAGTTTATCATTAGAAATATATTTTTTTTAAATTTCAAAATTTTAAACACATTTCATAAACGTATCTAATTTATCACTAGAAATATATTTCTTTGATTTTGAAACTTTTCAACACATTTCAGCAATGTATCTAGTTTATCATTAGAAATATATTTTTTTATTTTATTTTACAAACTTTTCAACACATTTCATAAATGTATCTAGTTTATCATTAGAAATATATTTCTTTGATTTTGAAACTTTTCAACATATTTCATAAATGTATCTAGTTCATCATTAGAAATATATTTTTTGATTTTCTTTTTCAAACCTTTCAACATATTTCATAAATGTATCTAGTTTATCACTAGAAATATATTTTTTGATTATCTTTTTCAATCTTTTCAAGACATCTCATAAATGTATCTACCGGTAGATTATCACTAGAAATATATTTTTTGATTTTCTTTTTCAATCTTTTCAAGACATCTCATAAATGTATCTACCGGTAGATTATCACTAGAAATATATTTTTTATTTTTTTTTTCAAACTTTTCAACACATCTCATAAATGTATCTACCGGTAGTTTATCATTAGAAATATATTAATTTATTTTCTTTTTCAAACTTTTCAACATATTTCATAAATGTATCTAGTTTATCACTAGAAATATATTGTTTTGATTTTCAAACTTTTCAACACATTTCATAAGTGTATATAGTTTATCAATAGAAATTAATTTTTTTGATTTTCATTTTGAACTTTTTCAACACAATTCATAAATGTATCTAGTTTTTATCATTAGAAATATATTTTTTTGATTTTGAAATTTTTCAACACATTTCATAAATGTATCTAGTTTATCATTAGAAATATATTTTTTTGATTATCAAACTTTTCAACACATCTCATAAATGTATCTACCTGTAGTTTATCATTAGAAATATATTTTTTGATTTTCTTTTCCAAACTTTTCAACACATTTCATAAATGTATCTAGTTTATCATTAGAAATATATTTTTTGATTTTCTTTTTCAATCTTTTCAAGACATCTCATAAATGTATCTACCGGTAGATTATCACTAGAAATATATTTTTTTATTTTCTTTTTCAATCTTTTCAAGACATCTCATAAATGTATCTACCGGTAGATTATCACTAGAAATATATTTTTCTATTTTCTTTTTCAATCTTTTCAAGACATCTCATAAATGTATCTACCGGTAGATTATCACTAGAAATATATTTTTTTATTTTCTTTTTCAATCTTTTCAACACATCTCATAAATGTATCTACCGGTAGTTTATCATTAGAAATATATTTTTTTTTAATTTCAAAATTTTAAACACATTTCATAAATGTATCTAGTTTATTATTAGAAATATATTTCTTTGATTTTGAAACTTTTCAACACATTTCATAAATGTATCTAGTTCATCATTAGAAATATATTTTTTGATTTTCTTTTTTAAACCTTTCAACATATTTCATAAATGTATCTAGTTTATCATTAGAAATATATTTTTTGATTTTCTTTTTCAATCTTTTCAACACATCTCATAAATGTATCTACCGGTAGATTATCACTAGAAATATATTTTTTGATTTTCTTTTTCAATCTTTTCAACACATCTCATAAATGTATCTACCGGTAGATTATCACTAGAAATATATTTTTTTATTTTCTATTTCAATCTTTTCAAGACATCTCATAAATGTATCTACCGGTAGTTTATCACTAGAAATATATTTTTTTATTTTCTTTTTCAAACTTTTCAACACATTTCATAAATGTATCTAGTTTATCACTAGAAATATATTTTTTTATTTTCTTTTTCAAACTTTTCAACACATTTCATAAATGTATCTAGTTTATCATTAGAAATATATTTTTTTGATTTTCAAACTTTTCAACACATTTCATAAGTGTATATAGTTTATCAATAGAAATTAATTTTTTTGATTTTCATTTTGAACTTTTTCAACACAATTCATAAATGTATCTAGTTTTTATCATTAGAAATATATTTTTTTGATTTTGAAATTTTTCAACACATTTCATAAATGTATCTAGTTTATCATTAGAAATATATTTTTTTGATTATCAAACTTTTCAACACATCTCATAAATGTATCTACCTGTAGTTTATCATTAGAAATATATTTTTTGATTTTCTTTTCCAAACTTTTCAACACATTTCATAAATGTATCTAGTTTATCATTAGAAATATATTTTTTGATTTTCTTTTTCAATCTTTTCAAGACATCTCATAAATGTATCTACCGGTAGATTATCACTAGAAATATATTTTTTTATTTTCTTTTTCAATCTTTTCAAGACATCTCATAAATGTATCTACCGGTAGATTATCACTAGAAATATATTTTTCTATTTTCTTTTTCAATCTTTTCAAGACATCTCATAAATGTATCTACCGGTAGATTATCACTAGAAATATATTTTTTTATTTTCTTTTTCAATCTTTTCAACACATCTCATAAATGTATCTACCGGTAGTTTATCATTAGAAATATATTTTGTTTTAATTTCAAAATTTTAAACACATTTCATAAATGTATCTAGTTTATTATTAGAAATATATTTCTTTGATTTTGAAACTTTTCAACACATTTCATAAATGTATCTAGTTCATCATTAGAAATATATTTTTTGATTTTCTTTTTTAAACCTTTCAACATATTTCATAAATGTATCTAGTTTATCATTAGAAATATATTTTTTGATTTTCTTTTTCAATCTTTTCAACACATCTCATAAATGTATCTACCGGTAGATTATCACTAGAAATATATTTTTTGATTTTCTTTTTCAATCTTTTCAACACATCTCATAAATGTATCTACCGGTAGATTATCACTAGAAATATATTTTTTTATTTTCTATTTCAATCTTTTCAAGACATCTCATAAATGTATCTACCGGTAGTTTATCACTAGAAATATATTTTTTTATTTTCTTTTTCAAACTTTTCAACACATTTCATAAATGTATCTAGTTTATCATTAGAAATATATTTTTTTATTTTCTTTTCCAAACTTTTCAACACATTTCATAAATGTATCTAGTTTATCATTAGAAATATATTTTTTTGATTTTCAAACTTTTCAACACATTTCATAAGTATATATAGTTTATCAATAGAAATTAATTTTTTTGATTTTCTTTTTGAACTTTTTCAACACAATTCATAAATGTATCTAGTTTTTATCATTAGAAATATATTTTTTTGATTTTGAAATTTTTCAACACATTTCATAAATGTATCTAGTTTATCATTAGAAATATATTTTTTTGATTATCAAACTTTTCAACACATCTCATAAATGTATCTACCGGTAGTTTATCATTAGAAATATATTTTTTGATTTTCTTTTCCAAACTTTTCAACACATTTCATAAATGTATCTAATTTATCATTAGAAATATATTTTTTTATTTTCTTTTTCAATCTTTTCAAGACATCTCATAAATGTATCTACCGGTAGATTATCACTAGAAATATATTTTTTTATTTTCTTTTTCAATCTTTTCAAGACATCTCATAAATGTATCCACCGGTAGATTATCACTAGAAATATATTTTTCTATTTTCTTTTTCAATCTTTTCAAGACATCTCATAAATGTATCTACCAGTAGATTATCACTAGAAATATATTTTTTTATTTTCTTTTTCAATCTTTCCAACACATCTCATAAATGTATCTACCGGTAGTTTATCATTAGAAATATATTTTTTTTTAATTTCAAAATTTTAAACACATTTCATAAATGTATCTAGTTTATCATTAGAAATATATTTCTTTGATTTTGAAACTTTTCAACACATTTCATAAATGTATCTAGTTCATCATTAGAAATATATTTTTTGATTTTCTTTTTTAAACCTTTCAACATATTTCATAAATGTATCTAGTTTATCATTAGAAATATATTTTTTGATTTTCTTTTTCAACCTTTTCAAGACATCTCATAAATGTATCTACCGGTAGATTATCACTAGAAATATATTTTTTATTTTCTTTTTCAAACTTTTCAACACATCTCATAAATGTATCTACCGGTAGTTTATCATTAGAAATATATTATTTTATTTTCTTTTTCAAACTTTTCAACATATTTCATAAATGTATCTAGTTTATCACTAGAAATATATTTTTTTATTTTCTTTTTCAAACTTTTCAACACATTTCATAAATGTTTATCATTAGAAATATATTTTTTTGATTTTCAAACTTTTCAACACATTTCATAAGTGTATATAGTTTATCAATAGAAATTAATTTTTTTGATTTTCTTTTTGAACTTTTTAAACACATTTCATAAATGTATCTAGTTTATCATTAGAAATATATTTCTTTGATTTTGAAACTTTTCAACACATTTCATAAATGTATCTAGTTCATCATTAGAAATATATTTTTTGATTTTCTTTTTTAAACCTTTCAACATATTTCATAAATGTATCTAGTTTATCATTAGAAATATATTTTTTGATTTTCTTTTTCAATCTTTTCAAGACATCTCATAAATGTATCTACCGGTAGATTATCACTAGAAATATATTTTTTTATTTTCTTTTTCAATCTTTTCAAGACATCTCATAAATGTATCCACCGGTAGATTATCACTAGAAATATATTTTTCTATTTACTTTTTCAATCTTTTCAAGACATCTCATAAATGTATCTACCAGTAGATTATCACTAGAAATATATTTTTTTATTTTCTTTCTCAATCTTTTCAACACATCTCATAAATGTATCTACCGGTAGTTTATCATTAGAAATATATTTTTTTTAATTTCAAAATTTTAAACACATTTCATAAATGTATCTAGTTTATCATTAGAAATATATTTCTTTGATTTTGAAACTTTTCAACACATTTCATAAATGTATCTAGTTCATCATTAGAAATATATTTTTTGATTTTCTTTTTTAAACCTTTCAACATATTTCATAAATGTATCTAGTTTATCATTAGAAATATATTTTTTGATTTTCTTTTTCAATCTTTTCAACACATCTCATAAATGTATCTACCGGTAGATTATCACTAGAAATATATTTTTTGATTTTCTTTTTCAATCTTTTCAACACATCTCATAAATGTATCTACTGGTAGATTATCACTAGAAATATATTTTTTTATTTTCTATTTCAATCTTTTCAAGACATCTCATAAATGTATCTACCGGTAGTTTATCACTAGAAATATATTTTTTTATTTTCTTTTTCAAACTTTTCAACACATTTCATAAATGTATCTAGTTTATCATTAGAAATATATTTCTTTGATTTTGAAACTTTTCAACACATTTCATAAATGTATCTAGTTCATCATTAGAAATATATTATTTGATTTTCTTTTTTAAACCTTTCAACATATTTCATAAATGTATCTAGTTTATCATTAGAAATATATTTTTTGATTTTCTTTTTCAATCTTTTCAACACATCTCATAAATGTATCTACCGGTAGATTATCACTAGAAATATATTTTTTTATTTTCTATTTCAATCTTTTCAAGACATCTCATAAATGTATCTACCGGTAGTTTATCATTAGAAATATATTTTTTTATTTTCTTTTTCAAACTTTTCAACATATTTCATAAATGTATCTAGTTTATCATTAGAAATATATTTTTTTATTTTCTTTTCCAAACTTTTCAACACATTTCATAAATGTATCTAGTTTATCATTAGAAATATATTTTTTTGATTTTCAAACTTTTCAACACATTTCATAAGTATATATAGTTTATCAATAGAAATTAATTTTTTTGATTTTCTTTTTGAACTTTTTCAACACAATTCATAAATGTATCTAGTTTTTATCATTAGAAATATATTTTTTTGATTTTGAAATTTTTCAACACATTTCATAAATGTATCTAGTTTATCATTAGAAATATATTTTTTTGATTATCAAACTTTTCAACACATCTCATAAATGTATCTACCGGTAGTTTATCATTAGAAATATATTTTTTGATTTTCTTTTCCAAACTTTTCAACACATTTCATAAATGTATCTAGTTTATCATTAGAAATATATTTTTTGATTTTCTTTTTCAATCTTTTCAAGACATCTCATAAATGTATCTACCGGTAGATTATCACTAGAAATATATTTTTTTATTTTCTTTTTCAATCTTTTCAAGACATCTCATAAATGTATCCACCGGTAGATTATCACTAGAAATATATTTTTCTATTTTCTTTTTCAATCTTTTCAAGACATCTCATAAATGTATCTACCAGTAGATTATCACTAGAAATATATTTTTTTATTTTCTTTTTCAATCTTTTCAACACATCTCATAAATGTATCTACCGGTAGTTTATCATTAGAAATATATTTTTTTTTAATTTCAAAATTTTAAACACATTTCATAAATGTATCTAGTTTATCATTAGAAATATATTTCTTTGATTTTGAAACTTTTCAACACATTTCATAAATGTATCTAGTTCATCATTAGAAATATATTTTTTGATTTTCTTTTTTAAACCTTTCAACATATTTCATAAATGTATCTAGTTTATCATTAGAAATATATTTTTTTATTTTCTTTTTCAAACTTTTCAACACATCTCATAAATGTATCTACCGGTAGTTTATCATTAGAAATATATTATTTTATTTTCTTTTTCAAACTTTTCAACATATTTCATAAATGTATCTAGTTTATCACTAGAAATATATTTTTTTATTTTCTTTTTCAAACTTTTCAACACATTTCATAAATGTTTATCATTAGAAATATATTTTTTTGATTTTCAAACTTTTCAACACATTTCATAAGTGTATATAGTTTATCAATAGAAATTAATTTTTTTGATTTTCTTTTTGAACTTTTTAAACACATTTCATAAATGTATCTAGTTTATCATTAGAAATATATTTCTT
Organism: Meghimatium bilineatum; assembly: GCA_034231615.1. Lineage (NCBI taxonomy): Eukaryota > Metazoa > Mollusca > Gastropoda > Stylommatophora > Philomycidae > Meghimatium > Meghimatium bilineatum. The sequence goes on along the minus strand of CM067300.1, from coordinate 61,338,542 downwards.
TGATTTTGAAACTTTTCAACACATTTCATAAATGTATCTAGTTCATCATTAGAAATATATTTTTTGATTTTCTTTTTTAAACCTTTCAACATATTTCATAAATGTATCTAGTTTATCATTAGAAATATATTTTTTGATTTTCTTTTTCAATCTTTTCAAGACATCTCATAAATGTATCTACCGGTAGATTATCACTAGAAATATATTTTTTTATTTTCTTTTTCAATCTTTTCAAGACATCTCATAAATGTATCCACCGGTAGATTATCACTAGAAATATATTTTTCTATTTTCTTTTTCAATCTTTTCAAGACATCTCATAAATGTATCTACCGGTAGATTATCACTAGAAATATATTTTTTTATTTTCTTTTTCAATCTTTTCAAGACATCTCATAAATGTATCCACCGGTAGATTATCACTAGAAATATATTTTTCTATTTTCTTTTTCAATCTTTTCAAGACATCTCATAAATGTATCTACCAGTAGATTATCACTAGAAATATATTTTTTTATTTTCTTTTTCAATCTTTTCAACACATCTCATAAATGTATCTACCGGTAGTTTATCATTAGAAATATATTTTTTTTTAATTTCAAAATTTTAAACACATTTCATAAATGTATCTAGTTTATCATTAGAAATATATTTCTTTGATTTTGAAACTTTTCAACACATTTCATAAATGTATCTAGTTCATCATTAGAAATATATTTTTTGATTTTCTTTTTTAAACCTTTCAACATATTTCATAAATGTATCTAGTTTATCATTAGAAATATATTTTTTTATTTTCTTTTTCAAACTTTTCAACACATCTCATAAATGTATCTACCGGTAGTTTATCATTAGAAATATATTATTTTATTTTCTTTTTCAAACTTTTCAACATATTTCATAAATGTATCTAGTTTATCACTAGAAATATATTTTTTTATTTTCTTTTTCAAACTTTTCAACACATTTCATAAATGTTTATCATTAGAAATATATTTTTTTGATTTTCAAACTTTTCAACACATTTCATAAGTGTATATAGTTTATCAATAGAAATTAATTTTTTTGATTTTCTTTTTGAACTTTTTAAACACATTTCATAAATGTATCTAGTTTATCATTAGAAATATATTTCTTTGATTTTGAAACTTTTCAACACATTTCATAAATGTATCTAGTTCATCATTAGAAATATATTTTTTGATTTTCTTTTTTAAACCTTTCAACATATTTCATAAATGTATCTAGTTTATCATTAGAAATATATTTTTTGATTTTCTTTTTCAATCTTTTCAAGACATCTCATAAATGTATCTACCGGTAGATTATCACTAGAAATATATTTTTTTATTTTCTTTTTCAATCTTTTCAAGACATCTCATAAATGTATCCACCGGTAGATTATCACTAGAAATATATTTTTCTATTTTCTTTTTCAATCTTTTCAAGACATCTCATAAATGTATCTACCGGTAGTTTATCATTAGAAATATATTTTTTTTTAATTTCAAAATTTTAAACACATTTCATAAATGTATCTAGTTTATCATTAGAAATATATTTCTTTGATTTTGAAACTTTTCAACACATTTCATAAATGTATCTAGTTCATCATTAGAAATATATTTTTTGATTTTCTTTTTTAAACCTTTCAACATATTTCATAAATGTATCTAGTTTATCATTAGAAATATATTTTTTGATTTTCTTTTTCAATCTTTTCAAGACATCTCATAAATGTATCTACCGGTAGATTATCACTAGAAATATATTTTTTATTTTCTTTTTCAAACTTTTCAACACATCTCATAAATGTATCTACCGGTAGTTTATCATTAGAAATATATTATTTTATTTTCTTTTTCAAACTTTTCAACATATTTCATAAATGTATCTAGTTTATCACTAGAAATATATTTTTTTATTTTCTTTTTCAAACTTTTCAACACATTTCATAAATGTTTATCATTAGAAATATATTTTTTTGATTTTCAAACTTTTCAACACAATTCATAAGTGTATATAGTTTATCAATAGAAATTAATTTTTTTGATTTTCTTTTTGAACTTTTTAAACACATTTCATAAATGTATCTAGTTTATCATTAGAAATATATTTCTTTGATTTTGAAACTTTTCAACACATTTCATAAATGTATCTAGTTCATCATTAGAAATATATTTTTTGATTTTCTTTTTTAAACCTTTCAACATATTTCATAAATGTATCTAGTTTATCATTAGAAATATATTTTTTGATTTTCTTTTTCAATCTTTTCAAGACATCTCATAAATGTATCTACCGGTAGATTATCACTAGAAATATATTTTTTTATTTTCTTTTTCAATCTTTTCAAGACATCTCATAAATGTATCCACCGGTAGATTATCACTAGAAATATATTTTTCTATTTTCTTTTTCAATCTTTTCAAGACATCTCATAAATATATCTACCAGTAGATTATCACTAGAAATATATTTTTTTATTTTCTTTTTCAATCTTTTCAACACATCTCATAAATGTATCTACCGGTAGTTTATCATTAGAAATATATTTTTTTTAATTTCAAAATTTTAAACACATTTCATAAATGTATCTAGTTTATCATTAGAAATATATTTCTTTGATTTTGAAACTTTTCAACACATTTCATAAATGTATCTAGTTCATCATTAGAAATATATTTTTTGATTTTCTTTTTTAAACCTTTCAACATATTTCATAAATGTATCTAGTTTATCATTAGAAATATATTTTTTGATTTTCTTTTTCAATCTTTTCAACACATCTCATAAATGTATCTACCGGTAGATTATCACTAGAAATATATTTTTTGATTTTCTTTTTCAATCTTTTCAACACATCTCATAAATGTATCTACCGGTAGATTATCACTAGAAATATATTTTTTTATTTTCTATTTCAATCTTTTCAAGACATCTCATAAATGTATCTACCGGTAGTTTATCACTAGAAATATATTTTTTTATTTTCTTTTTCAAACTTTTCAACACATTTCATAAATGTATCTAGTTTATCATTAGAAATATATTTCTTTGATTTTGAAACTTTTCAACACATTTCATAAATGTATCTAGTTCATCATTAGAAATATATTATTTGATTTTCTTTTTTAAACCTTTCAACATATTTCATAAATGTATCTAGTTTATCATTAGAAATATATTTTTTGATTTTCTTTTTCAATCTTTTCAACACATCTCATAAATGTATCTACCGGTAGATTATCACTAGAAATATATTTTTGTATTTTCTTTTCCAAACTTTTCAACACATTTCATAAATGTATCTAGTTTATCATTAGAAATATATTTTTTTGATTTTCAAACTTTTCAACACATTTCATAAGTATATATAGTTTATCAATAGAAATTAATTTTTTTGATTTTCTTTTTGAACTTTTTCAACACAATTCATAAATGTATCTAGTTTTTATCATTAGAAATATATTTTTTTGATTTTGAAATTTTTCAACACATTTCATAAATGTATCTAGTTTATCATTAGAAATATATTTTTTTGATTATCAAACTTTTCAACACATCTCATAAATGTATCTACCGGTAGTTTATCATTAGAAATATATTTTTTGATTTTCTTTTCCAAACTTTTCAACACATTTCATAAATGTATCTAGTTTATCATTAGAAATATATTTTTTTATTTTCTTTTTCAATCTTTTCAAGACATCTCATAAATGTATCTACCGGTAGATTATCACTAGAAATATATTTTTTTATTTTCTTTTTCAATCTTTTCAAGACATCTCATAAATGTATCCACCGGTAGATTATCACTAGAAATATATTTTTCTATTTTCTTTTTCAATCTTTTCAAGACATCTCATAAATGTATCTACCAGTAGATTATCACTAGAAATATATTTTTTTATTTTCTTTTTCAATCTTTTCAACACATCTCATAAATGTATCTACCGGTAGTTTATCATTAGAAATATATTTTTTTTTAATTTCAAAATTTTAAACACATTTCATAAATGTATCTAGTTTATCATTAGAAATATATTTCTTTGATTTTGAAACTTTTCAACACATTTCATAAATGTATCTAGTTCATCATTAGAAATATATTTTTTGATTTTCTTTTTTAAACCTTTCAACATATTTCATAAATGTATCTAGTTTATCATTAGAAATATATTTTTTGATTTTCTTTTTCAATCTTTTCAAGACATCTCATAAATGTATCTACCGGTAGATTATCACTAGAAATATATTTTTTATTTTCTTTTTCAAACTTTTCAACACATCTCATAAATGTATCTACCGGTAGTTTATCATTAGAAATATATTATTTTATTTTCTTTTTCAAACTTTTCAACATATTTCATAAATGTATCTAGTTTATCACTAGAAATATATTTTTTTATTTTCTTTTTCAAACTTTTCAACACATTTCATAAATGTTTATCATTAGAAATAAATTTTTTTCATTTTCAAACTTTTCAACACATTTCATAAGTGTATATAGTTTATCAATAGAAATTAATTTTTTTGATTTTCTTTTTGAACTTTTTAAACACATTTCATAAATGTATCTAGTTTATCATTAGAAATATATTTCTTTGATTTTGAAACTTTTCAACACATTTCATAAATGTATCTAGTTCATCATTAGAAATATATTTTTTGATTTTCTTTTTTAAACCTTTCAACATATTTCATAAATGTATCTAGTTTATCATTAGAAATATATTTTTTGATTTTCTTTTTCAATCTTTTCAAGACATCTCATAAATGTATCTACCGGTAGATTATCACTAGAAATATATTTTTTTATTTTCTTTTTCAATCTTTTCAAGACATCTCATAAATGTATCCACCGGTAGATTATCACTAGAAATATATTTTTCTATTTTCTTTTTCAATCTTTTCAAGACATCTCATAAATGTATCTACCAGTAGATTATCACTAGAAATATATTTTTTTATTTTCTTTTTCAATCTTTTCAACACATCTCATAAATGTATCTACCGGTAGTTTATCATTAGAAATATATTTTTTTTAATTTCAAAATTTTAAACACATTTCATAAATGTATCTAGTTTATCATTAGAAATATATTTCTTTGATTTTGAAACTTTTCAACACATTTCATAAATGTATCTAGTTCATCATTAGAAATATATTTTTTGATTTTCTTTTTTAAACCTTTCAACATATTTCATAAATGTATCTAGTTTATCATTAGAAATATATTTTTTGATTTTCTTTTTCAATCTTTTCAACACATCTCATAAATGTATCTACCGGTAGATTATCACTAGAAATATATTTTTTGATTTTCTTTTTCAATCTTTTCAACACATCTCATAAATGTATCTACCGGTAGATTATCACTAGAAATATATTTTTTTATTTTCTATTTCAATCTTTTCAAGACATCTCATAAATGTATCTACCGGTAGTTTATCACTAGAAATATATTTTTTTATTTTCTTTTTCAAACTTTTCAACACATTTCATAAATGTATCTAGTTTATCATTAGAAATATATTTCTTTGATTTTGAAACTTTTCAACACATTTCATAAATGTATCTAGTTCATCATTAGAAATATATTATTTGATTTTCTTTTTTAAACCTTTCAACATATTTCATAAATGTATCTAGTTTATCATTAGAAATATATTTTTTGATTTTCTTTTTCAATCTTTTCAACACATCTCATAAATGTATCTACCGGTAGATTATCACTAGAAATATATTTTTTTATTTTCTATTTCAATCTTTTCAAGACATCTCATAAATGTATCTACCGGTAGTTTATCATTAGAAATATATTTTTTTATTTTCTTTTTCAAACTTTTCAACATATTTCATAAATGTATCTAGTTTATCATTAGAAATATATTTTTTTATTTTCTTTTCCAAACTTTTCAACACATTTCATAAATGTATCTAGTTTATCATTAGAAATATATTTTTTTGATTTTCAAACTTTTCAACACATTTCATAAGTATATATAGTTTATCAATAGAAATTAATTTTTTTGATTTTCTTTTTGAACTTTTTCAACACAATTCATAAATGTATCTAGTTTTTATCATTAGAAATATATTTTTTTGATTTTGAAATTTTTCAACACATTTCATAAATGTATCTAGTTTATCATTAGAAATATATTTTTTTGATTATCAAACTTTTCAACACATCTCATAAATGTATCTACCGGTAGTTTATCTTTAGAAATATATTTTTTGATTTTCTTTTCCAAACTTTTCAACACATTTCATAAATGTATCTAGTTTATCATTAGAAATATATTTTTTTATTTTCTTTTTCAATCTTTTCAAGACATCTCATAAATGTATCTACCGGTAGATTATCACTAGAAATATATTTTTTTATTTTCTTTTTCAATCTTTTCAAGACATCTCATAAATGTATCCACCGGTAGATTATCACTAGAAATATATTTTTCTATTTTCTTTTTCAATCTTTTCAAGACATCTCATAAATGTATCTACCAGTAGATTATCACTAGAAATATATTTTTTTATTTTCTTTTTCAATCTTTTCAACACATCTCATAAATGTATCTACCGGTAGTTTATCATTAGAAATATATTTTTTTTTAATTTCAAAATTTTAAACACATTTCATAAATGTATCTAGTTTATCATTAGAAATATATTTCTTTGATTTTGAAACTTTTCAACACATTTCATAAATGTATCTAGTTCATCATTAGAAATATATTTTTTGATTTTCTTTTTTAAACCTTTCAACATATTTCATAAATGTATCTAGTTTATCATTAGAAATATATTTTTTGATTTTCTTTTTCAATCTTTTCAAGACATCTCATAAATGTATCTACCGGTAGATTATCACTAGAAATATATTTTTTATTTTCTTTTTCAAACTTTTCAACACATCTCATAAATGTATCTACCGGTAGTTTATCATTAGAAATATATTATTTTATTTTCTTTTTCAAACTTTTCAACATATTTCATAAATGTATCTAGTTTATCACTAGAAATATATTTTTTTATTTTCTTTTTCAAACTTTTCAACACATTTCATAAATGTTTATCATTAGAAATAAATTTTTTTCATTTTCAAACTTTTCAACACATTTCATAAGTGTATATAGTTTATCAATAGAAATTAATTTTTTTGATTTTCTTTTTGAACTTTTTAAACACATTTCATAAATGTATCTAGTTTATCATTAGAAATATATTTCTTTGATTTTGAAACTTTTCAACACATTTCATAAATGTATCTAGTTCATCATTAGAAATATATTTTTTGATTTTCTTTTTCAATCTTTTCAAGACATCTCATAAATGTATCTACCGGTAGATTATCACTAGAAATATATTTTTTTATTTTCTTTTTCAATCTTTTCAAGACATCTCATAAATGTATCCACCGGTAGATTATCACTAGAAATATATTTTTCTATTTTCTTTTTCAATCTTTTCAAGACATCTCATAAATGTATCTACCAGTAGATTATCACTAGAAATATATTTTTTTATTTTCTTTTTCAATCTTTTCAACACATCTCATAAATGTATCTACCGGTAGTTTATCATTAGAAATATATTTTTTTTAATTTCAAAATTTTAAACACATTTCATAAATGTATCTAGTTTATCATTAGAAATATATTTCTTTGATTTTGAAACTTTTCAACACATTTCATAAATGTATCTAGTTCATCATTAGAAATATATTTTTTGATTTTCTTTTTTAAACCTTTCAACATATTTCATAAATGTATCTAGTTTATCATTAGAAATATATTTTTTGATTTTCTTTTTCAATCTTTTCAACACATCTCATAAATGTATCTACCGGTAGATTATCACTAGAAATATATTTTTTGATTTTCTTTTTCAATCTTTTCAACACATCTCATAAATGTATCTACCGGTAGATTATCACTAGAAATATATTTTTTTATTTTCTATTTCAATCTTTTCAAGACATCTCATAAATGTATCTACCGGTAGTTTATCACTAGAAATATATTTTTTTATTTTCTTTTTCAAACTTTTCAACACATTTCATAAATGTATCTAGTTTATCATTAGAAATATATTTCTTTGATTTTGAAACTTTTCAACACATTTCATAAATGTATCTAGTTCATCATTAGAAATATATTATTTGATTTTCTTTTTTAAACCTTTCAACATATTTCATAAATGTATCTAGTTTATCATTAGAAATATATTTTTTGATTTTCTTTTTCAATCTTTTCAACACATCTCATAAATGTATCTACCGGTAGATTATCACTAGAAATATATTTTTTTATTTTCTATTTCAATCTTTTCAAGACATCTCATAAATGTATCTACCGGTAGTTTATCATTAGAAATATATTTTTTTATTTTCTTTTTCAAACTTTTCAACATATTTCATAAATGTATCTAGTTTATCATTAGAAATATATTTTTTTATTTTCTTTTCCAAACTTTTCAACACATTTCATAAATGTATCTAGTTTATCATTAGAAATATATTTTTTTGATTTTCAAACTTTTCAACACATTTCATAAGTATATATAGTTTATCAATAGAAATTAATTTTTTTGATTTTCTTTTTGAACTTTTTCAACACAATTCATAAATGTATCTAGTTTTTATCATTAGAAATATATTTTTTTGATTTTGAAATTTTTCAACACATTTCATAAATGTATCTAGTTTATCATTAGAAATATATTTTTTTGATTATCAAACTTTTCAACACATCTCATAAATGTATCTACCGGTAGTTTATCTTTAGAAATATATTTTTTGATTTTCTTTTCCAAACTTTTCAACACATTTCATAAATGTATCTAGTTTATCATTAGAAATATATTTTTTTATTTTCTTTTTCAATCTTTTCAAGACATCTCATAAATGTATCTACCGGTAGATTATCACTAGAAATATATTTTTTTATTTTCTTTTTCAATCTTTTCAAGACATCTCATAAATGTATCCACCGGTAGATTATCACTAGAAATATATTTTTCTATTTTCTTTTTCAATCTTTTCAAGACATCTCATAAATGTATCTACCAGTAGATTATCACTAGAAATATATTTTTTTATTTTCTTTTTCAATCTTTTCAACACATCTCATAAATGTATCTACCGGTAGTTTATCATTAGAAATATATTTTTTTTTAATTTCAAAATTTTAAACACATTTCATAAATGTATCTAGTTTATCATTAGAAATATATTTCTTTGATTTTGAAACTTTTCAACACATTTCATAAATGTATCTAGTTCATCATTAGAAATATATTTTTTGATTTTCTTTTTTAAACCTTTCAACATATTTCATAAATGTATCTAGTTTATCATTAGAAATATATTTTTTGATTTTCTTTTTCAATCTTTTCAAGACATCTCATAAATGTATCTACCGGTAGATTATCACTAGAAATATATTTTTTATTTTCTTTTTCAAACTTTTCAACACATCTCATAAATGTATCTACCGGTAGTTTATCATTAGAAATATATTATTTTATTTTCTTTTTCAAACTTTTCAACATATTTCATAAATGTATCTAGTTTATCACTAGAAATATATTTTTTTACTTTCTTTTTCAAACTTTTCAACACATTTCATAAATGTTTATCATTAGAAATAAATTTTTTTCATTTTCAAACTTTTCAACACATTTCATAAGTGTATATAGTTTATCAATAGAAATTAATTTTTTTGATTTTCTTTTTGAACTTTTTAAACACATTTCATAAATGTATCTAGTTTATCATTAGAAATATATTTCTTTGATTTTGAAACTTTTCAACACATTTCATAAATGTATCTAGTTCATCATTAGAAATATATTTTTTGATTTTCTTTTTTAAACCTTTCAACATATTTCATAAATGTATCTAGTTTATCATTAGAAATATATTTTTTGATTTTCTTTTTCAATCTTTTCAAGACATCTCATAAATGTATCTACCGGTAGATTATCACTAGAAATATATTTTTTTATTTTCTTTTTCAATCTTTTCAAGACATCTCATAAATGTATCCACCGGTAGATTATCACTAGAAATATATTTTTCTATTTTCTTTTTCAATCTTTTCAAGACATCTCATAAATGTATCTACCAGTAGATTATCACTAGAAATATATTTTTTTATTTTCTTTTTCAATCTTTTCAACACATCTCATAAATGTATCTACCGGTAGTTTATCATTAGAAATATATTTTTTTTAATTTCAAAATTTTAAACACATTTCATAAATGTATCTAGTTTATCATTAGAAATATATTTCTTTGATTTTGAAACTTTTCAACACATTTCATAAATGTATCTAGTTCATCATTAGAAATATATTTTTTGATTTTCTTTTTTAAACCTTTCAACATATTTCATAAATGTATCTAGTTTATCATTAGAAATATATTTTTTGATTTTCTTTTTCAATCTTTTCAAGACATCTCATAAATGTATCTACCGGTAGATTATCACTAGACATATATTTTTTATTTTCTTTTTCAAACTTTTCAACACATCTCATAAATGTATCTACCGGTAGTTTATCATTAGAAATATATTATTTTATTTTCTTTTTCAAACTTTTCAACATATTTCATAAATGTATCTAGTTTATCACTAGAAATATATTTTTTATTTTCTTTTTCAAACTTTTCAACACATCTCATAAATGTATCTACCGGTAGTTTATCACTAGAAATATATTTTTTTATTTTCTTTTTCAAACTTTTCAACACATTTCATAAATGTTTATCATTAGAAATATATTTTTTTGATTTTCAAACTTTTCAACACATTTCATAAGTGTATATAGTTTATCAATAGAAATTAATTTTTTTGATTTTCTTTTTGAACTTTTTCAACACAATTCATAAATGTATCTAGTTTTTATCATTAGAAATATATTTTTTTGATTTTGAAATTTTTCAACACATTTCATAAATGTATCTAGTTTATCATTAGAAATATATTTTTTTGATTATCAAACTTTTCAACACATCTCATAAATGTATCTACCGGTAGTTTATCATTAGAAATATATTTTTTGATTTTCTTTTCCAAACTTTTCAACACATTTCATAAATGTATCTAGTTTATCATTAGAAATATATTTTTTTATTTTCTTTTTCAATCTTTTCAAGACATCTCATAAATGTATCTACCGGTAGATTATCACTAGAAATATATTTTTTTATTTTCTTTTTCAATCTTTTCAAGACATCTCATAAATGTATCTACCGGTAGATTATCACTAGAAATATATTTTTCTATTTTCTTTTTCAATCTTTTCAAGACATCTCATAAATGTATCTACCGGTAGATTATCACTAGAAATATATTTTTTTATTTTCTTTTTCAATCTTTTCAACACATCTCATAAATGTATCTACCGGTAGTTTATCATTAGAAATATATTTTTTTTTAATTTCAAAATTTTAAACACATTTCATAAATGTATCTAGTTTATCATTAGAAATATATTTCTTTGATTTTGAAACTTTTCAACACATTTCATAAATGTATCTAGTTCATCATTAGAAATATATTTTTTGATTTTCTTTTTTAAACCTTTCAACATATTTCATAAATGTATCTAGTTTATCATTAGAAATATATTTTTTTATTTTCTTTTTCAATCTTTTCAACACATCTCATAAATGTATCTACCGGTAGTTTATCATTAGAAATATATTTTTTTATTTTCTTTTTCAAACTTTTCAACATATTTCATAAATGTATCTAGTTTATCATTAGAAATATATTTTTTTATTTTCTTTTCCAAACTTTTCAACACATTTCATAAATGTATCAGTTTATCATTAGAAATATATTTTTTTTAAATTTCAAATTTTTCAACACATTTCATAAACGTATCTAATTTATCACTAGAAATATATTTCTTTGATTTTGAAACTTTTCAACACATTTCAGCAATGTATCTAGTTTATCATTAGAAATATATTTTTTTATTTTCTTTTTCAAACTTTTCAACACATCTCATAAATGTATATACCGGTAGTTTATCATTAGAAATATATTTTTTTATTTTCTTTTACAAACTTTTCAACACATTTCATAAATGTATCTAGTTTATCATTAGAAATATATTTCTTTGATTTTGAAACTTTTCAACACATTTCATAAATGTATCTAGTTCATCATTAGAAATATATTTTTTGATTTTCTTTTTCAAACCTTTCAACATATTTCATAAATGTATCTAGTTTATCACTAGAAATATATTTTTTGATTTTCTTTTTCAATCTTTTCAAGACATCTCATAAATGTATCTACCGGTAGATTATCACTAGAAATATATTTTTTGATTTTCTTTTTCAATCTTTTCAAGACATCTCATAAATGTATCTACCGGTAGATTATCACTAGAAATATATTTTTTATTTTCTTTTTCAAACTTTTCAACACATCTCATAAATGTATCTACCGGTAGTTTATCATTAGAAATATATTATTTTATTGTCTTTTTCAAACTTTTCAACATATTTCATAAATGTATCTAGTTTATCACTAGAAATATATTTTTTTATTTTCTTTTTCAAACTTGTCAACACATTTCATAAATGTATCTAGTTTATCATTAGAAATATATTTTTTGATTTTCTTTTTCAATCTTTTCAAGACATCTCATAAATGTATCTACGGTAGATTATCACTAGAAATATATTTTTTTATTTTCTTTTTCAATCTTTTCAAGACATCTCATAAATGTATCTACCGGTAGATTATCACTAGAAATATATTTTTCTATTTTCTTTTTCAATCTTTTCAAGACATCTCATAAATGTATCTACCGGTAGATTATCACTAGAAATAAATTTTTTTTATTTTCTTTTTCAATCTTTTCAACACATCTCATAAATGTATCTACCGGTAGTTTATCATTAGAAATATATTATTTTATTTTCTTTTTCAAACTTTTCAACATATTTCATAAATGTATCTAGTTTATCACTAGAAATATATTTTTTTATTTTCTTTTTCAAACTTTTCAACACATTTCATAAATGTATCTAGTTTATCATTAGAAATATATTTTTTTGATTTTCAAACTTTTCAACACATTTCATAAGTGTATATAGTTTATCAATAGAAATTAATTTTTTTGCTTTTCTTTTTGAACATTTTCAGCACAATTCATAAATGTATCTAGTTTTTATCATTAGAAATATATTTTTTTGATTTTGAAATTTTTCAACACATTTCATAAATGTATCTAGTTTATCATTAGAAATATATTTTTTTGATTATCAAACTTTTCAACACATCTCATAAATGTATCTACCGGTAGTTTATCATTAGAAATATATTTTTTTATTTTCTTTTCCAAACTTTTCAACACATTTCATAAATGTATCTAGTTTATCATTAGAAATAAATTTTTGATTTTCTTTTTCAATCTTTTCAAGACATCTCATAAATGTATCTACCGGTAGATTATCACTAGAAATATATTTTTTTATTTTCTTTTTCAATCTTTTCAAGACATCTCATAAATGTATCTACCGGTAGATTATCACTAGAAATATATTTTTCTATTTTCTTTTTCAATCTTTTCAAGACATCTCATAAATGTATCTACCGGTAGATTATCACTAGAAATATATTTTTTTATTTTCTTTTTCAATCTTTTCAAGACATCTCATAAATGTATCTACCGGTAGATTATCACTAGAAATATATTTTTCTATTTTCTTTTTCAATCTTTTCAAGACATCTCATAAATGTATCTACCGGTAGATTATCACTAGAAATATATTTTTTTATTTTCTTTTTCAATCTTTTCAACACATCTCATAAATGTATCTACCGGTAGATTATCACTAGAAATATATTTTTCTATTTTCTTGTTCAATCTTTTCAAGACATCTCATAAATGTATCTACCGGTAGATTATCACTAGAAATATATTTTTTTATTTTCTTTTTCAATCTTTTCAAGACATCTCATAAATGTATCTACCGGTAGATTATCACTAGAAATATATTTTTTTATTTTCTTTTTCAAACTTTTCAACACATCTCATAAATGTATCTACCGGTAGTTTATCATTAGAAATATATTTTTTGATTTTCTTTTTCAAACCTTTCAACATATTTCATAAATGTATCTAGTTTATCACTAAAAATATATTTTTTGATTTTCTTTTCCAAACTTTTCAACACATTTCATAAATGTATCTAGTTCATCATTAGAAATATATTTTTTGATTTTCTTTTTCAAACCTTTCAACACATCTCATAAATGTATCTACCGGTAGATTATCACTAGAAATATATTTTTTTTATTTTCTTTTGCAATCTTTTCAACACATCTCATAAATGTATCTACCGGTAGTTTATCATTAGAAATATATTATTTTATTTTCTTTTTCAAACTTTTCAACATATTTCATAAATGTATCTAGTTTATCACTAGAAATATATTTTTTTATTTTCTTTTTCAAACTTTTCAACACATTTCATAAATGTATCTAGTTTATCATTAGAAATATATTTTTTTGATTTTCAAACTTTTCAACACATTTCATAAGTGTATATAGTTTATCAATAGAAATTAATTTTTTTGCTTTTCTTTTTGAACTTTTTCAACACAATTCATAAATGTATCTAGTTTTTATCATTAGAAATATATTTTTTTGATTTTGAAATTTTTCAACACATTTCATAAATGTATCTAGTTTATCATTAGAAATATATTTTTTTGATTATCAAACTTTTCAACACATCTCATAAATGTATCTACCGGTAGTTTATCATTAGAAATATATTTTTTTATTTTCTTTTCCAAACTTTTCAACATATTTCATAAATGTATCTAGTTTATCATTAGAAATATATTTTTTTATTTTCTTTTTCAATCTTTTCAAGACATCTCATAAATGTATCTACCGGTAGATTATCACTAGAAATATATTTTTTTATTTTCTTTTTCAATCTTTTCAAGACATCTCATAAATGTATCTACCGGTAGATTATCACTAGAAATATATTTTTTATTTTCTTTTTCAAACTTTTCAACACATCTCATAAATGTATCTACCGGTAGTTTATCATTAGAAATATATTTTTTGATTTTCTTTTTCAAACCTTTCAACATATTTCATAAATGTATCTAGTTTATCACTAGAAATATATTTTTTGATTTTCTTTTTCAATCTTTTCAAGACATCTCATAAATGTATCTACCGGTAGATTATCACTAGAAATATATTTTTTTATTTTCTTTTTCAATCTTTCCAGGACATCTCATAAATGTATCTACCGGTAGATTATCACTAGAAATATATTTTTTTATTTTCTTTTTCAAACTTTTCAACACATCTCATAAATGTATCTACCGGTAGTTTATCATTAGAAATATATTATTTGATTTTCTTTTTCAAACCTTTCAACATATTTCATAAATGTATCTAGTTTATCATTAGAAATATATTTTTTTATTTTCTTTTTCGATCTTTTCAAGACATCTCATAAATGTATCTACCGGTAGTTTATCATTAGAAATATATTTTTTTTTTAATTTCAAAATTTTAAACACATTTCATAAACGTATCTAATTTATCACTAGAAATATATTTTTTAATTTTTTTTCCAAACTTTTCAACACATTTCATAAATGTATCTAGTTCATCATTAGAAATATATTTTTTGATTTTCTTTTTCAAACCTTTCAACACATCTCATAAATGTATCTACCGGTAGATTATCACTAGAAATATATTTTTTTATTTTCTATTTCAATCTTTTCAAGACATCTCATAAATGTATCTACCGGTAGTTTATCATTAGAAATATATTTTTTTATTTTCCTTTTCAAACTTTTCAACACATTTCATAAATGTATCTAGTTTATCATTAGAAATATATTTTAATGATTTTCAAACTTTTCAACACATTTCATAAGTGTATATAGTTTATCAATAGAAATTAATTTTTTTGATTATCAAACTTTTCAACACATCTCATAAATGTATCTACCGGTAGTTTATCATTAGAAATATATTTTTTGATTTTCTTTTCCAAACCTTTCAACATATTTCATAAATGTATCTAGTTTATAACTAGAAATATATTTTTTGATTTTCTTTTTCAATCTTTTCAACACATCTCATAAATGTATCTACCGGTAGTTTATCATTAGAAAATATTTTTTTATTTTCTTTTCCAAACTTTTCAACACATTTCATAAATGTTTCAGTTTATCATTAGAAATATATTTTTTGATTTTCTTTTCCAAACTTTTCAACACATTTCATAAATGTATCTAGTTTATCATTAGAAATATGTTTTTTTTTAAATTTCAAACTTTTCAACACATTTCATAAATGTATCAGTTTATCATTAGAAATATATTTTTTTTAAATTTCAAAATTTTAAACACATTTCATAAACGTATCTAATTTATCACTAGAAATATATTACTTTGATTTTGAAACTTTTCAACACATTTCAGCAATGTATCTAGTTTATCATTAGAAATATATTTTTTGATTTTCTTTTCCAAACTTTTCAACACATTTCATAAATGTATCTAGTTTATCATTAGAAATATATTTTAATGATTTTCAAACTTTTCAACACATTTCATAAGTGTATATAGTTTATCAATAGAAATTAATTTTTTTGATTATCAAACTTTTCAACACATCTCATAAATGTATCTACCGGTAGTTTATCATTAGAAATATATTTTTTGATTTTCTTTTCCAAATCTTTCAACATATTTCATAAATGTATCTAGTTTATAACTAGAAATATTTTTTTTGATTTTCTTTTTCAATCTTTTCAACACATCTCATAAATGTATCTACCGGTAGTTTATCATTAGAAAATATTTTTTTATTTTCTTTTCCAAACTTTTCAACACATTTCATAAATGTTTCAGTTTATTATTAGAAATATATTTTTTGATTTTCTTTTCCAAACTTTTCAACACATTTCATAAATGTATCTAGTTTATCATTAGAAATATGTTTTTTTTTAAATTTCAAACTTTTCAACACATTTCATAAATGTATCAGTTTATCATTAGAAATATATTTTTTTTAAATTTCAAAATTTTAAACACATTTCATAAACGTATCTAATTTATCACTAGAAATATATTTCTTTGATTTTGAAACTTTTCAACACATTTCAGCAATGTATCTAGTTTATCATTAGAAATATATTTTTTGATTTTCTTTTTCAAACCTTTCAACACATCTCATAAATGTATCTACCGGTAGATTATCACTAGAAATATATTTTTTTATTTTCTATTTCAATCTTTTCAAGACATCTCATAAATGTATCTACCGGTAGTTTATCACTAGAAATATATTTTTTTATTTTCTATTTCAATCTTTTCAAGACATCTCATAAATGTATCTACCGGTAGTTTATCATTAGAAATATATTTTTTTATTTTCCTTTTCAAACTTTTCAACACATTTCATAAATGTATCTAGTTTATCATTAGAAATATATTTTAATGATTTTCAAACTTTTCAACACATTTCATAAGTGTATATAGTTTATCAATAGAAATTAATTTTTTTGATTATCAAACTTTTCAACACATCTCATAAATGTATCTACCGGTAGTTTATCATTAGAAATATATTTTTTGATTTTCTTTTCCAAACCTTTCAACATATTTCATAAATGTATCTAGTTTATAACTAGAAATATATTTTTTGATTTTCTTTTTCAATCTTTTCAACACATCTCATAAATGTATCTACCGGTAGTTTATCATTAGAAAATATTTTTTTATTTTCTTTTCCAAACTTTTCAACACATTTCATAAATGTTTCAGTTTATCATTAGAAATATATTTTTTGATTTTCTTTTCCAAACTTTTCAACACATTTCATAAATGTATCTAGTTTATCATTAGAAGTATATTTTTTTTAAATTTCAAAATTTTAAACACATTTCATAAACGTATCTAATTTATCACTAGAAATATATTACTTTGATTTTGAAACTTTTCAACACATTTCAGCAATGTATCTAGTTTATCATTAGAAATATATTTTTTGATTTTCTTTTCCAAACTTTTCAACACATTTCATAAATGTATCTAGTTTATCATTAGAAATATATTTTAATGATTTTCAAACTTTTCAACACATTTCATAAGTGTATATAGTTTATCAATAGAAATTAATTTTTTTGATTATCAAACTTTTCAACACATCTCATAAATGTATCTATCGGTAGTTTATCATTAGAAATATATTTTTTGATTTTCTTTTCCAAATCTTTCAACATATTTCATAAATGTATCTAGTTTATAACTAGAAATATTTTTTTTGATTTTCTTTTTCAATCTTTTCAACACATCTCATAAATGTATCTACCGGTAGTTTATCATTAGAAAATATTTTTTTATTTTCTTTTCCAAACTTTTCAACACATTTCATAAATATTTCAGTTTATTATTAGAAATATATTTTTTGATTTTCTTTTCCAAACTTTTCAACACATTTCATAAATGTATCTAGTTTATCATTAGAAATATGTTTTTTTTTTAAATTTCAAACTTTTCAACACATTTCATAAATGTATCAGTTTATCATTAGAAATATATTTTTTTTAAATTTCAAAATTTTAAACACATTTCATAAACGTATCTAATTTATCACTAGAAATATATTTCTTTGATTTTGAAACTTTTCAACACATTTCAGCAATGTATCTAGTTTATCATTAGAAATATATTTTTTTATTTTCTTTTTCAATCTTTTCAACACATTTCATAAATGTATCTAGTTTATCATTAGAAATATATTTCTTTCATTTTGAAACTTTTCAACACATTTCATAAATGTATCTAGTTCATCATTAGAAATATATTTTTTGATTTTCTTTTTCAAACCTTTCAACACATTTCATAAATGTATCTAGTTTATCACTAAAAATATATTTTTTGATTTTCTTTTTCAATCTTTTCAAGACATCTCATAAATGTATCTACTGGTAGATTATCACTAGAAATATATTTTTTTATTTTCTTTTTCAATGTTTTCAAGACATCTCATAAATGTATCTACCAGTAGATTATCACTAGAAATATATTTTTTTATTTTCTTTTCCACACTTTTCAACACATTTCATAAATGTATCTAGTTTATCATTAGAAATATATTTCTTTGATTTTGAAACTTTTCAACACATTTCATAAATGTATCTAGTTCATCATTAGAAATATATTTTTTGATTTTCTTTTTCAAACCTTTCAACATATTTCATAAATGTATCTAGTTTATCACTAGAAATATATTTTTTGATTTTCTTTTTCAATCTTTTCAAGACATCTCATAAATGTATCTACCGGTAGATTATCACTAGAAATATATTTTTTTATTTTCTTTTTCAATCTTTCCAAGACATCTCATAAATGTATCTACCGGTAGATTATCATTAGAAATATATTTTTTTATTTTCTTTTTCAAACCTTTCAACATATTTCATAAATGTATCTAGTTTATCATTAGAAATATATTTTTTTATTTTCTTTTTCAATCTTTTCAAGACATCTCATAAATGTATCTACCGGTAGTTTATCATTAGAAATATATTTATTTTTTAATTTCAAAATTTTAAACACATTTCATAAACGTATCTAATTTATCACTAGAAATATATTTTTTAATTTTCCTTTCCAAACTTTCCAACACATTTCATAAATGTATCTAGTTTATCATTAGAAATATATTTCTTTGATTTTGAAACTTTTCAACACATTTCATAAATGTATCTAGTTCATCATTAGAAATATATTTTTTGATTTTCTTTTTCAAACCTTTCAACATATTTCATAAATGTATCTAGTTTATCATTAGAAATATATTTTTTTGATTTTCTTTTTCAATCTTTTCAAGACATCTCATAAATGTATCTACCGGTAGATTATCACTAGAAATATATTATTTTATTTTCTTTTTCAAACTTTTCAACACATTTCATAAATGTATCTAGTTTATCATTAGAAATATATTTTTTTGATTTTCAAACTTTTCAACACATTTCATAAGTGTATATAGTTTATCAATAGAAATTAATTTGTTTGATTTTCTTTTTGAACTTTTTCAACACAATTCATAAATGTATCTAGTTATTATCATTAGAAATATATTTTTTTATTTTCTTTTTCAATCTTTTCAACACATTTCATAAATGTATCTAATTTATCATTAGAAAAATATTTCTTTGATTTTGAAACTTTTCAACACATTTCAGCAATGTATCTAGTTTATCATTAGAAATATATTTTTTTATTTTCTTTTTCAATCTTTTCAAGACATCTCATAAATGTATCTACCGTAGATTATCACTAGAAATATATATTTTTATTTTCTTTTTCAAACTATTCAACACATTTCATAAATGTATCAGTTTATCATTAGAAATATATTTTTTTTAAATTTCAAAATTTTAAACACATTTCATAAACGTATCTAATTTACCACTAGAAATATATTTTTTTGATTTTGAAACTTTTCAACACATTTCAGCAATGTATCTAGTTTATCATTAGAAATATATTTCTTTGATTTTGAAACTTTTCAACACATTTCATAAATGTATCTAGTTCATCAATAGAAATATATTTTTTGATTTTCTTTTTCAAACCTTTCAACATATTTCATAAATGTATCTAGTTTATCACTAGAAATATTTTTTTTGATTTTCTTTTCCAAACTTTTCAACACATTTCATAAATGTATCTAGTTCATCATTAGAAATATATTTTTTGATTTTCTTTTTCAAACCTTTCAACACATCTCATAAATGTATCTACCGGTAGATTATCACTAGAAATATATTTTTTTATTTTCTATTTCAATCTTTTCAAGACATCTCATAAATGTATCTACCGGTAGTTTATCATTAGAAATATATTTTTTTATTTTCCTTTTCAAACTTTTCAACACATTTCATAAATGTATCTAGTTTATCATTAGAAATATATTTTAATGATTTTCAAACTTTTCAACACATTTCATAAGTGTATATAGTTTATCAATAGAAATTAATTTTTTTGATTATCAAACTTTTCAACACATCTCATAAATGTATCTACCGGTAGTTTATCATTAGAAATATATTTTTTGATTTTCTTTTCCAAACCTTTCAACATATTTCATAAATGTATCTAGTTTATAACTAGAAATATATTTTTTGATTTTCTTTTTCAATCTTTTCAACACATCTCATAAATGTATCTACCGGTAGTTTATCATTAGAAAATATTTTTTTATTTTCTTTTCCAAACTTTTCAACACATTTCATAAATGTTTCAGTTTATCATTAGAAATATATTTTTTGATTTTCTTTTCCAAACTTTTCAACACATTTCATAAATGTATCTAGTTTATCATTAGAAATATGTTTTTTTTTAAATTTCAAACTTTTCAACACATTTCATAAATGTATCAGTTTATCATTAGAAATATATTTTTTTTAAATTTCAAAATTTTAAACACATTTCATAAACGTATCTAATTTATCACTAGAAATATATTACTTTGATTTTGAAACTTTTCAACACATTTCAGCAATGTATCTAGTTTATCATTAGAAATATATTTTTTGATTTTCTTTTCCAAACTTTTCAACACATTTCATAAATGTATCTAGTTTATCATTAGAAATATATTTTAATGATTTTCAAACTTTTCAACACATTTCATAAGTGTATATAGTTTATCAATAGAAATTAATTTTTTTGATTATCAAACTTTTCAACACATCTCATAAATGTATCTACCGGTAGTTTATCATTAGAAATATATTTTTTGATTTTCTTTTCCAAATCTTTCAACATATTTCATAAATGTATCTAGTTTATAACTAGAAATATTTTTTTTGATTTTCTTTTTCAATCTTTTCAACACATCTCATAAATGTATCTACCGGTAGTTTATCATTAGAAAATATTTTTTTATTTTCTTTTCCAAACTTTTCAACACATTTCATAAATGTTTCAGTTTATTATTAGAAATATATTTTTTGATTTTCTTTTCCAAACTTTTCAACACATTTCATAAATGTATCTAGTTTATCATTAGAAATATGTTTTTTTTTAAATTTCAAACTTTTCAACACATTTCATAAATGTATCAGTTTATCATTAGAAATATATTTTTTTTAAATTTCAAAATTTTAAACACATTTCATAAACGTATCTAATTTATCACTAGAAATATATTTCTTTGATTTTGAAACTTTTCAACACATTTCAGCAATGTATCTAGTTTATCATTAGAAATATATTTTTTGATTTTCTTTTTCAAACCTTTCAACACATCTCATAAATGTATCTACCGGTAGATTATCACTAGAAATATATTTTTTTATTTTCTATTTCAATCTTTTCAAGACATCTCATAAATGTATCTACCGGTAGTTTATCACTAGAAATATATTTTTTTATTTTCTATTTCAATCTTTTCAAGACATCTCATAAATGTATCTACCGGTAGTTTATCATTAGAAATATATTTTTTTATTTTCCTTTTCAAACTTTTCAACACATTTCATAAATGTATCTAGTTTATCATTAGAAATATATTTTAATGATTTTCAAACTTTTCAACACATTTCATAAGTGTATATAGTTTATCAATAGAAATTAATTTTTTTGATTATCAAACTTTTCAACACATCTCATAAATGTATCTACCGGTAGTTTATCATTAGAAATATATTTTTTGATTTTCTTTTCCAAACCTTTCAACATATTTCATAAATGTATCTAGTTTATAACTAGAAATATATTTTTTGATTTTCTTTTTCAATCTTTTCAACACATCTCATAAATGTATCTACCGGTAGTTTATCATTAGAAAATATTTTTTTATTTTCTTTTCCAAACTTTTCAACACATTTCATAAATGTTTCAGTTTATCATTAGAAATATATTTTTTGATTTTCTTTTCCAAACTTTTCAACACATTTCATAAATGTATCTAGTTTATCATTAGAAGTATATTTTTTTTAAATTTCAAAATTTTAAACACATTTCATAAACGTATCTAATTTATCACTAGAAATATATTACTTTGATTTTGAAACTTTTCAACACATTTCAGCAATGTATCTAGTTTATCATTAGAAATATATTTTTTGATTTTCTTTTCCAAACTTTTCAACACATTTCATAAATGTATCTAGTTTATCATTAGAAATATATTTTAATGATTTTCAAACTTTTCAACACATTTCATAAGTGTATATAGTTTATCAATAGAAATTAATTTTTTTGATTATCAAACTTTTCAACACATCTCATAAATGTATCTATCGGTAGTTTATCATTAGAAATATATTTTTTGATTTTCTTTTCCAAATCTTTCAACATATTTCATAAATGTATCTAGTTTATAACTAGAAATATTTTTTTTGATTTTCTTTTTCAATCTTTTCAACACATCTCATAAATGTATCTACCGGTAGTTTATCATTAGAAAATATTTTTTTATTTTCTTTTCCAAACTTTTCAACACATTTCATAAATATTTCAGTTTATTATTAGAAATATATTTTTTGATTTTCTTTTCCAAACTTTTCAACACATTTCATAAATGTATCTAGTTTATCATTAGAAATATGTTTTTTTTTTAAATTTCAAACTTTTCAACACATTTCATAAATGTATCAGTTTATCATTAGAAATATATTTTTTTTAAATTTCAAAATTTTAAACACATTTCATAAACGTATCTAATTTATCACTAGAAATATATTTCTTTGATTTTGAAACTTTTCAACACATTTCAGCAATGTATCTAGTTTATCATTAGAAATATATTTTTTTATTTTCTTTTTCAATCTTTTCAACACATTTCATAAATGTATCTAGTTTATCATTAGAAATATATTTCTTTCATTTTGAAACTTTTCAACACATTTCATAAATGTATCTAGTTCATCATTAGAAATATATTTTTTGATTTTCTTTTTCAAACCTTTCAACACATTTCATAAATGTATCTAGTTTATCACTAAAAATATATTTTTTGATTTTCTTTTTCAATCTTTTCAAGACATCTCATAAATGTATCTACTGGTAGATTATCACTAGAAATATATTTTTTTATTTTCTTTTTCAATGTTTTCAAGACATCTCATAAATGTATCTACCAGTAGATTATCACTAGAAATATATTTTTTTATTTTCTTTTCCACACTTTTCAACACATTTCATAAATGTATCTAGTTTATCATTAGAAATATATTTCTTTGATTTTGAAACTTTTCAACACATTTCATAAATGTATCTAGTTCATCATTAGAAATATATTTTTTGATTTTCTTTTTCAAACCTTTCAACATATTTCATAAATGTATCTAGTTTATCACTAGAAATATATTTTTTGATTTTCTTTTTCAATCTTTTCAAGACATCTCATAAATGTATCTACCGGTAGATTATCACTAGAAATATATTTTTTTATTTTCTTTTTCAATCTTTCCAAGACATCTCATAAATGTATCTACCGGTAGATTATCATTAGAAATATATTTTTTTATTTTCTTTTTCAAACCTTTCAACATATTTCATAAATGTATCTAGTTTATCATTAGAAATATATTTTTTTATTTTCTTTTTCAATCTTTTCAAGACATCTCATAAATGTATCTACCGGTAGTTTATCATTAGAAATATATTTATTTTTTAATTTCAAAATTTTAAACACATTTCATAAACGTATCTAATTTATCACTAGAAATATATTTTTTAATTTTCCTTTCCAAACTTTCCAACACATTTCATAAATGTATCTAGTTTATCATTAGAAATATATTTCTTTGATTTTGAAACTTTTCAACACATTTCATAAATGTATCTAGTTCATCATTAGAAATATATTTTTTGATTTTCTTTTTCAAACCTTTCAACATATTTCATAAATGTATCTAGTTTATCATTAGAAATATATTTTTTTGATTTTCTTTTTCAATCTTTTCAAGACATCTCATAAATGTATCTACCGGTAGATTATCACTAGAAATATATTATTTTATTTTCTTTTTCAAACTTTTCAACACATTTCATAAATGTATCTAGTTTATCATTAGAAATATATTTTTTTGATTTTCAAACTTTTCAACACATTTCATAAGTGTATATAGTTTATCAATAGAAATTAATTTGTTTGATTTTCTTTTTGAACTTTTTCAACACAATTCATAAATGTATCTAGTTATTATCATTAGAAATATATTTTTTTATTTTCTTTTTCAATCTTTTCAACACATTTCATAAATGTATCTAATTTATCATTAGAAAAATATTTCTTTGATTTTGAAACTTTTCAACACATTTCAGCAATGTATCTAGTTTATCATTAGAAATATATTTTTTTATTTTCTTTTTCAATCTTTTCAAGACATCTCATAAATGTATCTACCGTAGATTATCACTAGAAATATATATTTTTATTTTCTTTTTCAAACTATTCAACACATTTCATAAATGTATCAGTTTATCATTAGAAATATATTTTTTTTAAATTTCAAAATTTTAAACACATTTCATAAACGTATCTAATTTACCACTAGAAATATATTTTTTTGATTTTGAAACTTTTCAACACATTTCAGCAATGTATCTAGTTTATCATTAGAAATATATTTCTTTGATTTTGAAACTTTTCAACACATTTCATAAATGTATCTAGTTCATCAATAGAAATATATTTTTTGATTTTCTTTTTCAAACCTTTCAACATATTTCATAAATGTATCTAGTTTATCACTAGAAATATTTTTTTTGATTTTCTTTTCCAAACTTTTCAACACATTTCATAAATGTATCTAGTTTATCATTAGAAATATTTTTTTTGATTTTCTTTTTCAATCTTTTCAACACATTTCATAAATGTATCTAATTTATCATTAGAAAAATATTTCTTTGATTTTGAAATTTTCAACACATTTCAGCAATGTATCTAGTTTATCATTAGAAATATATTTTTTTATTTTCTTTTTCAAACTTTTCAACACATCTCATAAATGTATATACCGGTAGTTTATCATTAGAAATATATTTTTTATTTTATTTTCCAAACTTTTCAACACATTTCATAAATGTATCTAGTTTATCATTAGAAATATATTTCTTTGATTTTGAAACTTTTCAACACATTTCATAAATGTATCTAGTTTATCATTAGAAATATATTTTTTGATTTTCTTTTTCAAACCTTTCAACATATTTCATAAATGTATCTAGTTTATCACTAAAAATATATTTTTTGATTTTCTTTTTCAATCTTTTCAAGACATCTCATAAATGTATCTACCGGTAGATTATCACTAGAAATATATTTTTTTATTTTCTTTTTCAATCTTTTCAACACATTTCATAAATGTATCTAGTTTATCATTAGAAATATATTTCTTTCATTTTGAAACTTTTCAACACATTTCATAAATGTATCTAGTTCATCATTAGAAATATATTTTTTGATTTTCTTTTTCAAACCTTTCAACATATTTCATAAATGTATCTAGTTTATCACTAAAAATATATTTTTTGATTTTCTTTTTCAATCTTTTCAAGACATCTCATAAATGTATCTACTGGTAGATTATCACTAGAAATATATTTTTTAATTTTCTTTTCCAAACTTTTCAACACATTTCATAAATGTATCTAGTTTATTATTAGAAATATTTTTTTTTGATTTTCAAACTTTTAAACACATTTCATAAGTGAATATAGTTTATCAATAGAAATTAATTTTTTGATTTTCTTTTTGAACTTTTTCAACACAATTCATAAATGTATCTAGATTTTATCATTAGAAATATATTTTTTTGATTTTGTAATTTTTCAACACATTTCATAAATGTATCTAGTTTATCATTAGAAATATATTTTTTTGATTATCAAACTTTTCAACACATCTCATAAATGTATCTACCGGTAGTTTATCATTAGAAATATATTTTTTAATTTTCTTTTTCAACCTTTTCAAGACATCTAATAAATGTATCTACCGGTAGTTTATCACTAGAAATATATTTTTTTATTTTCTTTTTCAAACTTTTCAACACATTTCATAAACGTATCTAATTTATCACTAGAAATATATTTTTTTATATTTTTATAAAATTGGTGCATGCTTATTTATTTTATTATTTAATGATGATTATTTATATTTTTTGCTTCGAGCGGACATCCTTTCGCAAATTATGAAACATAATTTTTTTTAAGTGAAGGGTGTTTTTATAAGATGATTACTCTCTTTTTTTTATTTTTAAAGTATATTTTTATACATGTATATAAATTTTTTGGAGTAAAAATATTTTTAAGGATGAAAATATGTTTAAAAAATTATCTTTTATTTTTTTTTAAATGAGTGTTTTCATCCCCTATATATATATATATACAGTAGTTACAGTGGAGATATGGAGTTCTAAAGTATTGTATACAGTGGAGATATGGAGTTCTAAAGTATTGTATACAGTGGAGATATGGAGTTCTAAAGTATTGTATACAGTGGAGATATGCAGTTCTAAAGTATTGTATACAGTGGAGATATGGAGTTCTAAAGTATTGTATACAGTGGAGATATGGAGTTCTAAAGTATTGCATACAGTGGAGATATGGAGTTCTAAAGTATTGCATACAGTGGAGATATGGAGTCTAAAGTATTGTATACAGTGGAGATATGGAGTTCTAAAGTATTGTATACAGTGGAGATATGGAGTTCTAAAGTATTGTATACAGTGGAGATATGGAGTTCTAAAGTATTGCATACAGTGGAGATATGGAGTTCTAAAGTATTGTATACAGTGGAGATATGGAGTTCTAAAGTATTGCATACAGTGGAGATATGGAGTTCTAAAGTATTGTATACAGTGGAGATATGGAGTTCTAAAGTATTGCATACAGTGGAGATATGGAGTTCTAAAGTATTGTATACAGTGGAGATATGGAGTCTAAAGTATTGCATACAGTGGAGATATGGAGTCTAAAGTATTGTATACAGTGGAGATATGGAGTTCTAAAGTATTGCATACAGTGGAGATATGCAGTTCTAAAGTATTGCATACAGTGGAGATATGGAGTCTTGTGGATATGAAATAAAGATTAGGAAAGTGAAACCCCCTCTCCCCACAAATTGCACAAAAACGTGTAAGAGCTCTTCTTATTTTTTGTGTCTCCATGTGACTATGAAATGGCATCAATGGTATCTGCCGACAAGACGTTCAAACGGCATCAATGGTATCAGCTGTCAAGACGTTCATTGTTTGCGCAATATCATTTACCTACATCATTCATGTGTTATTGAAGCTCGAAAAAGGAGCAAAGAATAGCAACACTGTTTACACTTTCCATACGTGTCATAGGAAGCATTTAACCTTTACAACTCTGCGCGCGAGGTCACGCACCTGTAGGACACGCCCCCTTGTGCTGGGGGCGAGGTCACTCACCATACGATATCGCCTGATTCTCGAGTACGGAACTTCATGAAGTAATGAACAGATGCCGTATAAAGCCCGCCAAACGAAGCTAGGAATACGTCACAGTTTAAAGGTCAAATTCCTTTACTCATTACGATTGTAAGAGAGAGAAAGCCGGTTGAATTTGTCAACGCATTTCTAGAGCGACTTTAGCCATTTTCGGCCGTATTTTACTATCAAATTGAGTACCGCGTGGAATAGGTAAGTGATCGTGACTACATTTCTAATTGTTGTTCTTTGTGTTTAATATGTTGTTATTTGATAAGAATGTTTGTGTATTCATTCAAAAACACAAAAATAATATGTATCAGGGGTGCCACATGTGTGCATGGACAATAATTACGTTGCGTGTCGGCATAGACCTAGTGTTGACCGGACGGACATTATATGCGATTTCTTCACGTTTTTTTAGTTTTTTAGTTCATATTATATTAGTTTGGATATAAAACAATACATATACAATAAGTATAGGTATTTATGAGGATTTTTACCAATTGCGTTTTCAAAACACTCACCATCAACAACGAAAATTTTCCAAAAAGAATCCAGGCCCTGGGGAGAAATTTCGCAATTTAATTCAGGGCCCTAAAGGTTAAGAAGGTTATGCGGTGGAGTTGGCGTCATCATGTAGAATCAGTGACCCAAAAGTCATGCTGAAAAAGTCAGATGTGCCAAATTGAAAAATTCAGATATCTCATCACAGCTGTAAGCCTGACACAACATATTCCATCTTCGGACTACATCCTGCTAATCTGCAGGAATTGAGAATGAACACAGAAAAAAAAGATTTACTTACACGAGATCCCAATCTTTGAAAGTTTGTTCCAATTCCTGCATGAGATCCAACAATTTTTTATGGAAGTAGGGCTCAAACCTAACATCATCTTCAAAGATCAGTATCTTTTGGTAGTTTCTGGCAATCATCTTCAAGTAAGAAAAACATCAATACGTTACAGATAACACTTTAAAAACATCAATGTTACAGATAACACTTTAAAAACATCAATACATTACAGATAACTCTTTAACACACTCAATCCCAGAGAGGCCAAAATCGCACGCTATCAATTCATTTCCAGAATGCCCGTTTTTACATGGTGATTTCAATTGTTTTTCTTCAGTTTCTATGTGACTAGTCTAGACACGATAAATTTAGCCCTCATGTGACTAGCAGTAATTGTGGCTTAAATAGAAATTTACCGACCGTTTCTAATAGTTGTGGCTGCCGAGCTGTGAAAGGGTATTATGTCCTTTAATTTTCTTCAAAACTCGGTAAGAATGGACCAACATATGATTTAGATGATGTTGACAGGCAATTTTATCAGGGAATTTTACAGAACGTGAATGAATCAGACGTTGATAGGGAATTAGTTCAGGACTTAGGAGTTGAAAGTAACAACAATCCAGTAGTGTAAGCCTAAATTATGACATACCGCCCCCATGTCTGGTTGGACCACAAAATTTGTCTGCAGATGTACAGCAGTAGTGGATGTGTGTTTAAATTTGTTGAAAGTAAGAATATTCCAACTTTCTTTCGGTACATATTTTTTTACATGAAAAATGTAATTAGAAATGTTTTCTCTTATGAACATATTATGCAAATATTGATTTTAAAAAATATATAAAATTTTAAACAGTAGTTATATGTTGAAGAAAGAACAGAGTCAATGTTTTTAATAAAAGGTCTTTGGTCGAAGTATCAACCTGTGTACTATTCATTGTAAAACTGATGTAGTCTATTTCAATATTTATTTACCATATGGTGCATAGTGTTACCGTAGCCTAGATATGAAAATAATCATATCACTAGATAATCAATTCACTATCACTAGATATGAAAATAATCAGATTTATGCTGCTTCCAGTTAAATTATGCTTAATATAAATGTTAGATTTTACATATAAAAATGTCTCCTTTTTTTCTGTCAAATGCCATCTTGTCCTCTTTTTTCTGTCAAATGCCATCTTGTCCTCTTTTTTCTGTCAAATGCCATCTTGTCTTCCTTTTTCTGTCAAATGCCATCTTGTCTTCCTTTTTCTATCAAATGCCAGAATGAAGA
Source organism: Meghimatium bilineatum (assembly GCA_034231615.1). NCBI lineage: Eukaryota > Metazoa > Mollusca > Gastropoda > Stylommatophora > Philomycidae > Meghimatium > Meghimatium bilineatum. Next base: position 61,307,962 of record CM067300.1, on the reverse strand, counting down.
TTCCATATGAAATCTGGAGAATTTGTGTCATGGTTGGTTACAGCTTGGCTGCGTCTTTGAACCTGACAAGTCCGAATTCAACATTATATTTTTTGGTCACTTCAAATAAATGGCAGAGCCATCTCTACCCCAAAACTTTCTTAGCTGCATCTTATGATATATATAGCAGTACAGTGCAGATATATTTTTTTTTCTCCTTTCGTAACACTGTAACACATGGACACAAGCATTACTGACATGAAGAGGGAATGACTGCAAAGTGAGGAGTTTGTATTCAGGAAGTGGAGAAATGAAGATGGCTTATGTCTGTAGTGAAGACTGCAGGATCAAAAGAGAAATCACAAAACTATGACCTACTGACCTCTTCCCAGATTTGATAATGGCTCAGAAAGCAGCCGATTTCACCCATTGTCAGTGATCTGAAAATAAAGTGTACAAATAAAGAAATTATGATTCTATCTGTTTACAGAAAAAAAATTTTATTCTATTTCTGCGTTCGTTCTCAAACTCCAACAGACCAGTATTATGTGGTCCGCAGAACAGAATGTGTTGTCATGGTTAACAGCTCAGTTCTGCACATTTCAGCTCAACTCATCTGCTTCTGGGTCACTTTGACTCTATGGGATGGGACAGTTAACTCCACCCCAAAACCTCCTTAGTTGCCTATGGATAATAGGTAAGACTGCTGTAAAACTGTAGAACAACAACTAGTATAGCTAGTACTTCTGTGATAGTACCATTGTTTTCACTGTTTTTATTGTTTGTTCCCTGTTTTTATTGTTTGTTCACTGTTTTTATTGTTTGTTCCCTGTTTTTATTGTTTGTTCACTGTTTTTATTGTTTGTTCAATGTTTTATTGTTTGTTCACTGTTTTTATTGTTTGTTCGCTGTTTTTATTGTTTGTTCACTGTTTTTATTGTTTGTTCACTGTTTTTATTGTTTGTTCACTGTTTTTATTGTATGTTCACTGTTTTTATTGTTTGTTCACTGTTTTATTGTTTGTTCACTGTTTTATTGTTTGTTCACTGTTATTATTGTTTGTTCGTTTTTATTGTTTGTTCACTGTTTTATTGTTTGTTCACTGTTTTATTTTTTGTTCACTGTTTTATTGTTTGTTCACTGTTTTATTGTTTGTTCACTGTTTTTATTGTTTGTTCACTGTTTTATTGTTTGTTCACTGTTTTTATTGTTTGTTCACTGTTTTTATTGTATGTTCACTGTTATTATTGTTTGTTCACTGTTATTATTGTTTGTTCGTTTTTATTGTTTGTTCACTGTTTTATTGTTTGTTCACTGTTTTTATTGTATGTTCACTGTTTTTATTGTTTGTTCACTGTTTTATTGTTTGTTCACTGTTTTATTGTTTGTTCACTGTTTTTATTGTTTGTTCACTGTTTTTATTGTATGTTCACTGTTATTATTGTTTGTTCACTGTTATTATTGTTTGTTCGTTTTTATTGTTTGTTCACTGTTTTATTGTTTGTTCACTGTTATTATTGTTTGTTCGTTTTTATTGTTTGTTCACTGTTTTATTGTTTGTTCACTGTTTTATTTTTTGTTCACTGTTTTATGAACAAACGTTCACTGTTTTATTGTTTGTTCACTGTTTTATTGTTTGTTCACTGTTTTATTGTTTGTTCACTGTTTTTATTGTTTGTTCAGTTTTTATTGTTTGTTCACTGTTTTATTGTTTGTTCACTGTTTTATTGTTTGTTCACTGTTTTTATTGTTTGTTCACTGTTTTTATTGTTTGTTCACTGTTTTATTGTTTGTTCACTGTTTTTATTGTATGTTCACTGTTATTATTGTTTGTTCACTGTTATTATTGTTTGTTCGTTTTTATTGTTTGTTCACTGTTTTATTGTTTGTTCACTGTTATTATTGTTTGTTCGTTTTTATTGTTTGTTCACTGTTTTATTGTTTGTTCACTGTTTTATTTTTTGTTCACTGTTTTATGAACAAACGTTCACTGTTTTATTGTTTGTTCACTGTTTTATTGTTTGTTCACTGTTTTATTGTTTGTTCACTGTTTTTATTGTTTGTTCAGTTTTTATTGTTTGTTCACTGTTTTATTGTTTGTTCACTGTTTTTATTGTTTGTTCACTGTTTGTTTTGTATTTTCTTGAAAAAAGACATTAACTATTTTCGTCCGTAAAAACTATATATCGTTGCAGATAGACATCCATTGCGGACATATCCACAATTATTCATTCTTGCAGATATTCCATCTAAAATTGCTTCGTTTGGATCATAAAATAATTAGCATTAAGTTATCTAGGTATTTAAACCTTAGAAATCTGGCTAACAGAACAAAACCCCTGTGTGATTAGACATGTGTGACATATTTATTTTAAATTAAAATTTGAACACGGTAGGTTCAGCTTTTCAGAAATTAGCAAAATGGCTTCATCTTCCACTAGTAAGAGAGTTCAAAGATTTAGCAAACATCTGGTTTTATTATTCTTTGAGAGTTTTATAATTGGAGACATTATTTCAAGTGATGAGTTGGAAAACAACGATGATTTCAATTTTGACAGTGAAGATTACCGACTTGTTGAAAATTGTAAAATAAATAGACCTAATATTATTTGTGAGGGAAGAATAACTTTATAAAAAATTATAAAACTACTCACGCTGCTATTGTTTCCGAAGAATCAGATAGGTATAGTGACAGCAATGATAATCTTGCGCTATGTTATACAGTAAATAGTTAGACCTAATGATAATATTGAGTGGAATAAAGTTAAACTTTGGAAATTCAATACTTGGGAATATTTCATAAAGTTTCAGAATATTTTGTTCAGTTCTGAAATTTGACATAAAACACACAAAAATGGCATAAAACACCAGGTAGATAGATTTACTTCAAATAAACTAATTATGATCAGAAAGTGGACAGTCAAGGCATCTACTTTAGTAAGATTGGATTTTAGCATTTCAAGACAAGTAAAATTGAGGGTGAGTAGAACAAAATGCATGCAAAATAATTTCTGTTCATCTAACATCTCTGTTTGTGGTGTAATTTTGGAATTTTATTGTTACAATTCTTATATTTTGTATGGATTCCATTCAATTATCTTTCTTTTGATACCTTATATGACCTTCCATAGCTAATACTTTGTCTTCGGGAAGCTTGCGCCTAGTCATATTGCGGTCCAAAAATTTTGCGTAAAATTAATTACGTCCCAAACCCCAGGAATAAGGAATTATTCCGTCCTGAAAGAGTTACAGTTGAAACATTGAAATGTCTTGTATGTTGTTATTTGCATGTTTTCATACCAATACCATACAGTACAATGGCAGTCTGATAGTCCTCATAAAACTCCATCAAAACTTGTGTTCTACGTAAGTATTTAGTTGCCTCTCACAACATGCTTGGCAGATACCAGCCGTAATTATTTGCTTCCGTTTAGGACCCCAGTGACACATTAACGAGACAATACAATAATTATGACATTTACAAAAACATGGACTACCAAAATCATAATAATATTTTTTGCCTCATCGAGGCCAACTCCTTGAAGTGAAGATGGGGGCTTAGTCCAGCCAAACAGAGGCAGGAAATTAAGATTGGTCGGGCCATTCCATATATCGAGCAGGACTGTGGCACAGGTACTGAAGTCAGAGATACCAGGTTGAAAGGCGCGCCAACAACACGACTAGATAATGTCTTCACAAACAAATTTTTGTTTGAATCTTAAGGAATTATGAACAATAGAGCTCTTTCTGGTATCCTTGTGTGTAATGGAAAAATTTGTTTAATACCCAAACTTTGCCAGAGCCTAAAAGGGGAGTAAAGGATAGCGACACTGCTACCTACCATGCATGTTGTAAGAGGTGACTCAGGAAGTTTAGGGGTGGAGTTGGATGTCCCATAACTAATTGGCTAAAGTGGACTAGAAGCCATGCTGAAGTTGGATGTGTCAGGCCGAAAGGAACATATATTGCAACTAACGAGAAGATACCCAGACTTTAACTCTCGGCAGTGTGCAGCTTTAACTCTCAGCGGTGTGCAACTTAAACTCTCGGCGGTGTGCAACTTTAACTCTCGGCGGTGTGCAACTTTAACTCTCGGCGGTGTGCAACTTTAACTCTCGGCGGTGTGCAACTTTAACTCTCTGCGGTGTGCAACTTTAACTCTTGGCGGTGTGCAACTTTAACTCTCTGCGGTGTGCAACTTTAACTCTCTGCGGTGTGCAACTTAAACTCTCGGCGGTGTGCAACTTTAACTCTCGGCGGTGTGCAACTTTAACTCTTGGCGGTGTGCAACTTTAACTCTTGGCGGTGTGCAACTTTAACTCTTGGCGGTGTGCAACTTTAACTCTTGGCGGTGTGCAACTTTAACTCTCTGCGGTGTGCAACTTTAACTCTCGGCGGTGTGCAACTTTAACTCTTGGCGGTGTGCAACTTTAACTCTCGGCGGTGTGCAACTTTAACTCTCTGCGGTGTGCAACTTTAACTCTCGGCGGTGTGCAACTTTAACTCTCTGCTGTGTGCAACTTTAACTCTCTGCGGTGTGCAACTTTAACTCTCTGCGGTGTGCAACTTTAACTCTCGGCGGTGTGCAACTTTAACTCTCGGCGGTGTGCAACTTAAACTCTCTGCGGTGTGCAACTTTAACTCTCTGCGGTGTGCAACTTTAACTCTCGGCGGTGTGCAACTTTAACTCTCTGCGGTGTGCAACTTTAACTCTCTGCGGTGTGCAACTTTAACTCTCTGCGGTGTGCAACTTTAACTCTCGGCGGTGTGCAACTATCAGAATACAGTCTCTTATTTTTTCTGTATGCATTCTCATAGATGTCAACTAGTACGGATTTTCTGTATGCATTCTCATAAATGTCAACTAGTACGGATTTTCTGTATGCATTCTCATAGATGTCAACTAGTACAGATTTTCTGCATGCATTCTCATAGATGTCAACTAGTACAGATTTTCTGTATGCATTCTCATAGATGTCAACTAGTACGGATTTTCTGTACTTATACAGATTTTCAGGCTGAAAAAAACTCTGAAAAAACCCTACATACAAAAACTTTTTGGGGTGGGGGTGTTTTTTTAAATAACATTTTTAAAAAAGGCCATTTCATGTTACATCTTCAGTTACTACTTCTAATGCAGACATTTTGTACATATTGAATGTATTTCTGCCGAAGACGGATGTGTTGGGCCATTTGCGCAAATAATACGGCAACACAGCGCATTTCCATTCTCTGGACTATATTCAACTGGAAATCTTGTAGGATCATTGTCCTGTTACAAGAGAAATCCAGAGGGAGTTTGAGAATGAAAGCTGAAGAAGAAGAAGAAGAATGTATTGATTGGATGAAGAAAACATGTGGGTTTTTTTTTTTGTTTGGGGTGCTAATACGGTCATTTTTATTGATATACAGAAATAAATTGTTAAAAATATGGATTTATGGAAAAATATGCGGACAGCCATGCATTCTCAAACTCCTGTAGGTTAGTAGGATGTAGGCCATAGAAAAGGATACATTTTACATTTTAGCTGCAATATCTGTGCCTTTCAGCCTGGCAAACCCAACTACAGCATGGCTTCTGAGTCACTGACTGACCTATGAGGTGAAACAGCTAATTCCTCCCCTCAAATCTCATTGGTCACCTCTTACGATATGCTTGGCACATAACAGAGATGTTATTATAATAATAATTTTTTCTGCTCTTAAGCCTAGAATACCATCAAAGGCGGATGTGTCTGGCCATTGTCGCAAATAAAGAGACGACACAATACATTTCCATTCTCTGGACTATATCCTGCTGGAAATCTAGTAGGATTATTGTCCTGTTACAAGAGAGAACCAGCGGGAGTTTGAGAATGAACGCTGAAGAAGAAGGCCCCACAATTCACAGATGGAAATAAAGAGCGAAACAAAATGAGATCCCTCTTACCTTCCATGATATGGATCGGCAAAGTCTGGCAACATCTTGACCCCTTGCTTCTCCAGGTAGGAACTATTAAGTTCTCTGTTTGGAATAGATAACATATAGAATGAACATTAAACGTAGGCAAGAATTATGTGCTTCGAAAATATGTTCTTGTGGCCGTGGTTGTCGTCTTCTGGTGTGTTCATTCTCAACTTCCTGCTGATTAGCAGGATGTAGTCCAGAGAATGGAATGCATTGCATCATGGTTTGCAACATATGTGCCTTTTGGCCTGAGACATTAGACTTCAGCATGGTTTCTGTGTCATGTTTCTGTATCTAAAATGGTGGTTCTCAGCAAGACAGCAGGGACTTGAAGGGGGGGGGGCACCGAAGAAATTTCTGAAATAGAGGTAAAGGGTAAAACTTGTCATGGGGAGGGGGGCATATGAAGATAAAGACTTGAACAGTAACCAATAAGAAATATAGCGACAAATCTGAAAAAGTCTTGGTGACTTGTAAGGAAAGTCAATGATCTTTTTTTTTAAGCACAAGGGCTTAAAAACGACTGTGAAGGTTAGAACAAATGCAGGACTAACAAACCAGTAACATCTGCAGTTAGAACAAATGCAGGACTAACAAACCAGTAACATCTGCGGTTAGAACAAATGCAGGACTAACAAACCAGTAACATCTGCAGTTAGAACAAATGCAGGACTGACAAACCAGTAACATCTGCAGTTAGAACAAATGCAGGACTGACAAACCATTATTGTTTATTATTTATATGGATAACATTATCAAAACTGTAAAACACCACCAGACGTTTACCATTACTCAAATGACTTAATTGAACCACTCTTTGCTGACCATCAGTGCCTTTTCCACAGTTCAAGTGAAGTGCTGAAAGATCACATAAACCTACTCAATGAAAGCTGCCTCAATCACAACATGAAGATCAATAAAGAAAATACAGAAGTAATGTTTATAGGCAGAAAACCCAATACAATCAAAATAAATGATCAACTACTGAAGTAAAGCAAGTGCAGAAATTTAAATATTTTGGGAGCATTTGTACAGCTGACTGAAGAATGGACAGAGTGTTGAGACAAGAATTAAAAAGTCAACTATGTAACTTATGAACTTATACCAATTTTCCCGTTGAAGACGAATGTATCAGGCCATTGGCGCAAATAAAACGGAGACACAGCGCATTTCCATTCTCTGGATTACATCCTGCTAGAAATCCAGCTGGACAATGATCCTGCTAAAAGAGAAATTCAACAGGAGTTTGAGAATGTACGCTGAAGAAGAAGACTAATGTCTTCTAGGTTGACCCAGCTTAAGAAAAGGGCACCAGATCTTCTGGGAAAGTGGCCGCAGGTATGATGTTGGTCAATGAAAAATACAGACTTAACCCCATACTCCCCACTACGCCTCAATGGAAAAAGTGAAAACATGAAAACTCCTTTTTTAATGAATGTCATACTGCGAGTTTACAACAAAATTACAAATAACCGGAGAGAATTTGGTATTTATACTAACTTTCCATCTACAGCATCCACAATTTTGGCATCTATCCCCAAGTAGTCAAAGGCTGTCAGCCTCCGAAGTCTTCTAGCCGGCCGTCGTTTCAAGTTGATCATGTATATCTGCAAATATGAATAAATAAAGTTTTTAACACCAGACAGCCTAGAGAAGACCATAATGGAGGGGATGATGCCAGGGAGACGTACAAGAGACAGACCCAGAAGATGGATGCAAGACATCAAAGACCACCTGAACATGACAGTAACAGAAGCAGGAAGACTAGCTCAAGATTGACAGAAGCTTCGAAAGGCTGTGATGACTGCTACAGGATATGCTACCTGATGAGTATGAATGTTTTTAATTAACGAAGTTCGTGGTGGCTGGATTATCAGAACAGCAACCTCCACATTCTTCTTTCATTCTCAAACTTCTTAGAGATTATCAAGATGCAGTCTGGAGAACGGAATGTGTTGCGTCATGGTTTACAGCGTGACTGTGTTATATGCACCTTTCGGTCTGACACATCCGATTTCAGCATGACTTCTAGGTCACTTTGACCTTATACGGAATGTGACAACCAACACCATCCTAAAACCTTCTTAGTCACCTCTTACAAGATATATGGAAGATAAATAGTGTTGCTATTCTTTGCTCCCCTTTTGACTACGAATTGGCCATAACAGACTGAGAAGTCACATGTTCAGAAAGTTGAAAATTTGTAGACAGACCTGTGCAACTGTGGACTGAGCCCAGAGACTGCAGAACACATCCTTCATGCCTGTCAAATCTACCAAGAAGAGAGTGAGAAAATATGTTTATTTTCCTACTGAGACAGCAGAACTTACAGACTTGAGGGGTTCCATGGATGACCTGAATCGAATTACACAGTTCATTGAAGCTATTGGCGCTGTAACCTGATATCTGACTGAAGAACAAAAAGCTCCCCTTTCAGGCCCTGGAAACACACTTTCGCTTTTATGGTTAAAAGCTCTGATATAACCCAATTGGATTAACCTTGCGACTGAAAGGAGCATAATTTTACCATAAGATGAACATTTTACGCAGCCAAAAAAAAACTTAATAAATATTAGAAAATACCTTTACAACTTTTAAAACTAAAAGTTTACCTTCAGTTATTTAACAAAAAATGTATACAAACTACAACAAAATGATATTGTTTACAAACCATGTTATCTAACAGAAAATGTATACAAACTACAACAAAATGACACATAACTTGTCTGATCAGATCCTATGTATACAAACTACAACAAAATGACACATAACTTGACTGATCAAATCCTAGTTTGTCTTTAGGCTTCTCTGGTATATACACATGAGGTGAACTGTACAGAGGAGGAACTTCTTGTACTGAAAATATTATACACTTTGTTCAAGAACATCATCAAGGAAATCATCAAGTATTGCTTACCTCCAGGATCAGCTTCTCTGCACTGTAGGCGAATCTGTAAGCGTTTGGTATGTCAGGTTTCAGATCAGTTAAATATTTACTGTCCGCACAAATTCAACTCTGATTCAATAAATACTTCACAAACACATTTCAGATCATCTAAACCATAAGTTCTCAACTTTTCTCGAGTCACAACCCCATTTTATTTAGAAGTAAAGTGACCCATGGTCAAAAACATTTTATATAAGGCTTTCAATATGGAAAAAATATTCTATATCATTCGAAGATTGTTCAGAATATCTTCTACTTCTGCGTTGGCTCTCAAGTAACCAACACAAATTTATTTTTTGATTTCCACCATCGAGCATGAAGTATGATGTGCTACTATTTCATTTGAGGCATATATAATTCAATACAATTTAAACACATGACATATTTAATGTTTAGCTTGATATTGTAACTCGTTAACAATTATTTCTTCATAATTTACATTTGAGTTTTTGCCAACGTATGTTAACCATGTGTGTGTGTGTGTGTCGCATCAGTCTATTAACCGAGAACACAGAAACTGCTCACATTTTGATGAGTTATATTTGGGTCAAAGGGCATGAACTCATGAACCACTAACCTACCATAAGTTATATTTAATATTACATAATCACCAGTGTGTTGCAGGGGAGCAAAGAATAGCAACACTGTTTACCTTCGACGCATGTCGTAAAAAGCGATCCTACGCAAAATAAAGTTTGAACTACAGCTTCTTCTTCTTCAGCGTTCATTCTCAAACTCCCGCTGGATTTCTCTTGCAACAGGACAATGGTCCTACAAAATTTCCAGTTGATTTTAGTCCAGAGAATGGAAATGCGTTGTGTTGCCGTTTTATTTGTGCCAATGGCCCAGCACATCCATCTTCGATGGTAACTACAGTTTAACCATTAGCAAGACGGATTATAAAATACAAAACGTCTTCCTGCCACCGGATTCTTTTTTCACAATTTGCGTTATTGATGGTGACTGTTTTGAAAATGTGATAATTTTTTGGTTGTTAGAGATATTTAAATATTTGCACATATAAATAAAGAATTGAATTCTGCATATATTGGTGTAATTTCTGTACATGTGTGTTTGATACCATACGTATGAGAAAGTGGTAAAGACGTTTTTCACAGAAAAAAACTTATATTTTATAACAAATAAAGCAGAAAAATTAGTAAAAAAATAACTTACTTTACTTATTGAATTGTTTGGCAACACTGTACACTAAATCACACACAAATCTGTTGTATTTATGGTCTTTCATTATCAAAATATTGCCGGGGGAACTATAAAACATGTAGATTTGCAGTAAAATCATTCTTTGAGCTTAGGCCTAGAGTCATTTTTGGTGCCACTTCAACATATTTGATATCAAACATCTGGAAGTCCCCACACCAACACGCCATTCTGTATATTTACTGCTGTGAAACTAAATAACCCAATAATTCATGATTCAAGCCACGATTCAATGTTATTTTATTAAAAATACAATGATACAACGGTCTATAAACCCGATTCACCATCATGGCATCGTACCGGTGTGCAGTTGTGGTCAGATTAATTGGTATAAAACATATTACTTCAACGTAGAAATTTTCACTACGATCATGATGAACGTAGAAATGTATCGGCTTCAATTGCATATGTTTCCCAAGTATGTGCATTGACCAATCAGGCTCTGGTGTGTATATTTAACACAATATCTCATTGGATGACTTCTATCGACAATGGCAAGAGCCGCCATTTTTTTTGTTTATCGACAAGTGTTTACATAAGCATTGTGGGGTGCAAAGGGAACGCATTGCTCTAGGCGGACCCAGGGTTAGCAGATAACCAAGATCCCAAATGTACCTCCACGCGGTGCACCCTGGAAACAGAAATACAGCAGCTCGAGCTAATTCTGGCCAAATCATTTGGGGATCGTGTCCGAGAATGTGGAGGTAGCAGATGGAAAGAGATTTGACTGCACAAGAGACAGACAATATCTCCGACACCACCAGCATCACCACATATAGCGACACTGTCGACATACAGTGAAGCAAGTCAGTCCAGTCCGAACATTGGAGGGCGGCCAATGTAAAATGCACGTAAAGATAGATGCATGGAGAGAGACAAATAGATGTCATACCGAGTACAATGAAACAATGAAAGGGCAGAACAGCGCTAGAGGGCAGCGCGAACTGAAAATAGAAAGTGAAATGTCCCTAGGAAAGGGGAACTACAAGCTCCGTCAGCTCCAGACGAGCTTCTAGTTACCTGTGTTCCTTACAGGCAGAGACCCAGACCCATCCATTGGTGATTGGTAAAGCAAGAAGACCTAACCCAACTCTAATGTCGAGCCTTCCTAAACCGGAAATATGCTCGCGAAGAGAAAGGGTTCCGTACTCGATGCGCTCAGGCACAAAAGGGACAACGATTTAGCCCTGGCCCAACTCTACTGTCAGGTTTTCCTACACCGAAATACACTTGAAGAGAGAAAGGGTTCAGTACCTGATGGGCTCAGGCGCTATTGGGACAAGGACGCTCAGCTCGAAAACGCCTTGCTCTCAAACGCGTGGTGTGAGACTCGAACTTGGACAAGGGGTACACGATGTCGGTGAATGACACCTCGGCTAAGAGGGCGAAAGAGCCAGGGTCCAACTCCTCTGTTGAGTTCTTCCCCTTAAGGAACCAGGCTCACGGATGAGAAACGGTTCAGTACCCAATGGGCACAGGCACAGCACGTCCAATTACACGAGGCAAGTTCATAGACAGTGGAACACCTCGTTCGAGTCAGACGATAGCAAAAAATCGTCTGGGCGAAGAGTCTCCACTACGCGTGCCTGGAGACAGATATAGAGGCTGTCACAGGCTAAGGGTAGCCCAACTGAATTGTCAAGGCATGCCGAAATCGGATGTGCTAGGCCTACAAGGCGCATAATGGTGGCACAACGTAACCACGCTCCCGGCGGAAATCGCACGGATATCCGTGATGGTTACAATGGAGCGAACGAAAAACAAACAAACATAAGCATTGTGAAGGTTAAAGTCACTGTTTTTTATCACCATCCTTCTCCTCATCTTCTTCTTTTGCATTCTACCTTGGACTGCCATGTAGCATCACGTTTTTAATAACGACACTTAATGATGATGATGATGAACCAACACCCACTTACCTAAAGCTTTCACAGAATGAGCAAATAAAATGATGTCATCTCTTGGACCACTATATCCCACTGGAGGTATATTGTAGGAAAGATTCGGTGAAAGGTAGTGATGCAGGTTGATCAGAATAGCAGAGTGCACCATAGGAACAGGAAACACCTCCAAAAATCTCCCGGTCTACAATGGATAGATAGTTACTACTACGAATGTAGTAGCCCTGAGGAGGAATACAAGAAACATTTGTGACTCACTTCTCAATAAAAGAAATGTTGGATTGTTTATCATAATCTTCTTCTTCAGCGTTCATTCTCAAACTCCCGCTGGATCTCTCTTGTAGCAGGAAAATCGCACTACTAGATTTCCAGCAGAATATAGACCAGAGAATGGAAATGCGTTGAGTCACCGTTTTATTTGAGCCAATGACCCGACACATCCATCTTCAGAGGTATCAGAATCTAATCATACTTAACTGCAGACTAGGCTGACACACAGGTTCGTGTAAGGCAGGTAACCCACCAAGTAATTATTACTGGTCTGCCAGGCTGATTTATATATATTCCACATGACATATTCTTTCCAGATTGTAGTTGTCTTTAGAGTAGACCTGACGCAGGAAGGGGCGTGTTTAAACATTCTTCATCTTCAGCATTCATTCTCAAACTCCCACTGGATTTCTGTTGTAGCAGGACAATGGTCCTACTAGATTTCCAGGGAGGAATGTCCCGTCTCCATCCAAGTACAACAGATTAGTGTGTCTCCATTTGATGGAGACAGGGCTTGATGAAATATAGACATCTATTTTGTTTTTTATTTTGTCGTTTTCTGTTGTTTGTCTCTTGAAAAAGGTTCAATTTGAGCCGATACGTGGAGAATTGTCCTGTTTAGTTTTATTGTATGTTTTTTTATATATACTTTTTTTAATATATTTTTATTAATAGGCAAGGTAAGTGTTTTAGTAACCTGTTTAACTCATTTTGCGTTACTATTTAGTCATAATCACTTGTGATGGACAAACAATAACAACAACAATGACATGCATGGAAGGTAAACAGTGTTGCTATTCTTTGCAACCCTTTCGGATCCTACCACATATGTATTCAAGAAGTTAACACTCTAACAAATATAAAACTGGACTGACATCATAAGTCATCGCTGTCTTATAAAAGATATTGTCACAAGTGGATAATAATAATAATAACAGTTATGTACCCATAACATTTTCATCTGGCATGCTGAAGGTCTTACCAGCGGATCATCAGACCAACCAGAATGCAACAGTAAATACCTAGTAGATGACGTGCAACTATAGTGATGCTTTCCTTTCGTGGAAGCCTCGCGTCACTTCATCTATGCAGCTATATGTTCATTCCCTCTCAGTAAAAGGCTTCTTCAAAATCATTGCAAACCACAGAGAGTTGCAGCCTTAGTGTGTGTGAAATAAAGCTCTGGAGAAACCCCTTGACTGCACAAAAGAAGAATTCTATTTCTCAAAATTCCTAGTGATTCAAACAAACGTAACGCTTTCTTAATATCCAAAATCATACCAGCTGTTCAAATAATAATAATAACAAATACATTACACATCAACATCTCAGGCAGAATATTTCAATCAATTTTGTTTGGGTCATTCATTATCAAACTCCAAACTGAAGTATGTATTTGAGGCTTTGGATTCTTGACATTTATCTGTGTACGAGATCCTTAGTCAGTAGTGGTGACCCAATAGTCTGCAGCGGCCTATTCTAACATGAAACTGTCCAGCAGGATGTAGTTCAGACAAGGGAAATGCATTTTGTCATCGTTTTATATGCATCAATGGCCCAACACATGCAATTTCAGCTGTAAAGTTTCATTAAATGTACAAGAGCATACAACACACTTACTTTTTCTGCCCCATAAGAATTTGAAGAGTTCTATTATTTTCTAGTGTCACATCAGCATCGATCATCTATCAAAAAGATAAAAACCTGCATTATCTAGTTGCATGTGGACAATATTTTTTTAAATCAGTAAAAATCATTTTGCATTCAATACAACAAAGTATATACACTCTACCGCCGAAGACAGTAGAACACCTCCTTATTGACTGTCCTTACATTTCAACTGACAGGAAAAAACTTGTACAGACACTGTTAACAGTCTGAAACTCACTGCATGGATCACTAAGTCAACTTTAGAAGACCTGCACTTTTTTTTAAAGAATGGCTTCACGCTGCCAAGACAAGAGTAGAACTACTCCGTCTATCTATCTATAAGCTGTATCCCAATGATGTTTCTTACTACAAGTTAATGTTAAATACTAAACAGTAAAAATTAACTCACAAACAGATAGTCAGCCCAAATATTCCGAGCATGTTCTAGAGCCGTTTCCCTCAGACCAATCACATTTGCAAACCGTTTTTCTGTCCAATCACACGGAGATTCTTCATCTGTATATCCTAAAGATGAACCAATAAACTACAATTGAACAACTGATTATAGTTGTGCTTTTTCAATTTTCATCGTCAAATACAAGAATCTGCAAGAGTTTTGTTTTGTAACTATTGAGTGGTGTCATAAAGTTCAAGAATCTGCAAGAGTTTTGTTTTGTAACTATTGAGTGGTGTCATAAAGTTCAAGAATCTGCAAGAGTTTTGTTTTGTAACTATTGAGTGGTGTCATAAAGTTCAAGAATCTGCAAGAGTTTTGTTTTGTAACTATTGAGTGGTGTCATAAAGTTCAAGAATCTGCAAGAGTTTTGTTTTGTAACTATTGAGTGGTGTCATAAAGTTCAAGAATCTGCAAGAGTTGGGATGGGACAATGTGAAAGTCATTGATTGTATGCACCAGCTGGTATTAAATTAGACAAATAAACTCACAAATTATTTCCTTTAATTTTTACGTCTATTAAATCTAATTTTTACAAAATACTTTTACCTTTATTTTTGTGGTCAATTTTAACATCAACATGGTGGTATAAATGAGACACAGCCGACAGCCATTCTGTCAACATTGCAGTTGAATTATCTACGTTGTTATCACTTCGAATCCTAGGAGATGAATAATGAAAAATTGCAATGACAAAGAGAAGGTTTCCACTAAAATAATTGTATTTGTTTTCAAAGGTATCAAATAAATAGGCAACACAACACGTATCTGTTCTCTGGACGTTAAAAAAATATGTTTCTCTTCTTTTGCGTTCATCTCAAACTCCTGATTGTCAGTAGGATATAGCTCAGAGAAAAGAATGTATTGTATCACAATTTACAGCATTGCTGTGATATCTAGTCTGTGCTTTTCTGCCTGACACATCCAACTTCACAACGTATTGCACAGGGAGATAGGGCAATGGATCGAGCTGATGTTTTGAGCTCCATAAAACCCGCAGAAGATGGATGTGTCGGGCCATTGGTGCAAATAAAACGGCGACACAGCACATATCCATTCTCTGAACTACATCCTGCTGGAAATCTAGTAGGACCATGCTCCTGCTACAAGAGAGATACAGCGGGAGTTTGAGAATGAACGATGAAGAAGAAGAACTCCATAAGAAATATAGCACACAAGAGTGAGTCTAGTGTGGATAATGATTTCTTTTCAATGTCCAGGATTAAAGATGAGGGTTTGAAATGTGGTGTTGCTAAAAGTGAATATTTTAGAGGGCGTAGAAAAATGATGGTCAACCAGAAGAGGACCGGTACTGAGAGCAGAAGTTTAATGGCAGATACAATGAGGTAGAGATCGGAGCAACTATGAACGTGTCCAGTTTGCAGTGATGATCAGACGACTAACTAACTAAGTAACTATCTGACCCATACGATTTCAGCATAGCTTCTGGGTCACTTTGATCTCCTATAGGATGGGACAACCAACTCCAATCCCAAAACCTCCTTTAGTCAACTCTTACAACATGAATGGCAAATAACAGTGTCTTTGCTCCCCTTTCCAGCCCCAGCAACACATGGGTTGTTAATGGAGTTTTACTTTAATCTTCAGATAACGATTGCTGTATGTCTGGCATTGTATCTTATGGGCAAGTTTACCAGATGACTTTTTAACTCAACTCGCTATGGCTGTCCCTCAACTTTTGTGGCTTACAACTTGATGGCAATATTTACATCTTCCTGTCCGACTTCAGAATGACACTTTTCATGATTTAGTCACCCTCATTCAATGATACTTATACATAATACTTTTTTTGGTATCTTCTTCTTCTTCAGCTTACATTCTCAAACTCCCGCTGAATTCTCTTGTAGTAGGACATGGCCTTCTAGATTTCTAGCAGAATGTAGTTCAGAGAATGGAAATGCGTTGTGTCGCCATTTTATTTGCGCCAATGGCCCGAGACATCCGTCTTTGGCGGCTTTTTGGTATAATAAGCTTCAGTGGTTATTATGAGCATGTGCCAAATATCTATCTATTGTTATTTTCACTTGTGCAGTTAAGAGTCGATGGGAGGAAGTTGAAGTTACCTGTCTTTGGCCATTAGCTTCACATTGTCCATCGTCAGCCCGTTTATCATGGCTTCTTTGATTGTCTCCATTATTTAATTCAACAAATGGGATTTGAACCCGATCCACTCAGATAGCCCCAACATACTTCACAACTTGAGCCAATACGCTTTCCATTTTCGACCACACCATATCTCTAAAAATGATGCGATTTCAGTCAAGGCTTCAAACGTATATTCTCATGCTACTACGAATATGTACCAGTCAATTGACACACAGACAACAACAACACACGCACTGTACAGGTATATAAATTCCTCAAGAACCACATAGGCCTACATTAAACATTAGTAATATGTCTTTTGGCACATTAAGAGCTTTATGCCAAAAAAAGGTACTACCAAGACCAATTAAATAATAACCATCGAAGATGGATGTGTCGGCCATCGGCGCAAATATCCATTCTCAGGACTACATCCTGCTGGAAATCTAGTAGGACCATGGTCCTATTACAAGGGAGTTCCAGCAGGAGTTTGAGAATGAATGATGAAGAAGAAGAATAAGACCTATAACCCATTAGGGTTGCAGTAGTGGCACACTGGATACATCAGCACAAAAAAGCTCTCCAAACAACTCTATCCTCAGCCGTTTGGAGGAGTGTAGAAAAATCATGCCTAGACCATTCCTTGATGTTTCAATACAGAATTTTCTGTCCTCTTCTCCATGTACCCTCGACTGCTCCTTGCACAATAATTTGTCTGAGACAGTGACAGTATCTCAGTATAATTAATAATAGTACAGATCAATCATAACAGCCAACAGTATTTTGGCATTGTGACATTTCGCTTCGTTCATATAACATTATATAAATACATTCATTTCAAGCCCTGTCATCCTCTCCCTTTTTTAAACAAGCAATCATGTAAAATTTATGAAATAATCTTACCACAACCCTATGCGGTGTTTTGGATAGTCCAACTTTTCAAGTTGTCCCAAGAACCTTATTTCGAACTAAAGTTGCAATTACCACTGTAGGTAGAAGCTGTGGGGCGTCATCATTCAACTCTGCTCCAGCGAATATAGATTTTCCTATACCAATAAACTCTACATTACCTACAACAAACAAAAATAACAAGCACAAATATAGGTATTTCAAGTTTGGCCAACACTGTAACCTGAGTGTATACTGAGCGTCGCCATCTTGATTATATTAAAAACCTAACCATAACATTTATCGCTTAGTCTGCACGTGCATGCTCTCTGGGCGGAGGATTGGCGTAAAGCTATTGAGAAGATAATATGCTTATTGTTGCGTTGGTGAAACCCCTGTGTGCTGCCGTGGACCGAAAAGAGGTTCAAATAAGTAAAGTGTCGCTGTAACATGTCGTAAGAGGCGACTAAGAGGGTTTTGGAGAAAGTCTGTAGAGAGCTTGTGCTCCAACCCACACCCTCATAAGAAAATTCAATATTTAGTACAATTGACAGACAAAAGATAGGATCCTTTCTAGTTGTTCTTTATAAAAACCTTCAAAAGTTCCACAAAACGAAATGATTATCTGTTTTATGTATTATCCCCCCCCCAATTTCTCATCGGTCGTGTATGCAAGCCGCATCGCCCAAGACAGAGAGGAATTCAGAGAGTTCATTGGGAAGACAACGTTCTGGAAAGTATACATCACATGACAATAACTTATGATGGTAATTGCAAGACCGAAATTATAAGCAGAATAGGACAAGCAAAACAGCATTCCATAAAATTGCATTATTGGAGGACGGGTAATGTTTCATTCTCATTCATTAGTCAAAGTAACCACACAAAAATCTGACGTCGGATGTTTCATGTCGAATGGTGCATAAGTTGCAGCCTAACTGTAAAGCATGATACAATACATAGTGCAAAGAGTGACACATTGCTATCATGCAGACCCAGGGTGAGCAGAAACCAAGATTATAAAAGTACCCTCTCGTGGTGCACCCTGGGAACAGAAGCACAGCGGCTTATGCTGTGTTCCTTGACAACACTTTTATATTTCATGTCCGTGAATGTGAAGGTTGAAGATAAAATAATAACTTAGGGGGGGGGGGGAGAGACAAGCAATATCTCTGACAACTCTGCGCCACACGCATCGGCAATGTCGACCCATGGTGACGCAAGTCACTCTAGCTCTGTCAGCCGAAATGAAGATATATTGTGGAGCGGCCAGTATCAGTGTCCCGAGATAGGTAGATGTCATTACGAATATCGAAAATCGTGCGCAAGTCTCAAGGGAAGTAAGACTGGCATACTATAATGAGAGGGCAGCACATCGCTAGAGGGCAGCGCCACGTGAAGATGTGTCATGTGACGTATTCCTTCCAGAACGTTGTCTTCCCAATGAACTCTCTGAACCTCTCTCTCTGTCTTGGGCGATGTGGCTTGCATTTTCTAGCGATGTATTCATGTTATCTTTACTGTCGTCAGTCCATCGTCTTCTTGGTCTGCCCTTTCTCCTCATTCCAGGTACTCTTTCCTCCATTATTTGTCTTTCTAAACAGTTGTGTCTCTTTATATGACCAAACACTAAAAGGTCTAGTCAATAAATCAAGTCTTGAATATGGACTGGATATAAATATCCAAAAAAAACAAAAACCATGATAATCAGCAAAGACACAGAAGAACAAGAGCTAAACATAAACATACATGGAGAGAAACTACAACAAGCAAAACAGTATCAATATCTTGGAAACATAGTCACAAATGATGGCAGATGTGAAACAAAAGTTAAAAGGAGAATAGGAATGGCTAAAAGTATCTTCAATTACATGAGGAAAATATTAACATCTAAACAAATTACAAACAAGTTAAACATGAAAATTATAAAATGCTACATCTACTCTATATTAATGTATGGCTCAGAAACATGGACACTGAATAAACAATTAGAAGATAGAATTGATGCCTTTGAGATGTGGGTATACAGAAGAATAGGGAGAACATCATGGAAAGAGAAGAAAACAAATAAAGAGGTACTAAATACACTTAATATGAAGAAAGAACTACTAAGAGAAATAAAGATCAGGTAAATAAAATATTTTGGTCACATTAAAAGACATAACACCTTATTGAAGATCTTACTTGAGGGTAAAGTCAAAGGGAGGCGAGCAAGAGGTAGGCAGAGATACAAATGGGAGAGTAACATCACACGATGGACAAGTTACAGTCTAGCAGAATGCACCACCAAGACAAGAGACAGGAGATGTTGGAGATCCGTTGCAGCCAATCTTCGTTGCGGAGACGGCATTTAATGATAATGATGATATGACCAAAAAGGCGTAGTTTTCTTTTTGTTATTGTGTTTAGTAACCAACACTCTGGAATCTTCAATGTGTTTATAATATCTGAGTTTCTAATTGTTTCCTTCCATGATATTCTAAATATCTTTCTGTAGCATTTCAGCTCGAATGCGTTGATCTTCTTTGCCGCTGTTTTACTTACACAGACGTGAAGATAGAATAGAGAAAACGCTACATGGAAATCGGAACTAAAGCACTGTTCAACTCGAGACAAGCCTCTAGTCAACGGTGATTTAAAATATATGTAAAGACACAGACTTGGACGAGGGGTTCATAATATTGGTGAATGACACCTCGGCTAAGATGGCGAAGGAACTCAGGCCCAATTCTACTGTCGCGTTTTTCCTAAACCGGAATCTCATGGGGTTTATTGCTCACAAAGAGAAAGTTAACTCTATCATTAGCTGCATCTCTATCAGCAGCAACTTATAACAATACGTTTATAGACCACACACACAAAAAAACCCAGGATAATTCAAGTCCATGCTCCAACTGCCGAATACGACGAAGAGGAAATATACGTATTTTATGTTTTAATACTGGAGGGAACTGTCGAATGTGGAAGAAGCAGAGCAGTGGAAATAAAGACATGGACAGACAACATCAAGGAATGGACAAGACAATATTTTTCATCACTCACCCGCATCAGTGAAGATAAAAATCGGTGGAGAACTATATGTTCTGAAGCCTACAATGTGGTACCTCTACGACCCTGACGGGTTGTGGGTTTATAGATCGATAGCGGAATTATGTTCACAGATGAGGAATGCTTCAATACCTGATGGGTACATGAGCAATGCTCCTAATTACAGGAGACAAGTACACTAGCAGCGGAACACCTCATGCGAGACAGGTGTAGTCGACCCAAACCTAAATACTTGATTACCGCCTCCCCGGAGACTGACACCCGGGGACATGATTTGGCCTTAAATTCCAAAGACACAATGGGTAATAAATCGTCGCAGCGTAGAGTCAATACACATATGTCACCTGGCTAGAAATATGAAAGCTATTACGGGCTAAGGAAGCCCATCCGAATAACAGGCATGCCGAAATCGGATGTGCTGGACCGGGTGGTGCAAAATATCGCAGCTCTGCTGTGAAATTGACAGCGCAACGTACTTCACGCTCACCTGCGGAAATCACAGGAACATTCGTTCTGGTTATCAAAGAGCGAACGCGGAACAAGAAGATAGCACAATGTTAAATGACATCTACAACAGCTATATTCCATCGGATTTGCTACAATCAATTTTCATAGCCCTACCAAAGAAACCTGGTGCAGTAGATTGCGAAGATCACATAACAATTAGTCTTATGAGTCAGATGACCAAGATTCTACTGCGCATAATAATGAGGCGTATAAGAGGAAATATGCAAATATGTTCAAATTATAGAACAATCGCCTTGATCAGTCAAGCCAGTAAAATACTACTGCACGTTATAATGAAAAGAGTACATAACAAGATGGAGGATGAGATCCACGAAGCGCAAGCAGGTTTCAGAACTGGTAGAGGCACTAGAGATCATATATTTAACATGAGGATGATCATAGAGAAATGTAGAGAGTATAACATCGAATTACATGCATGCTTCATAGACTACACCAAAGCATTCGACTGTGTCAATCACCATCAATTATGGGAAATAATGAACGATATGGGTTTCCCAAAACACATTACACGACTAATAGCAGAGCTGTATAAAGATCAAGAAGCAGCGGTAAAAGTTGAAGGTGCAAGATCAGAGTGGTTCAATGTACAGAAGGAGTAAGACAAGGCTGTACCTTGTCTCCATACTTGTTCAACATCTATGCGGAAAATATAATGAGAAATGTGAGACAAGAATCAATAAAGCCTGATTTCACACCCATAAATATAGGAGGGCTGCAGATACCAGAAATTAGATATGCAGACGACACAGTGCTATTAACAACAAACGAACACGACCTACTGAACATAATTAAGTCAACCCAAAAGTTTAGCGAACAGCAAAACTTGTTCTTAAATATGAAAAAGACAAAAATAATGGCAACTGACAAAATTAAATCACGACCCAAAATTAATATTGAGAACTGCAATTTGGAAGAAGTGACACATTTTGATTATTTAGGAACTAATATAAACAAATGCGGGGGACTGCGCGGTTGAGATCAAGAGAAGAACGGCAATGGCGCTGGCAAAATTAAAACAGATAAAGAAACTATGGCACGGTACTAACATAAGAACCAAATGGTTTTTACTACGAACATGTGTATTTCCCGTGGCGACATATGGATGTGAAGCATGGACACTAAATAAAACAGTGGCCAAGAGAATAACATCATTTGAATTAAAGTGTTATAGAAGAGTTTTGAGAATACCATGGACAGCGCAGAAAACAAACCAGGAGGTGTTACGAACAATTAACGTCAAGGAAGGCTGGCTTCTGAACACTATATTAAAGAAAAAGCTAGCTTTTTTCGGTCATATTAAGAGACACGACGGCATGGAGAGAGTGTTAATGGAGGGGATGATAGAAGGCAACAGGGGCAAAGGCCGACCAAGACGCCGTTGGACAAAAGACATTCAAGAATGCCTGCGCATGTCACTGGAAGATGCAGAGCAACTTGCTCAAGACCGCGGAGAATTCAAGAGATCCATAGGAAAGACTACGTTCTGGAAAGAATATGTCACTTGATGATGATAAAAGGAAAAATAAAACCAGAAATAGCAGACGAACAATGCGGATTCGTAGAAGGAAAAGGCACAAGAAATGCCCTATTTATAGTAAGAACATTAATGGAGAGGGCCATAAAAGTACAGCAAGACCTTTATCTGTGCTTCATAGATTATAGCAAAACATTTGACAAGGTGAAGCATTCAGAGATTATAAAATTGCTATAAAGTCTTAACGTTGATGGGAAAGATCTAAGAATAGTAAGAGATATGTATTGGAAACAAACAGCTGCGATGAGAGTTAACAACACTATAGGTAGATTTCAAAAGATAGAAATGGGTGTCAGGCAAGGTTGTGTAATGTACCTTTTCTCCCTGTATACAGAATACATTATGCGAAATATAGAAGGTATGTCCGGAATAAAAGTGGGAGGATACAATATAAATAACTTGAGATATGCTGATGGCACAGTACTGATCGCATGAAGCGAACAAGAACTGCAAGCCCTATTAGATAAAGTAGTGAAGGAAAGTGAAAACAAAGACCTCAGTTTAAACAAGAAGAAAACAGAAATAATTGCTGTATCAAAGAGACATACACCACCAAGATGCAACATAATAATTAATAACACAAAATTAGCACAAGTTGAAAAAGTGAAAAAGTTAACCTTCTGATGTTAACAGGGTGCCAAGATATTTCACTTTTTCAACTTGTGCTAATTTTGTGTTATTAATTATTATGTTGCATCTTGGTGGTGTCTCTTTATATAGCCATATACACAAGCGACCATGCACACAGTTAAAATGATGTTGAAATCTATGAAAAAAGAGAATTGGATTAACAAATGGGCTATGGGAAACACTGAGAGGGAAATCTATAAATATATGACTAGCCCAAATTCTAAAGACAACATCAACCTCCTGGGAAGGAAACACCAGAGTATCATCTTCCGACATCGAACACAACATGTACAACTTAACAATCACCTGAACAGAATACAACCACAACACACTCCAGAGTGCCGGCTGTGCACTCATCCATATGAACATGTTGACCGCAACCTTTTTGATTGTCCAGCGCTGGGTAATGTCAGGAAAATTCTTCTCGCTCCAAGGCCAGATAAATGGAACACATTATATGGAACAAAACATCATCTCACAAACATATGCATATTTATCACACAATGACAATGCGTCAAAGCGCATAAGCCCATGTTCCGGTGGATCAGCAACCAACCAACAAGAACTAGTTGTTAATTGCTATTTTTTGTGCAATTATTGCATAAAGGACGAGAAATTGTGTTACTAGGCTCATAAAATTGCAGATATCGCAGCACAGCTGTAAATTACGACACAATACATTCCGTTCTCATGGCTAAATCCTGATAATCTGTAGGAGTTTGAAAAAGAACTCAGAAGTAGAACCTGGCTTCACATTTGCTCTTTTCGCCCTGGCACATCCGACTTCATCATTGCTTATGGGTCACTTTGATCATCTACGGAATGGGACACTTTACTCCACTCCAAAACCTCCTTCATCGCCTTTTACGATATTCGTGGCAGGTAACAGTGTTGATATTTTATCTGCTTCCCTTTCAAGCCCTTTGCTCTTTCGAACAACATCTATTATTAATACAGAATCTATTGTTAGCTGATAATTGGAACTAATTTTCCAGCAATATAGAAGTGTCCATAGAAAGCCTTTCTGCACACCTTCACATGAAAACACACAGTAATGAGAGTTCTATAGAAGAGTCCCCAAACGTTACAGAATAAACCATAATTTAAATTTTTTAACATTTTTATCCAATCCACCAATAGGGACTTGGTTAGTTCCAAAAATAAACAGAACATTTCCGCCAGCAATGATGCCACATCTCGGTTTATTCCTCACTAAATCTGACGTTTTTGGTTGTTATCTGGGTTGCTGGGATTTTGAGGGCCATATTTTAATTAATCTGGATTAAGTTTTATTGTATTTTTAACAATTGATAATTACAACGTGTAATTGTGTGCAATTAATGAATATATGTTGTTTGTTTGTTTGAGAACCTGTAAATTATGAACGATTAGCTCGTACTTTCTATGTGCAGTGGGGTGGTTTTTCTCAGATTTCTTTTATACCCAGAAGACTACAATTTCCTGCTTAGTGCAATTCCTATTGAAGGAGCCTTCTACTCAGGGAGGGGGGGGGGGTGTCGTTATGATGCATATATACTCTTATAAATTTATTTTATAAATTTATTTTATTCTAATTAAATATGACAGAGGGCGCCAGCGTGAGAAAATATTACATAGTTTAAACGTGGCTCTCGACAATACAGACCTCCTAGCTGAATTAATTTAGACCCTATTCGTTATGTTTTTTATTATTGTTGGACTTTTAATTGGTCGCTATTTATATATTTGGAGACACATGCCAAAAATAACCAAGGCCAACCAATAGATTTTCACGCAAATAGGTGACTAGTTCATGTTTACGTTTTAGCGAACAGGTCTTCTATGCTACCGACGGTCTAGGTTTAACAACCTGGCACGGCAGGGAAACAACAGCGATCCTGATGCATAATACTGGAGATAGATAGTTGTGGAGAGCCATGATCGCCTACATCAGCCTGCATGGCATCTGGCGATGATGAATTCAATCTTGCTTTATACCTCATTTGTGATGCTGCTTTTACTCAATTGTTTTTTCTTCTTCTGCGTTCGTTCTCAAACTCCTGCAGATTAGTAGGCTGTAATCCACAAAGCGGAATGCGTTGTGCAGTGGTTTACAGCTTAGCGGGGATATTTGTACCTTTTGCCTGACCTAATTCAGTATGGCTTTTGGGTCACTTTAACCCTCTATGGAATGGGACATCCAACTCCATCCAAAAACTTCCTTAGTCGCCTTTTACAACGTATATAGAAGGTACACAGTGTTAATATTCTTTGCTTTCCCTTTAGGGCCACATCAACACACCATAATGATGTTGATAAACAGCTGTTTATAAATTGTTGAATATTTCTGAAATCCTGAAAGATTGTTGACAGTTCAAACAACTATAAAATAACGTTATAGTTGTACTCAGGTTACCCCATGCGTACGACGAAGTGGCACGTAACTGAAAGTATCACTCGTAGCACGTAACTCCGTCGCTTCCCAAAATTGCACTTTATCTTCTTCTTCTGCGTTCGTTCTCAAACTCCTGCAGATTAGCAGGATGTAGTCCAGAGAACGGAATGCGTTGTGTCATGGTTTACAGAATTGCTGCGATATCTCCGCCTTTCGACTTGACACATCCGACTTCAGCATGGCTTTGGGTCACTGACCCTATATGAGATGGGACAGCCAACTCCATCCCATAACCTTCTTAGTCGCCTTTTACGACATGCGTGGAAGGTAAACCGTGTTGCTATTCTTTGCTCCCCTTTCGGGCTTCGGCAGCACACGGGCGACTTCACTTTATAAACGTCTTCTTCTTCTGCGTTCATTCTCATACTTCTGCAGATTAGCAGGATGTAGTCCGGAGAACGGAATGTGCTGTATACTGGTTTACATAATTGCTGCGATATCTGCGCATTTCGGCCTGACACATTCGACTTCAGTATGGCTTTGGATCACTGACCCTATAGTACAGCAAACTCCATCCCATAACCTCCTTAGTCGCCTCTATACATGCATAGAAGTAAACAGTGTTGTCATTTTTTACTCCCCTTTATAAATACAACAGCTCGTTCAGTATTATTGATAGAAAACAGATCAAGTGGTTTTCACACGCTTCCAGACTACCAACAGACAGCATACCACAGATGGCCATGACACATAATGTAACGGATATAAAGCCAGAGGCAGACCATGTAAGAGATGGATCACATAATTCAAAGAAGTCCCAGGAACAAGCTTACAAACAGCAGGTAAATCGTAAATAAGTAAACAGGTTACTAAGACTACCTAACTATCGATATAAAATAATAATAAATAACAATAAAACATAGACAAATATCAATGTATCGGTCTTAATGGGACCTTTGTCAAGAAACAAATTACAAACGGAAGACCATCGCCAGAGAACTCTTCTACCCCTGACACCCTGATTCAGCTCTCCACATCTTAGCATATCTAAATATGACTTTTAGCACTAGGAACTTAACCAAAAGATCGGCAAAAGCACGCACGCACGCACGCACGCACGCACACACACACACACACACACACACCACCCCCTCCCCACTCTTATAGATTTTTTGTATTTTTTTTAAGAAGCTCTTAGAATTTTCCGTAAAATAGTGAAATTTAGAGGTGAAATTTGTTTTTTTTTTTAGATAAAAATTCCTCCATAAGGTAATCATATATACGGTCCAGAACAGAAGACATTCTTTTCTTCAGACTACATTCTGTCAATCTGCGGGATTCTGAAAACGAATTCAGAAGGTGAAAAAGAAAGAAAGAAACACTCCAAATGTATTATCATCATTACGAGCAGAGGCATTATGAGTTGAGGAGGTTTCGAGTACAATGTAATAACAGACAAAATTGAGAGAAAATGAAATAAAGAAAGGCAAAGAGAGAGAGAATATTCTGTATAGTTAGACATGGTTGAAAGTCAACACTAGATCTGATGCAAAGTATTGCAAGATAGAATGTTGTGTGGATCAGTGATCGCCAATGCTATCGTGCACGGCACAGAATGAACCTAATGAAGAATAGGGAGAACTACATGGAAAGAGAAAATAATAAAGAGATTCTGGCAGAGCAGAGGTTTTGATTGGAAATATTTTAAAAAAAAATACCAACGACATATAGGTCGACTCAGCCTAAGGAAATTGGTAACATATAATTTGGGAATATAAAGGCGGAGGGCTTTGTGCTGACCGCTTAGTTCTCTGGTAAGCCGTAGGTCAATGAAAAATACGAACCTAACACCGTATTTATTTCACAATACACCAATGACGCGGAAAAGGAAACATTACTTTATTGGGGGGCAATACTGCATATGAAAACATAAGTATTCAAAGAAATAACAATCAAAGAAATATTTTGGACAGATTAGAAGACATGATATCTTGTTGAAAGACTTCAATAAAGGTAGAGTTGGGGGGAGGGGGGCAAGAGGTAGGCATGGGTACAAGTGTGATTGGAGGAAAGCGCCATGAGATGGATAGGGTACAGTATATCGGAATGCATCACCAAAGTAAGAGACAGTGTGTTGGAGTAACTTCGCAACCTGTGTTGCGGAGACGTGCTTTAATGATAATAAACCCCATGCATCAGCTGCATAAAAATAAGCAGGAGTTTTTGTACTTTTTTATTAGGAAAATCTTATGTTATTTCTAAAACTTTAGTGGTAGCACTGTCCGCCAGGTTAACGGTTGGGCCATCTATGGCCGACATCTGTTAGGAGTTTATATAATTCTTATTCTTGTATGTGGTGTATTTTCTTGATGGGAAAAGTTAATAATAACATGTTATATTGTTCCAAAGAAAGGTATGGACTACATGTATACAGTGGATGACAATGTGTGTTATTTAAAAACGAAATATTTGATAGAGATATCGCCGACCGACCTGTTTGGCCTTGACCTTTAGTATTGTTTTGTGCGTTTCTGTTTGGCTCGGAATTTCTGTGTTACTGTATGCTGCTGTTGTATTATAGAAATGCAGGCGTTGTGAACCGTTAATCCCATGTTGGAAGGTAAAGTGGTGTATATTTATATTGCGTTGAAATTAAGTTTTACGAAATGTCGTGTCTTTTCGTAAAGCTGTCATCAGAAAAGTAAAACATCAACCCACCAGTCAAGCTAGTCTTAGTTTAGTTTACTCATTAGCCTAAGATCTTATCTACTAGTAGTAGTTGGCTGTGTCGTGTGTACTAGTGTAACTGTTTGTAGTGTAGGCCCCTATGTTCCTATTATGCTATAGTCGTGTCAGTTGAAATTGTTAGAGTGCAGGCCTACGATGTTTGCCTTTTCTGGTGGCGTTCAAATCATAAAGTAAATTTAATAATTAATAGTTAAATAATTGTTATTTAATTACGGACGACAGTGCCATGGAGCCTACCTAATTTTACCTAAAAGTGGACGATTAAGTTTACCTTTACAAACCTGAATGAAGACGTTCAGAATATGGGATATATAGTTATGTTTATGTTTCATCAGTACTGTTAAAGTGTATACAAGTAAATTTAAGTAGGAAGCCAGAGGACAATTTAAAAATTCTTGAAACTAACGGGAATTAAAGTGTGGAGAGACGGTAGAACAGAAAACCGCCTTCCAGTTTTTTACAATGTTATTGTGGTGCTTTTTCTGCATTCATTCTCAAACTCCTGCAGATTGTAGTCTGGAGAATCCAGTGTGTTATGATATACATACTCATTGCTGCGATATCTGCACCGTTTTGCCTGACTTATCCTATTTCGGCATGGATTTCGGTCATTAAATCTATATGGGATGGGAGAGCCATCTTCACCCCATAACCTCTTTTGTTGCCTCTTATGACATACATGGGCGATAAACAGTGTTGCTATCTTTAGCTCCCCCTCAGACCCTGGCAACACACAGGCAATGTGATCCTTTTTTGGGGTTTGGTAGTTGCTGCATGTTGTTGAGATCTTCTATTATCATTAGGCCTACCCTCTTAGATGGCTGTTCAGCAAAGAGCTTCTCTTGTTCTGACTAAAAATTAATATACCAGGAACCTTCATGTCTACTATGTTACATCTTCATTCGCTGGTGTGATGCCGGGGAACAAAGCAGAGTTACACTGTGACCTGCCATGGTAAGAGCCAAAAAAGAATAAAGTTACCAATACGTCCCAATTGGACAGGGATTGTCTTGTTTTTGAAGCACTCCTGATCGGATTTCTTCTGCGTCATTCTCTAACTCCTGCAGAATAAAAAAGGTATGTAGTCAGGAGAACAGACATCATGTTTTAGTTTAAAGCTTTGCCTGACTTCAGCATGGTGTGTGGGTCACTTTGACCCTCTATGGAATGAGACAGCCTAAGATCTTAACTCCACCCTGAAAACTTCCACAGTTGCCTGTGATGATGTGCATGGCAAGTAACAGTGTTGTTATTCTTTGCTCCCCATTTTGACCTCGCAACACAGGAGTATGCAAAGTACAAAAATACCTATAATTATATGCGGGCAGGTTCAACTCGTGACCTACCTGTCATATTTTGTCAGTCGTTAGATATTAAAATAACGATGAGGAGCAGGTGTTTCATAATGATCTGGTCGAACGCCAATTTATTTATTTGGTATGCAGCCCTAGAATTTAAAAAATATATGTCCTACAGCGTTTATTCTTAAACTCACACTGGATCTCTTGTAGTAGGACAATGGTCCTAATAGATTTCTAGCAGGACATAGTCCAGAGAATGGAAATGCGATGTTGCAGTTTTATTTGTGCCAATGGCTAGATACATCCATCTTCAGCGGGAAATAATCAGTAAGACTTTATTTTATATTTTCCTACTTTTTTTCCCTTCTTATAAATTTACATTAGAATAGGCATTTTACTAGTGTGTTATGGGGCCTGAAAGGGGAGCAAAGAATAGAGACATTGTTACCTGTCAAGCATGGCGTAAGAGGCAACGTAAAGAAGTTTCAGGGTGGAGTGGAGCTGGTTGTCTCATCCCATATGGGGTTGACCCTCCAGAAGTTGTGCTAAAGTCAGATGTATCTGGCCAAAAAGTGCAGCTATCGCAGCTAAGCTGTAAACTATGATGTCCTGCTGGTTTGCAGGAGTTTGAAAATGAATAAAAATGAAAAAGAAGAAACAGTTGAAGTGCAGTGTGTTGCTAGTACACAGCATCTTCTTTCGTTCGTCTGGAACTTGCTTCTATTTGAAGTTATCTCTTCTATAAACCTGACGGTGTTTTGTAACTCATTCAGAGGTCCATGGTAGTGCACAGCGAAACTGGTATTTGCAACTTTATATCAGCACGTCTGTTTTTGACGCAACTATTATCTTTGGTTTTCTGTGGATAATGTAGTAACCCTCACTCTAAACCCTCCTTATTCACCTCTTACAACACGCATGGCAAGTCAGTGCCACCATCCTTTGTTCCCCTCTTGTCAGTGGCAAGATTTTGGCATATCTAACTTAAATAAATCATTTTCATGTAGTTTGTTTATGCCATTCATCTTTGTGTAATATTCTTCCATTTGTGTAAACCATCTATTTAATCTGTTTTTTTGTCGGGGTCTGAGAGGGGAACAAAGACTAGCAATACTGTTTACTTTCCATACTGTTTATCTTCCATAAGAGGTGATTAAGGAGGTTATGGAGTTAAGTTGACTATCCCATCTAGGGTCAAAGCGACTCAAAGATAGGCTGAAGTTGGATGTGTCAGGACAAAAGGCGCAGTAATGCTGTAAACAATGACACATTGCATTTTGTTCTCCAGACTACATCCTGCTAATCTGCAGGAGTTTTAGAACAAATGCAGAAGAAAAAGAATCATTAATTTTACTGTAATATTTTTCCATGTAAATCATCCTTCATTATATAGCATTCTCCTATTTGTGTAAATCATCCATCTCTGTGCAGTATTCTTCCATTTCTGTACATCATCCATTTACACATAGTATTCTTCCATTTGTGTAAATCATTCATCTGTGTGCAGTATTATATTTTTATATAAGTCATCCATCTGTATGTGTTAATATTTTTTTGCAAATTATCAATCTTTATATAGTACTTTTCCATTTATGTAAATCATCAATTTTTATAGTTTTCTTCCATTTATGTAAATCATCAATTTTTATAGTTTTCTTCCATTTATGTAAATCTATCTGTCTGTAGTATTGGGGTATTTTGTGTCTTCTTCTGGGTTCATTCTCAAATTCCTTCATATTAGCAGGATGTTGTCCAAAGAATGAAATGTGTTGTATCATGATTTATAGTTTAGCTGTGATATCTGCACCTTTTGATATGACTTCAAACTTGATTCTCAGTCATTTTGACCATATATGAGATGGGATAGCAAACTTCACCCCCAATGCCTTTGTCACCTCTTATGACATGCATGGCAGGTAATATTGTTGCTGTTCTTTGCTTCTCTTTCAGGTCTCTGAAATAGCATTTTAGTGAATGATATTCTTTTGAGAACAAATAGATGAACTTGCAGATTATTGTTGCTGTTTGAATCCTCAAGATCGAGTAATTAGCTCTTACTTCCTTTGTGCTTGAATGGCATTGTAGGTTTGGTTGTTTGTTGCAATCTTCATCCCAAAGAGTGGCATTGTAGGTTTGGTTGTTTGTTGCAATCTTCATCCCAAAGAGTGGCATTGTAGGTTTGGTTGTTTGTTGAAATCTTCATCCCAAAGAATTAATACAAATGTCTTTCTCTTTCTGAAACTGGTTCTGTGATCAATTGTCCTCATGAAGTCTCCATGAGAAAATCTTTGCTCATGTCAGGTCGGGTTCACAGAGATGCATTCCCCACCTGTCACAAGTACTAAAGAGGAAGACCTTGATCCATCATTTATTCACTATTTGCTGTGGCTGTATCACACCCTGCATCCTATGCCTTCACGATCTCCCCAGCATCGAATTTCTAGATCGCTCATGAGTTTTCTTAATCCTGCTACTAATATCTCAAGATTTGGACATGTTATGACTGGGTGCAATGTAAATTTGCAAGACACACTCTCACTGCATCTGGGATATTAGGCAGGAGCTAGATCTACTCAAGCTAGATCGCCATTCAGAATCTTTGGTGTGGTCGTCGGGATTTTTGATAAGAGTTTTGATAAGACACGAGGAAATTATTTTGATTAAGGAACTGAATCCTATTTCTATAGTATGTTTTTCCTTTTTGATCAAGCTCTTATATTTCTCAGCTTCTTTATAAGTACTGAATATAAATAGCAGAGCTGCATCCAGGAAACAAAATGTGACCCCCTGAAGTAATCTTTTTGTCAAGGCTGTTCGGAATTTTTAGTTATGCTAGCTTGTAGTGTTCTATCCACTGAATCTATCCACCAATCATAGACATAGATACTTTTTTCCTAGAGTGGGGGGGGGGATGATGGGGAGGTGTGTTGCAAGAAAGATGTTCTTTTTTTGGGGGGAGATGTTTACCTTTTTTTTTATATGGAGAGGTTTATCCTTTTTTAAAAGAACGTGTTACTTAGTATCTCTTCTGTGTTTGTTCTCAAACTCATGCAGGATGTACCCCATCAAGGCCAGATCATTGCAGCGGAGATGGGGCTTAGTTCAGACAAGTAAAGGTATGTCCCATGGCAACAACAACCTGCCGTCGGGGATGAAGATAAATCTTCATATACTAAGCCGCAGCAACTATTAGGTGGGGTGGCCAGTTCCCTTCTTTGCTGTTTTACCTCCCCTAACTCATGTGTCAGTTACTCATTTACATCTGAGTCGACTGGAGGTGTGGTCATGTTAAGCGAGAAATCACAACCTGG
Source organism: Meghimatium bilineatum (assembly GCA_034231615.1). Lineage (NCBI taxonomy): Eukaryota > Metazoa > Mollusca > Gastropoda > Stylommatophora > Philomycidae > Meghimatium > Meghimatium bilineatum. The sequence continues at coordinate 61,275,125 of CM067300.1, read as the reverse complement.
GTTTTTTTGTCCGGTTCCTGTTTTCAAACCCGGCACGCTGTATCCTGGTGATAGCAAGCAAGCACTCTATCAACTAGGTTGTCGCACTGCCCTGCGCTGCTCCTCAGTTCAGACAACAGAGGTTTAAAACTAAGACTGACAAGGCATGCCTATAACTGAGCACGACAATGTCTACCCTAACAAGTACAGATGCTGAAAAGGGAGGCAACCAGCTAAGAAGTGCACCGCAGCAATCATGATGCCACACACCAACTCACGCAATGGGAATATGTTTTTACCCGATGTATTTTATGGTGTCTACCCTGTGACGAACATCCAGGCATGGAAGGTGCCAGGCCGTATGCCTTGAAAGGGTTAAACCCCAAATACTGGAAGTTCTTTTCAATTGCCCAGAGGAGCCAGGAGACATGAGAATAGAGCAACTATCCAAAACATGAAACCACTGAAAATAATGCACTGGAATGTTGGAGGTGTCAACAGCAAAAAAACTCAGCAACCACATGTATACAAAGTTCAAAATTGGCAGCACAGTCATGTGTACATGAGGACTAGCACCTCAGACAGCAGAGCATATCCTTCAGGAATGTCCGGAATATGAAATGATGAGGCAAATCTACGTTTTGCACAATGAAACAACAGTGGAAGAAAAACTCTACAGAATTCTGTACGAGTTACAAAACATTCAAGTTTATAATAGAGACAAAACAGTCAAGTTTATAGAAGGGATAAAACAGTCAAGTTTATAGCAGAGATAAAGCAGTCAAGTTTATAGCAGAGACAAAACAGTCAAGTTTATAGCAGAGACAAAACAGTCAAGTATATTGAAGAGATAAAACAGTCAAGTTTATAGAAGAGACAAAACTTCACATAAAAGTACATTCTAGGTCAATGGAAAAAGAAGGATGTAGTCTGGATGCATTGTATAATGGTTTACAGCTTTGCTGCTGGCCTAAAATATCCAACTTTGGCATGACTTCTGAGTCACGTTGACCATATATGGGATGAAATAGCCAATTCCACCCCATAATTTCCTTAGTCACCGCTTATTGCATACATTGAAGGTAAACAGTACTGCTATTCTTTCCTTTCCTTTTGGGCCGCAATGACACACAAGCGGTTTCATAGTACTAAATGACATGTTCCTAGGGAGTGTGAGAGCTACAATTCCATCTCTCATGTCTACGTACTCGGCATCACTGCATGTGAACTACGTGGCGACAGCAAAAGCATGCAGCCTTTTCTCACACAGTTACAAAATTCCTCCCTATAACTCTCTAACGGGAAACATGCAGAATTAGACAATAGCATAAATTCCCTATATACAACATGAATAATAACAATTAAATATAATTGGGGATTTAAAAAAGTTAGTTAAATATGGAAATTTTGTTATAAACGCTTGCACTATAGAGGGATTCTACTTTATAATGAAAAAATTCATCGCTTCTTTTTCGGAGCCTGGTAGAACATGGGTGACATTATTGCCATTCATCGCTTCTCTTTCGGATCCTGGTAGAACACAGATGGCCAGAAAAATTTGGACCATTCAAGTAGTGTAGCATAGCAAACACAAACATGATCCAATGACAACAGACTACAGAGTGTGCCAACTGTAAAATCCTTCATGAAACTTTTCACATGTAATGTGCTGAACAATATCAGAAGTTTTCTTCCTCCATTTTAGATAAATGGAACACACTATATGGAACACAAGGTCCAGGGAGCCGCGTAGTGCAGTGGTTAGCGTACTGGCTTCGCATATGAGTGGTCCTGGGTTCATTCCTCAGTTGAGGCGGAAATGTTTCTCAGATCGCAACGGCCCCAGGTCGACCCAGCCTTAAATGGGTACCGGATTAATCCGGGAAGTAAAGACTGCGAAGGAGAGGAGATGGCTACCGCCCTCATTTGCAGAGCCACTGAAGTGTGAGATCGCTAACATCTCGCACCCCTACGGCATTAATAAATGCTATAGGTTACTTTACTTACTCTTTACTTTATATGGAACACACTGTATGGAACAGAGCAACAACTGACAAACATCTGCAGATATGCACAACACGGCGTTAGACCACAGTCTGAAAATCTGCAGGAGTTTGAGAACGAACACAGATGTTACTGTTTGTAAGATAATTTACGTCTTATTTAAAAAGAGAAAGATGATGGCAGAGATAAAAGTGGAGGGGAAATATCGTGAGATGAACTGGATACAGTCTTGCAGAGTTAACCACCGAGACAAGATAAGGTCTTGCAGAATTAATCACCGATGCAAGAGACAGTTATGCAAAGTTCACCACCGAGGCATGAGATAGTCTAGCAGAGTTCACTACCAAGGCAAGGTAAAGTCTTGCTAACTTCACCATAGAGGCAAGAGACAGTCTAGCATAATTCACCACCGAGGCGAGAAGGGGGCGGGGGTGTTGGCTTACTGCCCACCTTTTGGCCAAGTTCCTAGTACTGAAAGTCAAGTTCCGATTGGGGGGGGGGCGAGTGTTTGAACACCCCACCCTTATCTACAGGCCAAATTGGAGCTAAAATTCGATGCGAGGCCGGCACTTGATGATGTACAACTTTAGCACGTTATCCCCATACCTTATCTTATCCATCGTGAACTCTAGGACTAAAGACGCATTGGTCACCACTCGTTACTGTGAACACTAGAATGTCCAGGACATTAGATTGAGATCAAAGGGGCTGATTGGAGCTATAGATGTCATCCATTTATACCGACACTAGCCGTTGTGGATCTTTCCCAGCACGGACTGAAAAGATGGACACGATAATTCTTCCCCCAGGTAAACGAAGTCTCAGAAAGCCATTGAAAAGTGCAATCATTGGAAGTAATTGTGGACCTCTCAATGACCTGTGTCGTTGTAAAGTGAATTTATTCTGCATGTATGTTCGAACGTCTGATGGTTGTATGAATCGCGCGCTGTTGCTTGAAGGTGCCTGAAAGGAGAGAAAATAACAGTAACACTGTTTGCCTTCCATGTATGTTGTAAGAGACGACTAAGGAGGTGGACTACTCCATCCCGTAGATGGTCAAAGTGACCGGCCATTGTGTCGATGGTACCCGAAAGGAGAGGAAAAAATAGCAACACTGTGACCTAGCCATCATGCGTGTCGTAAGAGGTGACTAAGGAGATTTTGGTGGGGATGGGTGGAGTTAGCTGTCACACCAAAGCTCTAAACAGTGTAAAAGGCTTGCTGAAGTTGGATGTGTCAAGCAATAAGGCACAGAAAGCACAACTAAACTATAAGATGACACTTCGCATTCTGTTCTCCACACTATCTATTGATAAACAGCAGGGTTAGGGTAGAATTAGGGCACAGTTTACCCATCGAGGCCAACTCCTTGAAGTAGATGTGGGGCGTCCAGTTAACATGGGCTGGAAACTAATATTGGTCGGGCCATCCCCTATATCAAGGAGGACCACAGTCCTGCCCAAACAAGCACAGGTGTTGAAGTCGGAGATACCAGGCCGAGAGACGTACCAGCAACCATGGTATCATTCCTATTGAAAATGTCTGCACAACAAAATTACTTGCTCTGTACTTGCTGTGTTGAACTGCGAACGAGATTACTTGCTCTGTACTTGCTGTGTTGAACTGCGAACGAGATTACTTGCTCTGTACTTGCTGTGTTGAACTGCGAACGAGATTACTTGCTGTGTTGAACTGCGAACGAGATTACTTGCTCTGTACTTGCTGTGTTGAACTGCGAACGAGATTACTTGCTGTGTTGAACTGCGAACGAGAAAGGTACAGTTTGATAATGAATGAAAACGTCAATGTTGCTCAAACATATTCTGAAGTAGGGAATTTCGTGACTTAAGGCGCAGGTATGGCAGCATAGCTGTAAACACAAAAGATCAAAGGTCGTTTGAGAATGAACGCATACAAAGCAGACTCGATTAATTTGTCACGTATGTCATCAAAACGGACTAAGCTCACAGATGCTTCATTCGTCCTGTCTTAGACTGACTACCAGCATCCTGACTTGTGCGTCTTGCTTCATGTAGACCAGGGGTTGGCAACCTGCGGCCCGCGGGTGGAACCCTGCCCGACGGCCCAAATTTCCTGGTCCGCCAGTCCTTAAACAAAAATCGTATCTGCTGACCCTCGGTGCTTCTTAACCAAAACATCACGACTTTAGTAAACTGTATCAAGTCATCTACGCCTAGATTTTCATACGTTTGAGAAAATATTTATTTACTAACAGTAATATGTGTAATTAAGTTTTCATATTAGTTTATCTTTCTTCTGGCCCGTGACCAGCTGTGTATTTCTGCATCTAGCCCTGAAATTTAAAAAAAAATCGCTGTGGGCGCCCTGATGCTGCTGCTAGCTTTTCTATCTATAAATCTTGTATTAAAGAGTGGATTGGACAGATGAATTCAGCTGCCAGAGTAGCCATAATAATTTTTTCCATAATAATATCTTAGTCATATATGATAGTCTTTACAAAAATATTCAGTGTCATGTCCTCCCTTTGTGGGGACAACCCACTGGTGTCTTTATTGGCTGCTTCTCTAACCAGGACGTGTGGAGGCATATCTTTTTTGTAATCCAGCTTAGGTATTTGTGTAAACAGTGTTCTTCATATTCTGGTTACAGACTGTTGCACAGTGATAATGGAACGCCTCTGGAGTGTCACAAAAGTTGTGTAACAGCTGGTGTGAATTTGCCTCGCGTTGACAATTGACATAGCGCTGCATTGACATAGTCGGCTTGTGTTAAACAAAGTATATCATCCTACTTCATTTATTTAAATCCAATTGAGATTGTGGGTTTGGCGGATTATGTTTGAAAAGAACTAAATACTATCAAGCTGACTTGGTGTAATTTCATGTAAGAAAAAAATGAACCTAACATGCGACATTTGAGAACATTTTCCTATAAGAAGGTTCAAACTCTCAAAGGGCTTAGTGGATTGACTTCATTGCACTCTGTTTACCCCACATGTGTACTAATACACGGCTCACTTTCTAAAATTATTTTGCAAGGAACAGTCGAGGGTTAAAGAAGAAGATGGGGACCAGAGAAAGACCTGTATTAATAACATCAAGGAATGATCTGGGCGTGATTTTTACACTCATCAAAGTGGCGGAGAATATAGGTGTCTGAAAGGCATTTTGTGTTGATGTCTGCAGTGTGACAGCCCTTCTTCTTCTTTCTTTCCTCTTTTACTCTTGACGGGTGTCGAGGGAGATACAATGTTCTTTTTCTCGCTTTTCTGGCAGCTTCAGATCATGTTATTTGGTGTTCGTGTAATGTCTCTTTGATGATGTCGATCCAGCGTACTCTAGGTCTACCTCTAGCTCTTCTTTCTGCTTCTCCTCTCTAAGTATATGCTTTATAAACTAATGAATCACACGGCATTCTTTCCCGATGACCAAACCATTGTATCTGTTGGTTTTGTATGTATTGTAGTATTGTGACACCCCTACCTCCCTGAATATCATTTCTTTCATGTGACGTATTCTCTCCAGAAAGATTGTCTTCCCAATAAACTCCCTGAACCCTTCTCTGTCTTGAGCGTTGCGGCTTGAATTTTCCAACAATGTATTCATGTTATCTTTAATGTCGTCAGTCCATCGTCTTCTTGGTCTGTCCTTTCTTTTATATACGGGTTTGTCTTATTGTTACATGTGCTGTGTCCTTTGCAACGAAGCGTCACGCTGTTTGCCGATAGTACAACCCGTAGCATTTAACTAAGTAGTTTCTTCGTCTTCTTCAGCGTTCATTCTCAAACTCCCGCTGGATCTCCCTTGTAGCAGAACCACTGTCCTACTAGATTTCCAGTCGGATGTAGTCCAGAGAATGGAAATGCGTTGGAGAATGGAATGGAAATGTCGCCGTTTTATTAGCGCCAATGGCCTGACACATCCGTCTTCGGCGGGCTACGTAGTTTCAATCCTTAATCTCTAGGTATCTCCGGAAAAATACACTTCGTAAAAAAGACGTCGCGTGCAAGATTCAAACCCGCGATAACTTGAATACAAAGCGAACGGCTTAGTCATTACACGTGGGAGATTCTATTCCTGTAGGGAATGTTTTATTAAATCATCATCAAGTTCCGTCTCTGCAACGAAGGTTGGCTGCTACGGACCTCCAACATCCTGTCACTTGCCTTGGTAGTCACTCTGCTAGACGAACCTGTGTATTTCGTGATGTTTATCTCCTTCTCCGTCCGTTCTCAAACTCCTGCAGATTAGCAAGATATAGTCCGGAGAACGGAATGTGTTGTGTCATCGTTTACAGCATTGCTGCGATATCTGCGCCTTTTGGTCCAACACATCTGACTTCAGCATAGCTGTGGGTCACTGGGCCTATATGGGATGGGACAGCCAACTCCCTCCTTAGTCGCCTTTTACGATTTATTATCTTTATTGGTACTATTTTCATACGAAGTTTTGTCAGACCTCTTTGTTTTCTTCTCTTTTCATGAAGTCTCAATATTCTTCGGTATATCCACATCTCAAAGGCATCCATTCTGTCTTCTAGTTTGTTCAGTATCCATGTTTCTGAGCCATACATCAATATAGAATAGATGTGTCATGTGACATATTCTCTCCAGAACCTTGTCTTCCCAATGAACTCCCTGAACCCTTCGCTGTCTCGGGCGATGCAGCTTGTATTGTCCAACGACGCATTCATGTTATCTTTGATGTCGTCAATACTTCTTCTTCAGTGTTCATTCTCAAACTCCTGCTGGATCTCTGTCCTACTAGATTTCCAGCAGGATGTAGTCCAGAGAATGGAAATGCGTTGTGTCGCCGTTTTATTTGCACCAATGGTCCGACACACCCGTCTTCGGCGGGTATACATCGTCTTCTTGGTCTGCCTTTCCTCCTCGACCCAGGTGCTCTGCCATCCATTATTTGTCTTTCTAAACAGTTGTGTTTCTTTATATGACCAAACAGGTATAGTTTTCTTTTTGTTATTGTGTTTAGTAACCAACACTCTGGAATCTTCAATGTGTTTATATTATCTTTTTTTTTCTTCTATGATATTCTATGTATCTTTCTGTAGTATTTTATCTCAAAGGCGTTGATCTTCTTTGCCGCTGTTTTACTTAGGGTCCATATTTCACAGCCGTATGTTGCCACTGAAAAAATAAAATTTCCTAGCATTAGGTGTTTCGTTTCTATTCTGTTGTTTTGCCATATGCTTTTCAATTTCTAAAATATGCCATTGCCAATCTCTTCTCTATCTCTGCCATGCAGTCTCCTGCACCGTTAATGTTTGCTCCTAAGTATTCAAATTTACCCAAACACGAATGTAGAATAGATATTATAATTCTCATTTTTAGTGAGTAATTTGTTTAGAAAAAAAAAACCAGTCAAAAAATGCTGGGTTGATAGCTACGTCCTGAATAGGATATTATACCAATTTTACCAAATTGTTTAGATTACATCAGTATTTTACTTATGTCATATAATTATTATAGCATTAAATAATTGAATTGAAATGTTCGTGTCCTGTTGCCAGATAAATTTTACTACATATTCTGAAACTAAAACGGAAATGTTTAGGCTACAGTCCAATCCAATTTGGTATGTTCAATGGATAACTTCAGCGTTCACAACTGTAACAGAACAAACACATGCGATAGTCCAGCCAAAGTGATATCCATTTTTAATGACGTTTGCCTGATTGGGACCACCGCTGCTTGGATGAAATAGCCGAGGAGTATTCTATTGACTGGTGCGTGTGATAAATAGCATGTATATAAAACTTCATTTGTAGATTGAATTTCATTCGCCACAACCAGACGGTTGTTACTGTCGGTCAGTTCTGTTGTGAGCCGTTTGTGACATGAAACTGAACATTTGGCTGCTGTGTTGCCGCGTCTTGCTGTAAGGTTGCCATGGATACAGTATACTGCAGTCACCGTTGGTTGCTTTGGAGTGTTTTGATCCTGCTTCTGGTAAGTTATGTGTGCTTGCTTGATTTTGTCATCTCTTTCTAGTTTGATTTCTTTACTAATTCTGATTTCTTTTCCCTGCATAATTCATAATGTTATATGTCTACTGAATGCACCTTTAAAATAATGTTCATAATGATAAAAATATATGACTGACAATATTTGCTTAATCCTCGAGGGAAGTACTCGTAAAGTCGCTCGCGGCTTGTTTTCTACCTTTGTCTTTCGTCAATTATAGCCCTGTTGGCTAATCTGGATTCATCCTTCCAATGTTACGCCATTACTTCTTCAGCGTTTATTCTCAAACTCCTGCTGGATCTCCCCTGTAGCAGGACCATGACCTATTCTTGATTTCCAGCAGGATGTAGTCCAGGGAATGGAAATGGTTTTATTTGTGCAAATGGCCCGACACATCTGTCTTCGACGATTGACGCTATTTGACATTCTCATAATTTTTATTGGTAACTGTATACATTGTGGCGACAACCAATGAAAACAACAGGAAAAGTGAGATGTGTCAATTTAGAAGGATGTTTCCCAATTTAGCCCTTTTTGGATCGGCTTTTTGACCAAGTTCCTAGTGCTATATGTCATGCTCTGATTTGCTAGGGGGGGGGGGTGGGGTGTGTGGGTTGAATCCCCCCTCCTCCCTCTAAAGAAATTTTTTTATCTATGGGATTGGATGTCTCTTTTCTATGATGAAAAAACTATGTACATATCAGGGTTGACTGTTTAAGGTAAGAAAAAAAAACTCAGCATTTTGTGAAAGAAAGAAATATAACATCTGAGACTACTGGTAGCTAAGCAGACAAGGAAAGATCAAATACCATCTACAATGATCATCCCTTGCCCAAAACTGTCCATAAATTACATCAACACTTTTTGGAAGGCAACATTTGACTCATTTCTCTCCATTGCCAACAACTTGTCAAGAATTGAGAATCATTGCTTCAACTTTAACCTTCTCCCGCCCAAAACAAACTTTTGCAGAAAAGGTGCTAATAAATGCAATATTTTTTTATAAATTTGTTTCCAATTTGTGCAGTTTAGTTTGTGTATATAAACCGTTTTGCTGGCGTCCACTTTGTCAAACCATTTCTTTCCCACCTTATAACCACACTGAAACGTTTCCAGGACCCCCCCCCCCCTTAATTGTTACCTTAGTTACCATATCAGCTTGTAGCTGATAGACAAGTGTATACATTCGCTAAACAACGTACAGTGGACGTCACAAATGTCCATAATCACTTCTGATGGTCGAATACCGAAACCATCTTTATTAGTTTTTGAGATCTGTTGTTGGACAATAATAAGATACGGTGATAACTCCATAATTGCCTATACGTCTCTAGTAACTTGGAGTATGTACCAAGTTTGTATCAAGTACCATGTTTGTACTGATGATAGAAATCAAGTACCATGTTTGTACTGATGATAGAAATCAAGTACCAAGTTTGTACTGATGATAGAAATCAAGTACCATGTTTGTACTGATGATAGAAATCAAGTACCATGTTTGTACTGATGATAGAAATCAAGTACCATGTTTGTACTGATGATAGAAATCAAGTACCATGTTTGTACTGATGATAGAAATCAAGTACCATGTTTGTACTGATGATAGAAATCAAGTACCATGTTTGTACTGATGATAGAAATCAAGTACCATGTTTGTACTGATGATAGAAATCAAGTACCATGTTTGTACTGATGATAGAAATCAAGTACCAAGTTTGTACTGATGATAGAAATCAAGTACCATGTTTGTACTGATGATAGAAATCAAGTACCATGTTTGTACTGATGATAGAAATCAAGTACCATGTTTGTACTGATGATAGAAATCAAGTACCAAGTTTGTACTGATGATAGAAATCAAGTACCAAGTTTGTACTGATGATAGAAATCAAGTACCAAGTTTGTACTGATGATAGAAATCAAGTACCAAGTTTGTACTGATGATAGAAATCAAGTACCATGTTTGTACTGATGATAGAAATCAAGTACCAAGTTTGTACTGATGATAGAAATCAAGTACCATGTTTGTACTGATGATAGAAATCAAGTACCAAGTTTGTACTGATGATAGAAATCAAGTACCATGTTTGTACTGATGATAGAAATCAAGTACCATGTTTGTACTGATGATAGAAATCAAGTACCAAGTTTGTACTGATGATAGAAATCAAGTACCATGTTTGTACTGATGATAGAAATCAAGTACCATGTTTGTACTGATGATAGAAATCAAGTACCATGTTTGTACTGATGATAGAAATCAAGTACCATGTTTGTACTGATGATAGAAATCAAGTACCATGTTTGTACTGATGATAGAAATCAAGTACCAAGTTTGTACTGATGATAGAAATCAAGTACCATGTTTGTACTGATGATAGAAATCAAGTACCATGTTTGTACTGATGATAGAAATCAAGTACCATGTTTCTCCACAACTCTTTGTCTCTTGTGTTGTTAATGAGTTCAGTCGAAAACATTCTTTTGTGCCACTGTGACAAACCATCCAAAAAGTTCTCTCTTTATCTTCTTCTGTCTCTTCTCCCATTAAAATCTTGCCGATTGTCTTCTTCTGTCTCTTCTCTCCCTAAAATCTTTCCGATGGTTACTACATGTTCAGTTTTTGCTCTTCTCATTACTCACGTTAAATATCTTGACTGTTTCCAATGTTTGCTATAATCTGTTTTCTTACTCGAGCATCTCTGGAGACTTCTACATTAGTTTTCTTAGCTATCTCTGGAGACTTCTACATTAGTTTTCGTTGCTATCTATAGTGACTTCTACATTAGTTTTCTTAGCTATCTATGGAGACTTCTACATTAGTTTTCGTTGCTATCTATAGTGACTTCTACATTAGTTTTCTTAGCTATCTATAGAGACTTCTACATTAGTTTTCGTTGCTATCTATAGTGACTTCTACATTAGTTTTCTTAGCTATCTATAGAGACTTCTACATTAGTTTTCGTTGCTATCTATAGAGACTTCTACATTAGTTTTCGTTGCTATCTATAGAGACTTCTACATTAGTTTTCGTTGCTATCTATAGAGACTTCTACATTAGTTTTCGTTGCTATCTATAGAGACTTCTACATTAGTTTTCTTAGCTATCTATAGAATGTTCATCATTCTTCTAAAAAAAAACACTACATCTAAGTAGCCTCTGGCTCAATTTGGGCTATTTTGTTTACTGTCCATACTTCACACCAATAAAGAAGAATTAGCTCTTCTTCTTCTGCGTTCATTCTCAAACTCCCACTAGATATAGCAGGACCATTGTCCAGCTAGATTTCCATCAGGATGTAGTCCAGAAAATGGAAATGCGTTGTGTCGCCGTTTTATTTGCGCCAATGGCCCGACACACCCGTCTTCGGCGGAGAATTAGTCAATATAACATTCTAGCACTCGAAGTCGCTCATGCATTTATGGTAGTCCTACGCCATTGCATAGTACCATATCAAAACCATTGCATAGTACCATACCAAAACCATTGCATAGTACCATACCAAAACCATTGCATAGTACCATACCAAAACCATTGCATAGTACCATACCAAAACCATTGCATAGTACCATACCAAAACCATTGCATAGTACCATACCAAAACCATTGCATAGAATATATGTTTTCTCTAAATCAGGTATAATTTAGCTTCGCTGCTGGTACCTTTTGCCTTAACTGAACACAAATATTTACCGTTGGTTATTATTACTTGCATACGGCCTTGTAACGTTACATAGCCCTTAAAAACATGTACAGGAATTAACATGCACCGATTTTCTCTTAATCCCAACCTTCAGCAAGTTATGCATTCTGAAGGACACTTCTTCTTTCACCTGTGAATTCTCTTGGACTACTGAAATATCAATACAAGAATATCCCCCAGTTTATACATAACTTGTTTAATTCCCGAATCTTTGGCCCAGTTCGTGTATTCAACGTCAGACTTGTCAGACCGTCTAGGATTAATGGCCAGGAGTTGCGGAACACAGTTATAGCCCTTCTCTGAGACCTTCTCAAGGATTGGTACTAGAGATTGATCAGATTAAGCCATGGAGGTGTTTTCTATGTTATCAAGTTGTTTACACTGTCTTAGAGAGTACGGGAATCAGATAACGTACGTTTTCGTTATCACACGGATTTAATAACAATGAACAAGTTATATTGCATGTGTTTTTCTTTGACTTATCTGTGATGGTATTTCTGTTATTTATTGACTATACTATGTGGTGGTTTTTTTTAACCGGTTTGTGTGGCAGAGGGGCTAGTGGATGGATGGCATGAAATTGGTAAATGTTTGAAAACCATCGTACGTCGATTCGTTTCACTTATCTCTAGCAAAGTTAACTATGTGTGTGCCCGCGTATGTGTGGGGGGGGGGGGGGGGGGGTACTCATTCAAGTTCTTGAGCACTGTAGTGTATTTGAAGATTTTCAGGTGCATAGGCCACGTACAAGAATGTTCTATTTGTCTCAGCTGTGAATATGTCCTCAAAAACATTTCAGTGTGATTCCCATCTTTTTCTTCTTCGTTCATTCTCAAACTCCTGTAGATTAGCAGAATGTAATCCAGAGGACGGATTGCATAATGACTTGGTTTACAATTTGGCCGCCCAAAAATTTCACCCCCTTCCCCAAACCACCTTAGTCGCATCATACCACATGCCTGACGGGTAACTGTCGCTATTCTTTACTCCTCTTTCGGCATATATCAACACACTGGTGCCATGTCAGTAGAAGTCCTTGTAGTCTTTCTTCTCAATGTTTACATATCTCTTCTTTTTTTCCCTGTGTATTCCTTGTCATCTAACTTATAGCTATATACATTTTGTTGGTTCTCTAAACATGTGCTATATCCATCTTCATTTTCTCTCTTTTCTTGCGGTCGTTCTCAAACTTCCACTGGGTATCTCCTGTAGGAGGGCAATGATCCTACCAGATTTTGAGTAGGATATAGTACAGAGAATGGAAATGCGTTGTTCCGACGTTTTATTTGCGCAAATAACCAGACAAATCCGACTTCGGTCGTGTTTTTTTTATTTGCCATTCACTGTGTGGTGAATGTCTGTTACAATATCGCTAGTAGGTCATGCGTATTAGAGAACTTGTTGCCGTGCTACACGTTGGTAACCAACCTGAAAAATATCCATGATCAAGATTGCTTCCACGATCAACATATGTGTTGCCGTGGCCCAAATTAGGGGCAAGGAATAGCAATACTTTTACCTTCCATGCACGTCGTAAGATGAAACTAAGAAGATTATGGGATAGAGTGGGCTGTCCCATCCCACATAGGGCAAATGTTACCCAAAGCCGCGCTAAAGTCGGATGTGTCACGCCGAAATACGCAGATATTGCAGCAGTGCTGTAAACCTTGATAAAATGCATTCCTTTTTCCGGACTACATCCTGCTAATCTTCTGGAGTTTGAGAACGAACGCAGAAGAAATACGTCCACGCTCTTTTGACAATTGTTGTCAAGGACTCCCGAATACAACTCATGTAAGAAACACGTTCTGTGGCATCATGTATCCATGATTCCGTGTCAATAACTGTGTCATGCATAATCCGTGTGCATACGTCTTTGTACCGAAATAGAGGTAGACCCAGTTTCGAGTGTACTTGGCATCTTGGGCCCAAACAAGGAACTGAGAACAGAGAGGTTCATGTGGGATTTATGTGTTGTTTCCAGCAGGACCTCCCCTACACCCTTGAGCTTGTTATGGGTTTACTGAATGACTAACGATCCAGGATTTGTAAAGTGGTCAACTACCTCTGACTCTTCACCATCAATGACTAATATGCCGTCCCATTTGACAACATTCACACTGTATTTGTATTGCCTAGAAAATTACTACAACCAAATATAACTATAATAGACTTCGGTCTTATGTTGAAAGAGTCTTGTATCGCCAAGAGGCTTAGACGCTACAGCCTTCTTATTTTGCGTTCATGAATCATTTGGTCTCGCTATATCTTCAGGCCAATCTTCTCCAGGTCGGAGCGTCTGCCCCAAAGTTTTTACCTCATTTCGGTCCATTGTGGTCATGTCTTGCCTCGCAGTTCTTTGTATTCGGGACAGTCTTTGAGTAGGTGTGTTTTTGTATGCCTGTTCCACATGGACATTCATTTGTGTGGGTCAACCTCATACGGTACATGTGACTGTAGCATGCAGTGAGTGACCAGTTCTAAGTCGAAAATAGATGGTCTATGAAGTTGGTGTATGTGCTCTGATAGCTATGGCCTAATTAAGATACGCTAAACTTAGTCCGCTCTCTCCCTCTCTCCACGAATGTTCCATTTCACCCTCCATATTCTCCTTAACGCCACTTTTCGTCCATCTCACTCTTGCATCGGTCTTAAATTCACATTTTCACCACAGGTACCAATGACCCCCTACTACTATATCTAGCCATATTTCTCTTCCTCTCGTACTGTTTCTCCACTGCCTCACACCCGTTACCTCTCTTCCCGTCTGTGTGTGGGTACACTGGTTGGCATTCGCCTATAAACATGTCACTTTAATGTAGTTGAAGAAGGAAATGATAAATTATAACTTGAAGGAAATGCAACTCGGACTGGGTTTAAAAAAAAATTCTTGCTAAATGTACAAAGTATCTGTTTTATGACAGCATCAACTGTGTTAGATCAAATAATGTGCCGTCTCCTCAACAAAGGTTGGCTGCTATGGGTCTCATTGATGCCATGATTAGATACCAGCATGCGACATTGGGTATTCCCATAAGTGCTGCGATCTCCGTTTCATCAGACATCCAAAAGTATGCAGACTCGAAGTCCCAGCTCCAGATGTTGATTTTCTGATCTTGTGAGTGAGGACACACTTTTTGCCCCTCGCCCCTGCCATGTCAGAGTTTCTTTTATTGTTTATATATCCACGTGAGCACCTTCATCCATATTTTCGCCCTGTGGTCTTCTTCTTCTGCGTTCGTTCTTAAACACATCTGTTCTTAAACACGTTCTTAAACAGTCTGACACATCCGACTTCAGCATGGCTTTGGGTCACTGACCCTATATGGGATGGGACAGCCAACTCCATCCCATAACATCCTTAGTCGCCTTTTACGACATGCATGGAAGGTAAAGTGTTGCTATTCTTTGCTCCCCTTTCGGGCCCCGGCAACACACGGGTGTCTCCCTGTAGTAAATATCATCTTAATCAGAGTCACAGAAACAACAATGGGAGTCTGGAGATAAAACTCCGGTGCCAGGAAACAGGCCGATACTGAAAATGCTATGGCTGGGGTAACAAAATGCAGATTGATATAATTAACCCGATTAATTTTCAAAATATGATGTTCCATTGTATCGTCTCACTCATTCCCATCATCACTCTTTTGTCCACCCTATCCACTCGTCATGCTATGTCTGTCTTCTCTTACCTTCCAATTTTGATCTTTCCCTTCCCCATGACATTTTTATGCAACGCGTTAATTTATACCTACCATCGTCATCATTGTTTGTGCTTTCGTATGTTTATTATATTGTTTTAGTTTGTTGCCTTGCGTCATGATGAAGGATCTTAGTCGAAACGTTGTCTGTGACTGTCTCGTTGCTAGTATGTATTGTTTACCAATATTGGTAACACTTGTACCTATTTCCGTTCAATGTTACTGGGAGTCGAGATCTGCAGATGCTCTCTGCATGAGCTACTTAACACAGACAAGTTTATCAAAAAGCATAGTCTGTGCGTCACTAGGGTCCTAAAGGGTAGCACTATTAGCGCCACTTCTACCTGCTAAGCATGTCGGATTAGACGACTGAGGAAGTCCATGAGGAGACGATTTTCCTTGCAATTCCATATCGGTTTGTTGCATTAATCATGATTTCGAATGTGTCATGCCAAAACACATAGATATTGTAGCCAGACTTTAAACCGTGACACAACACATTCCGTTCTCTTAATTACCTTCATATGTATTATAAACAGATTTATATATGTATTATAAACAGATTTATATATGTATTATAAACAGATTTATATTGTGTGAAAGGTATTATAAACAGATTTATATAGTGTGATAGGTATTATAAACAGATTTATGTATGTATTATAAACATTTATATAATTCATAGGTATTATAAACATATTTATATAATTCGATAGGTATTATAAACAGATTTATATAGTGTGATTAGTATTATAAACAGATTTATATAGTTTGATAGGTATTATTAACATATTTATAGAGGCTGATAGGTATTATGAACATATTTTGAACATATTTATATAGGTTGATAGGTATTATGAACATATTTATATAGGTTGATAGGTATTATAAACAGATTTATAGAGATTGATATGTAAATATAAACATATTTATAGAGGTTTATAGGTATTATGAACATATTTATATAGGTTGGTGTGATTTTTGTTGGTATGGTGTCCAATCTTGGCGTTGCAATTGAGTTCTGTTCAAGTAAATATTGGAATATTCAATAATAATGAGCCACAAAGCAAATCTTGAATTCTTTGTTATCGCTTTCATCTTTGCTCGTGTAATACTCATAAGTATTTGATGTTATTAACTTCTCGTGTTTTTTTTTCCATTCACCCAGTATTAATTGGGTATCTTTAAGAACACTCTTGTTCGCTCTTATCTTGCTTTTATCCATGTTAATTTATATACAATAACTTGTTCCAAGTTTCTTCAAGTTCTCGGAAGTTCTTTCTCACTTCCCGGTAATCGCTGGTCTCTGTGGAATTTGATTATCTCCTTGTATACAGGCCAAGGTCGGTAATTAATAGTGGACGTAGCTTTATCGGTCATACCTTTAACAAAGAAATATCCACTAAAACTACAATTTGTGAGAAATACTTTAATATATATTTTGTGCTGGAATTCATAACAAGCATTCTCACATCCCCAAAAAATAACTTGTACAAAAATGTTTATGAAAAACTTGCATTTATATTTGTATTTATGGACAAATTTGGCAGATATTAGCTCACAGTTCACAAAGCTGAGATTATTGTATCGAAATAATGATGCTACTTGCGAAATCAAATTATAGTTATATTAGTGACTCCACAGAGAAAGAAACATCGTAACATTGCTTCGCCGAAGCCATTATATAAATAATACGGAGGCTGAGTAAACACACAAAAAAAGGTAATTGAAGATAGATAATTTAAGTGGAAGAAAAATAAATCCCCTATGATGTTTATCGTAGCTGTGGTATATGAAACAGAAAAAGAAAGAAATCTAATAATTGTGGTGTCAAGTCTTAGAGTTCTTGCAGAACCGGGTTTTAGTGTTACTAGAGTGGTCGGGTCACTTATTCGCTGCATTCAAACTTAACGTGTAACTTACTATAGTATAAATAGGGTCGGTTCATGAACCAGGAAGCGATTTAGTTTGATAAATCAGTGTTCAAATTAGTTAACTATGAATACGCCATGTATCAAACCTCTGGATTACGTCAGTTAGCTTGATACTGTCCCGTGATCTCTAGATTATAGCGGTGTTTATGTGGCTCTGCCTGCGATCTAACTACTTAACCAACACCGGTGATGATCACTTTTCAGGACAAGAAACCACAATGGGCTAGAACTTGATTCATCTGGGGATCTCCTTGTGATAGTTGTTGGTTTCTAGCTGGTCCATGGGCGTAGAGTATGTTCTTTGACTCAGTACCATTGTGATATATGCGTTTGTGAGCTGTTACTGTGTTCAATATAGGGTGTTCCATTTATCTGGTTCTGGAAATATTATGAAGTATTTTCCAAACAACATCCAACGCTGAACACGTAAATAAGTGATGGTCGACAGTTTCAGAAGGATTAGCTCACAGCCGGCACACTAGAGTGTATTGTTGTATTCTGGTCAGGTTATTACGCTGTATGTATTGGGCGCGAAGTCGGACGATGATACTCTGTAGTTCCTTCCTATGAGATTGATGTTGTATTTGGGATGATCATATATGCGTATATTTATCTCCCAGTCTTTCCCAATGCCCATGTGTTTAGACAAGCTTCCTTGTTCACAGATTTCAACATTATTTTAACTGTGTTCATGGTTGTTCTTGTCTTTGCTAGTCTTTCAGCTTGGCATTGCTATGTAATAATGAACGGTCAGGAACTCATTGCATAACAGTATTTAGTTCATTATATGTAAGCAGCTGCTAATGAAAATTGGGCAACTTGGCCTCGTTTTCAAGTGTGTGTTTCTGGAGATTATCGGTAAAATTACAGTTTAGGTCTACACTGCGCTATAAATAGCGCACTGTTTACATTCACGTCTTGGATTTCCCTGGAACACCAATCATATCGATAGATGCCGTGACGTCACTACGGCCACCGCGCATGCTAGACACAGACGAGGTTGTACAGAATTCCTTTCCTTTCCAATGATTTCTGCTGCGTAAAATTAGCCTTCATTCTTAATACTAATCCTAACCCTAATTCTATAACCCTAACGCGCATGCCAAATCACACGCAAAGGTTAGGTAATACCTGGAAACTAGAATAAAGGTCACAGTGTAGACCTAAAGTGCAAATGCTCCAGATTATCGCTTGATCTACGAGTTGTGTGCAAATATCTATCTGTACTCTCAATAGGAGACTTAATGCTCTGTTGAAACTGAGTGCTATGAGAAAATCAAACTACAAGTAAGTCAGTCCTCTGAGCCACCTGAGCTATATGTTGTCAATCTTCTTGGTCGTAGTTTTTATCGTATACTATATATTCGCCATATGATGAAACCGTCGTGGGTTTGAATCCTGCTCACGACCATAGTTACGTGCTATAGGTGGGACTCTTGACAGGTGGTGTGCTGCTGTGTTGAGAGGGACTGGGTACATTTTGGGTAACCCTAGTACAATGGAGTCAATACTATATTGAGCCATTTAAAAATAAATAAATAAGATGAAATAGAGGATTTTATCAATGTGACTTGGATGTTATGATGAAATCAAATGTGTCAGACTGAAAGATATATCTAAGCTGTAAACATCTTGCATGAGGTTGAGAACGAACGAAGAAGAAGAAGATGAACATATCAATTATGTTTACATGCTGAAGGTTATATTTTTGTCTGTTATGACGAAATGTGTGAATTGACTCATCTACCCCCCCCCCCCTCTTATTTTCCCAAAGCTTTTGTTATACACACTGGCTTGTTATCATGCCGTGTCTTGTTTTCATGTTGCTATAGCAACAAGGAGTGCGACGGCAGCGCCACTTCTGTGAATTACAGATACCATAATATACGGTCGATATTTGAACAATGATGACCTCCCTTATTGCCTAAGCAATACCAATATGGTGCAACTGTTTTATGTGCAGTAACACACTGGTTGCTGTGATGTATCCTGTTTTTTCTTACGAACGGGGAAGTATTATGAATAAACCAGACCAAAGGTTCTGAAACTGGTGTGTTTTGTAACAGGCAAAACTTGAAACAGGTAATAATGAAGTTTTGCTAATCACTAGAAGCACACCGCCGAAGACGGATGTGTCGGGCCTTTGTCGCAAATTAAACGGCGACACAACACATTTTCATTCTCTGGACTACATCCTTCTGGAAATCTAATTGGACTATGGTCCTGCTACAAGAGATATCCAGTGGGAGTTTGAGAATGAATGCTGAAGAAGAAGAAGACTAGAAACACACATAATAACACACACACAAATCGACGTTTCGACCAAAAGACATTTCTCAAGAACATTCACAAGTGAGCATGAACAGCACTATTGCTGTTCCTCTGAAAACATATCCTGCTGTTCTGTCAAATCTCTGTCTTGTTTCATATATATTTTGGGTGTGTTTTGTCTATTGAAATTGCCCAAAGTGCATACGGGATCTCCGAGTTTTACTGAACTATTTAGTGGGGTCGCCGAATCCCTTCCTTCTTGTGTTTACCATCCCTAATTCATGCTTCAATTACTCATTTACAGCTGGGTCGACTGGAGGAACGGTAGTTCCAGGACATATATTACGACCATGATCTGTTGTTGTTCGCAAACTTCTGCAGATTAGCAGAATATAGTCCAGAGAACAGATTGCGATTTGGCATGGGTTACAGCTAAGCTGCGATGTCTGCGCCTTACACATCCGACTTTAGCATGCAGCATCATTTAATTGTATTATATCTTATTTTGGGATGTAGTAATCAGCGCGATTTAGACAATATTTACATTGAGTAGGTTACCATTGCTTTATGAACTGGATGCACAATTTCCTGAGGTGGAATTTGAAGCAGGTCGAAAGAGACTCTTCGCAGAACAACATCACAGATGGTATAGCTATGGGCTTCAATAACATTGAAGAATTACACATAGTAGTATCACATAGTAGTATCACATAGTAGTATCACATAGTAGTATCACATAGTAGTATCACATAGTAGTATCACATAGTAGTATCACATAGTAGTATCACATAGTAGTATCACATAGTAGTATCACATAGTAGTATCACATAGTAGTATCACATAGTAGTATCACATAGTAGTATCACATAGCTCCAACTGGAGATTCTTGAGACTAACGGGAATTAAACCAGTCGGTTCAACGGCACCAAATCGCCTAGCAAATTTGGTGCCGTTGAACGGATTGGTTCAATTCCAACTGGAGATCTCTGGTTTCATTCCTATGAAAGCTGTATTCTGCGCTGGAGGTACATATATATAATTGTGCCCTCAAGACCATGTCAGTTGAGAACCACCGAAGTTTCCAGTAAACAAGACAGTTGCGAATTGATGTGTCTCATTACAGCATCACTGGATTAGGCCTGGTAAACTCGCAAATAAGAGTAAATAGGGAAGGAGAATCAGGGTTGCCAGTTAATTGGAACTGATTATTGCCAAACTTTAGGAAAAAGTGGCTATACTCTCAAATTGTGTACGAAAACTAAATTTTTAAAAATAATTAAAATATTAAAATACATTCACTGAAGTATAATTAAAGCTCTAGTTTTAATAAATGCATATTTATGATTAAGTTGTGATTTTTTGTTTTTATTTTGACTTTAGTTACGAGAAACTATTCTACCGACTTATTGGCGGGACCATATTTTTCATATTTCTATTAATTTAAACTAGAATATATGTACAAATGGATACATTTTCATATTGGTAAAAAATTAACCGAAAATTGTCCAAATTAATTTAATGACCAATTAAAATGGCACCATCTGACCATTCGGATTGTCACTTCGGCAACCCTGAGTAAATAGAACAGAATAAAACAAATGTAATATATAAAAAATCTGTCTGCGGCAAGCAAAAAATGTACAGTAGAACATCGATACGAACAGAGAAATGATGTCAGATACTTTCATCTTATCTACAATTTGTGTGTGTGTGTACATTTCCATATTAAGAAAACAGGGATGATTTTATATGTTTTAATAAAAGCTGGGTTACCTACCATAAAGGGTTGATTTTAAAATTTATCTCCGAAATCAAATTAACTCCAGACTTATTTGTGATTTGAATCTGTGCCGGTACGATTGTGAACATTCTTCCACTCTGTGCCACAGTGGGTCATCAAAGACAATAGGGGAGTGGTGTTTCCAACCTGATTGATTCTGCGCTGATCTTTTGCCCTATTGATATTCTTCTTTAGTGTTCATTCTCAAACTCCCGCTGGATCTCTCTTGTAACAAGACTATGAATTTTAGTTTTCCAGCAGGATGTATTCCAGAGAATGGAAATATGTTGTTGAGCCGTTTTATTTGCACCAATGGCCCTACACATCCGTCTTCGGCGGGGCCCTATTGATATGAACTGATCGTTTGCCCGAATGTTTTTTGTTCGAACTAACACTGAAACTTCGGGAAAAAATCGAAGATATCCTAACTGTAAGTAGATATATAATTCAATTGCGGATGGTCGAGTAAAACTCGGAGATCCCGTGTGCACTTTTAGCAATTTCAATAAATGATAAATGCCTTGTGATATAGTGCCCGTGAAGTGGACATGGAACGTCTCATATAAATGGTCAGTTCACGGGATATGCTCTGTTTTTTATCATTCGTTCTCAAACTCCCACCAGATCTCTCTTATAACAGGACAATGTTCCCACAAGATTTGCAGCGGGATGTAGTCCAGAGAACAAAAATGCGATGTGTCGTCGCTTTATTTGCGCCCAAAACCCGACACATCCGACTTTGGTGTTGGTAACTAATATATTCAGTATTTTTACGACTTTCACTGAACGAAGGACGTTGGACGTCTATAACCATGTCGCTAGTATAGTCAGCGAACTAGTTCATGTACCTATCCGCTGGTCACCACGCTTAAAGCTAACCACGATTACAGATGCTTGACCTTTTGTCGCTGTCTTCCTTGTTGCCCACTGAAATGCCATAAGTAAAGTATAGCATTTATTAATGCCGTAGTTGTGTGAGATATTCGCGATCTCACATTTCAGTGGCTCTGCTATATGAGGGCGGTAGCTTTCTCCTCTCCCTCGCAGTCTTTGCTTCCCGGATTAATCCGGTACCAATTTAAGGCTGGGTCGACCCGGGAGCCGTTGGGATCTGAGAAACATTTCCGCCTCAACTGGGGAGTGAACCCAGGACCACTAATATGCGAAGCCAGTGCGCTAACCACTGGACTACGCGACCCCAAATGCCAAGCTATATAGATAGTTGGAAATTTGTGAGTTACTAAAGAAATATTTTATCAAAAATATATTGCGATATCGAGATTTGCTAGGTCGCCAAAATTGTCGCAGTTTCGGAAAGAAATTGTAGTTGCTCTCAGATCATTTTTAAATACAAAGCGTTGCCAAACAATTTGAAAATCAACTAGACCATCATATGTAATGTATCTTTGTCAATTGTGGTTGAGAGATTTCTTAGAAGTTATATAGAACCAGTTATGATGTATGGAAGTGAATCTTGTGCGCTCACCAGAATAGTGACAAATTATATTCAGGCGGCAAAGATGTGGTTTTATAGAGAATGTTATGGACACCATGGACAGATAAAAAAGAGTAATGTCGATATCTTGAAAGATGTTAATTCAAAAAGAGAACTGCTTACCCGCATAAAAAAGAGGCAGTCAACATTTTTTTTCTATCATGAGAAGATGAAGATGGAACACGTTGTAACAACCAACAGGCAAGTTGAAAAGGGATAGGGGAAGGTAAAGACAGAAGATACATGACATCCTAGCATTGTCCATGGGAGAACATCAGTATCGGAAATGATTGACATCACACGAAATAGAAGACCGTGGAAAGACATGATAACCAGCGCCGCACGACATGGACCATAAGAAAAAATATAAGAATTTGAGCATGCAGGGATGTCTGAACTTCTGCTTTCGTTCTCAAACTCCTGCAGATTAGCATGATCTGATCTGGAGAACGCAATGCTTTGTGTCATGGTTTAGACACCATCTATCTTGCACCAGAATTCCACTGCCAGTGAACTCGTCTCGCGTAATTAGACTATTGTGCCTCTGCCCATCTGGTACTTAACATTTACTCTCCGCGAGCATGATTCGGGTAGAAAAGCTTCGACGGTAGATATGGGTCCGGGTTCGTTCAACCTCTTAGCCGAAGTCTCATTCCGCGGGGAGCAGGAGCGTGTTCTCGAGCTGAATAAAGCTGTAGTACCGATTTCATTGTAACGTTTTCCTGTTCTATCTGCCCTCTGGCGCTGTGCTGCGCTTTAACTGTACTCAATGTTATCCGTACCATCCCAAGCTTGGAATATATTAAGAGACAACAGATCAAATGGTTTGCACACATCAGCAGACAACCATCAGACAGCATACCACAGCAAGCTATGCTACACAGTTACAGCGAAAGCAGACCTAGAAGCCGACCACGAAAACGATGCACCACTGACATAAAAGAGGCGACAAATTCCACAATATACTCAGCACACAAGAGGGCTGTCTCCAGAAAACTCTTATACTTCTGACGTTTAAAGATAACAAAGGGTTTAGCGAATAGTTATCCTTACGGAGACTAGGGCACGACTCTCACTATTCGTCTTGACATCTACCTATTTCGTGACATTTACATTGGCCACTCCTCCAATGCTCCAGCTGGACTGTCTTGCGTCAGTTTGTTGAAAGTGCCGCTCTATGTGGTGACGCAGAGTTGTCGGAGATAGTGCATGTCTTTTTTATAGTCAATTTTCATTCCATCTTCTGACTCCACATTCACGGACACAATCCTCAAAAGTGTTGGCCAGGAACACAGCACGAGCAACTTGTTCCAGGGTTCACCACGGGGATATACTTTTAGGATCTTGGTTATCTGCTAACCATGGGATCAGATAAACCAGGATCACGAGAGCAATGCGGTACCCTTTTCCCTACTCTTCGATGTTGCAGTGTGAATGTATCCACTAGATCATTTGAGAATGAGTTCGATCCCCAAAAGTGGATTGACTGCTCACATACTTGGGCACCCATGTTTGAAAGTGACACTGTCAGTGTCTAACTTTCTTGTCAGCTCTGTCAAACAGAAACCACATCGTGGGAACTAAGCTATGCCGAGTGTTGTCACACTTTCTATCATAACACGTACTGCTTGACACAGATATCACGCGGGCCAGGCATGCCTGTATTTTGGCGGAAAACATAACCTCTGCTCTGACATAAAAATTCATAACGATTTAACAAGACTTTTAAACTGTTTCAGACTTGGAATTATATAATGTGCCACATTGCATTGCAATCCCTCTATAGCATATCCTGTTATAACACATTTCCCTATTTAACAACACGTTTCAAAATGTCCAATTATATTTATTGTTTGTACTGTGTATAGGGAATTTCTGTTATTAAATATATATCGGTCCGGACCATCGCCCGTGTGTTGTCGGGGCCCGAAAGGGAAGCAAAGAATAGCAACACTGTTTACCTTCCATACATGTCGTACGAGGCGACTACGGAAGTTATGGGATTGAGTTGGCTGTCCCATCCCATATAGGTTCAGTGACCCAAAGCCATGCTGAAGTCGGATGTGTCCGGCAAAAAGGCGCAGATATCGCAGCAATGGTGTAAACCACGACAACTCATTCCGTTCTCCGGACTACATCCTGCTGATCTTCAGGAGTTTGAGAACGAACGAAGAAGGTCCGCACCATGCGATTGTACTATATTATTATCTAATCTGCCTGCTTCGTGCTGAATTAATTTCTCTCGTGTGTTAGATCACAATAGAGCAAAGAATAGCAGCATTGTCACTTGCCATGAATATCCTAAGAAGCGACTACTGAGGTTTTCGGATGGAGTTAGCTGTCATCCCCATAGAACGTGAAAGCGACCCAGAAGCGATGCTGAAGTCGGATGTGTCATTACAAAGGGCGCAGACATCGCAGCAAAGGACAACTA
Source organism: Meghimatium bilineatum (assembly GCA_034231615.1). NCBI lineage: Eukaryota > Metazoa > Mollusca > Gastropoda > Stylommatophora > Philomycidae > Meghimatium > Meghimatium bilineatum. The sequence goes on along the minus strand of CM067300.1, from coordinate 61,249,861 downwards.
GAAAATGTCAGAAACCTTGAATGTCTCGGGTCAACCATCAACTTTTAACAAACTTCTGAATATGAAAATACATGGGAAGTATATTCACGTGCAACGGAAAATTAGACCGAGAGAGATCGAGACAAGATGACAGAAAGCAAACATAGAGATATACCAGCTATCACCATTACTGCTCAGCCCAAAGATCACGATGGAAGTCTTCTTCTTCTTCTGCGTTCGTTCTCAAACTCCTGCAGATTAGCAGGATGTAGTCCAGAGAACGGAATACGTTCTGTCATGTTTTATAGGAGTGCTGCGAAATCTGCGCCTTTCGGCCTGACACATCCGACTTCAGCATGGCTTTGGGTCACTGACCCTATATGGGATATGAGACAGTCAACTCCATCCCATACCCTCCTTAGTCGCCTCTTACGACACGTGTGGAAGGTAAACAATTTTGCTATTCTTTGCTCCCGTTTCGGGCCCCGGCAACACACGGGCGAGATGGAAGTCAAGAGACAGTCTATCAATAGTGTTTTTATGCCAACACACTGTTGTCTGTGCTAGACATGGGTGTTGACAGTAGCCCAACAGAGAAAACTTACAAAACGTGAGATGAAATGTACGAGAAAAACCACAGGAGGGACGAAACTGGACAAAATTATAAATAATGAAATCAGGGGAAGAATCGGTATAAGACTATGCACAGAATACATCGACACACAACAAATCAAATGGTTTAGATACCTTATGAGAATGAAACATACCGATAAGAACATACAATATAAGATTCGGATACAAGGCCAGAAGAGAACATCTAGAGACAACACTGAACAAATACAGATTCAACGCAACCACGGCGACACATCTGGCCTTAGATATACACGGACGCCATCATTACGCTTACCCATCTGTAAGCAACAGGGGAGACTCGGCACATACGGATCTGCCTGGAGTGCAGTGATATTACTAAACAACCAATAACTTTCTGTAGCATCTCATTTGTAAAGATGAAATTCTAAATGTTCCCTATTCAGCGGAAACTAGGTGTCCTTGACCCTTCTAGAAATTTGTAATGAAATTTTACACCAAAAACTAAGAGAGAACCACTAGTCTTTTCATCGCGATCCAAACTGGCACATATATTTCTATCTTTAAGCATGCTAATCCTTAATCATTTATCGATTTGTGCAATTGATTAATTGATCATTATCATAATTTATTGCACATCTGTCTCCTGGATGTGTTTTTTTTGTGTATGTGTATTTGTACATCCTCCCGTGCCCCTCTTGAATCTTTTCTCATTTTTAAAATTCATTTTGTCCAACATATTTTCATTTCACGCGGTGCATGACGGTCACAAAAGGACGGTCACGTGATGTGCTCTTTATTAAAAATCAGACTTAAACAGGCGAGATATTTGGAGGCCCCCCTTCCGTTTCCCATTGAGCCCCTATACATTCCAGTCTCGCTATTCAGGTAAAGTTGTATAATCGGGTTATCTAGTTTATATTGGACTTAAATGATCATCCTTGACGTTGGTTCAGTGCTGATGTCTTCAGAGAAGTGTAACGGGGTGTATGCAGTATTATCCTATCTGGCGCTATACATGCAACACACGAATGCTGGCACAGACCTGCTATAAATAACTGGAATTTTCCACATGTGGCATAGTTAATGAAGGTGTATTCTTCAATTGTCGACACCTGGACACACACAAGTCCATATTTTAAAGTCTTTTTAAGATTTTTGCTTTGTTCTCACTCTCCTGTCGGTTATCAGGATGTAGTCCAGGTATCGATATGTGTTATGTTATGGGTCACGATATCCGCTAATTTCGGCCAGAGTAATCCGACTTCATCATTGTATTTTTGGGGTCGCTTTAACCTATGGGCAGGAGTGAATTATGGTTGTTTACGGATTGAATGGATCATCATCAAGCGCCGTCTCCGCAACGAAGGTTGGTTGAAATAGATAGGGTGAATACTCAAACATATCTCAAGCCTTAGTCATCTGACGATGTGTTTTTCAGGTCACAATGTTAACTATTCTTTGATCTTGTGTGTCAACAAGCATATCTCGCATATAATGAAACGTTGCATGCTTGTGTGGTGGGATGTGACATGATTCCCTTTCCACAATTTTCCTATAGGAGACAGATGAGGGTGGAAGAATACGATGATTTAAAGGAAACTATGGATTGTAAAATAGCATTAACTTGACAAGATCAAGTATCTCACACGGTACAGATAACAGAGAGGAATGGCGGAATTTTGGTGTTGTTTCTATAGCGACAGCTCAACGGCCATGAGAGCGTATGGGTTTGATCATGAGGATTATTTGATCCTTTTTGGAGCATCATCAACCGAGTCCTTCTCCAAATATAGGTCCTGACAATTAGTCAGACACAGCTCCACTGGTCTTGACTGAAGCGACTGATGTCTTTTTATTGATCACTTTGCGGTGTACTTTGTCTCGTCAACAGTTTATTCTGTTGTATATCCATCTTGTGTTGTATCTCTGTATAGTATTTTATCTCCACCGAAAACGGATGTGTCGGGCCATTTGCGCAAATAAAACGGGGACACAGTGCATTTCCATTCTCTTGACTACATCCTGCTGGAAATCTAGTTCGATAATGGTCCTGCTACAAGGGAGATCCAGCAGGAGTTTGAGAACGAACGCTGAAGAAGTAAGTATCTCCAACTTGTGTTGCATCTCCAACTTGTGTCAATTTGATGCCTAAATAGAAACAGCTATCAAATGTTTCAATTGTTTCTCCGTCAAGAGTGATTTTACTATTACAGTTAGTAAAGATCATAGTACTATTACAGTTAGTCACGATCATAGTCCTGGAAGTGTTGACTTGAACGCTAATTTGTTCCGAAAGATGACAACGTCGATTCAACATATAGTGTGCCTGGGAAGTAGTTAGATCATTAGTTAGTAACGCCTAGTCATCTGCAAAATCAAGATCACTTAGAGTTTCATTATCTATCCATTTCATTACAACAAGAAAAGATCACTTAGAGTTTCATTATCTATCCATTTCATTCCAAAATCAAGATCACTTAGAGTTTCATTATCTATCCATTTCATTCCAAAATCAAGATCACTTAGAGTTTCATTATCTATCCATTTCATTCCAAAATCAAGATCACTTATAGTTTCATTATCTATCCATTTTATTCCAGAATCAAGATCACTTAGAGTTTTATTATCTATCCATTTCATTCCAGAATCAAGATCACTTAGAGTTTCATTATCTATCCATTTCATTCCAACAAGAAAAGATCACTTAGAGTTTCATTATCTATCCATTTCATTCCAAAATCAAGATCACTTAGAGTTTCATTATCTATCCATTTCATTCCAAAATCAAGATCACTTAGAGTTTCATTATCTATCCATTTCATTCCAAAATCAAGATCACTTAGAGTTTTGTTATCTATCCATTTCATTCCAAAATCAAGATCACTTAGAGTTTTGATATCTATCCATTTCATTCCAAAATGTTGATTTTTGGTGTCTTCGTTCTGCTTATTCTTATATTCACGCTGCGTCTTTCTTGAAGAAGGGCAATATTCATATTAGATTTCCAGCAGGATGTAATCCAAAGAATGGAAATGCGCTGTGTTGCCGTTGTATTTGCTCTAATGGTCCGAAACATCCATCTTCGATGGCTATAGTCAAGCTAAAAAAAAACAATGCAGGCTTGGATTTCTCCTGTTTCTATGTAAACACATTCCGTTTTACTCTCATTTATCCTAACACCGAATCTTGAGCTGTCATATAAAGCCTTGATTACATTTAAATATCTAGTTAGGAAGCCGTATTTGTCGAGAGAATTTTCCAGAGTGTTGGTTGCTGCAAACTAGCACAATTGTCATTTACATATGTATATTTGGTGCAGACAAATCTATACAATTTATCAAAGTCATGTGGCTCTAGGCCAGGCATGAAATAAACACTCGGATTCTTTTTAGGAGCACCGCAGGTAGCAGGTAACGATTTGTGTTTAAAGATTTGAGGGGCTGGGTAATTTTGGGCGCAGGCCGTAGGTTGCCGAGCCCTGGTTTACAGTTTAAGCATATCCCATATTTGTTTCTGCGTTCCTTCTGACAACTCCTACAGGTTACCGGGATGTAGAAAGGAAAGAAATCCTTAGTTTTACATATGTTTCATTGATACTATCCATAGTTTCCTTTCAAATTCTCTTATTCTTCCACCCTCAACTGTCTGCCATAGAAAATATATTTTATATATTGGCAGCGATGTTTGCTTGAGAGCCCCAAGAATTGCGAGCGATTAGCTCTTATTTCCTATGTGCAGTAGGTTGGTTTTTCTGAGCTTTCGTTCATACCCATTGGACTTCAGCTTCCTGCTCAATGCAGTGCATACTGAAGTAACCTTCTGCTCAGATAAGGTCTAAACTGTGACATATATGTGGTTTTCTATGAAAATATCCAACTTTAGCATGACTGCGTTACTTTGACCTATACGACGGGACAGCCAACTCCAAACACACCCAACGGTCTCTGACAACATGCGTGACATGTCACAGATTTGCTAATCTTTGCTTCAAGTTAGGGCCCCAGCAACCCTCGGGCGATTATTGGGTACGTTTTCTAGTAGCATATTTACGTTACATTTCCAATAATCAATATGAATATTCATGTGACTTGAGATTTCATGAGATGGATGTTGTGAACTACATTGTTTTGCTAGTTTTACAGCAGAGCTGCGTTATTTGCGCCATCCAGCCCAGTACATCCGTTTTCGGCATGATTCTAGAAGTCTAGACTGACCGATTTAATAGTCAACGGCGAAACTTGGAACATTGTTGAAGTTTTGATAGTTACTAAATAAACTCATAATAAAACATATATCGACGTTTCGACCAAAAGTTCTTTAGCAATAATACATTTACAACACAAAAACGACAATACATTTACAACCAAAAAACAACAACAACAAAACTAAGAAGTAAGAACGGCACTGTTAAAGGTTCACATAGCAGAGCTAAATATAGATATAACACGGAAAAGATAAAATTAGAAGGTCAGAGGTGTAACAAGTAAACAAAAAATAGTCAAAACGCAAGCAAATATTGGTGAAACAAGACACAACAACATAATAGTCAAAGTTGCATACAAGCATCCAACTTCGTGAACGATGTCAACTTTGCGTGTATGCCTTTAGATTTAGTGTGAAGTTTACTTGACGTTTATGCATTCAACGTGAAAACCAGCCAAATATGTATGAGATTAACACGGGCACACACACACAAATCGAAATATTTTTTTTATATGTCTTTAAAAACCGTGTCACTTCTGGCTGCATTCCTGCATAAACTTGTTGTGCAGATATATATGTTGCTGAACATGGTGATCATTTTATGTTGTCAGAGTTTGGTTAGATTTGTATGTCCCTGCTATAGAAATGAAATTAAACTGATACTAAACGTTTATTAGAATGGATCCATACACGATATGTTATTTGTGATATGTTTCTTCAACTCTTTTTAGTGGTAGTGGCGGATGTAGTAGTGTCAGCAGTAGTAGTGGTAGCAGTAGTGGTAGTGGTTGTAGTGGAGCAGTAATAGTATCAGTAGTAGTAGTAGTGGCAGCAGTAGTAACAGTAATAGTATCAGTAGTAGTAGTAGTAGTAGTAGTAGTAATAGTAGCAACAGTAGTAGTAGTAGTAGTAGTAATAGTAGCAACAGTAGTAGTAGTAGTAGTAGTAATAGTAGCAACAGTAGTAGTAGTAGTAGTAGTAGTAGTAATAGTAGCAACAGTAGTAGTAGTAGTAATAGTAGCAACAGTAGTAGTAGTAGTAGTAGTAATAGTAGCAACAGTAGTAGTAGTAGTAGTAATAGTAGCAACAGTAGTAGTAGTAGTAGTAGTAATAGTAGCAACAGTAGTAGTAGTAGTAGTAGTAGTAGTAATAGTAGCAACAGTAGTAGTAGTAGTAGTAGTAGTAGTAATAGTAGCAACAGTAGTAGTAGTAGTAGTAATAGTAGCAACAGTAGTAGTAGTAGTAGTAGTAGTAGTAATAGTAGCAACAGTAGTAGTAGTAGTAGTAGTAATAGTAGCAACAGTAGTAGTAGTAGTAGTAGTAGTAATAGTAGCAACAGTAGTAGTAGTAGTAGTAGTAATAGTAGCAACAGTAGTAGTAGTAGTAGTAGTAATAGTAGCAACAGTAGTAGTAATAGTAGCAACAGTAGTAGTAGTAGTAGTAGTAGTAGTAATAGTAGCAACAGTAGTAGTAGTAGTAGTAATAGTAGCAACAGTAGTAGTAGTAGTAGTAGTAGTAATAGTAGCAACAGTAGTAGTAGTAGTAATAGTAGCAACAGTAGTAGTAGTAGTAGTAGTAGTAGTAATAGTAGCAACAGTAGTAGTAGTAGTAGTAATAGTAGCAACAGTAGTAGTAGTAGTAGTAGTAATAGTAGCAACAGTAGTAGTAGTAGTAATAGTAGCAACAGTAGTAGTAGTAGTAGTAGTAGTAGTAATAGTAGCAACAGTAGTAGTAGTAGTAATAGTAGCAACAGTAGTAGTAGTAGCGGCAACTGTAGTAGTAGTGGCAGTAGTAGTTGTAGTACCAGTAGAATTAGTAGTAGTGGCAGTAGTAGTGGTAGTACTAGTAGTGGTGGTGGTAGTCGTAGTGATATTGGTAGTAAAGATCTCAGAAAAAACTTGTAGGTTCGTAGTTATGCTGCAGAAGATGCATCAACGCATGGGGCTCTCCATTTTATCATGTCCCTCCCTCACTGTTGCCAATACATAACTTTCTCTTGTAAACGAAACTTTTATTCACTGCATCTTCCACCCTCTATTGTTCCTTCCACGATTGTTTTAGACAAGAGTGTCGCTTAGTGAAAGCTTTCTTTAACAGTTAATATAAATGATTCTTGGAATCTACGCACATATTTATTTTACTTATGAATATTTGTTTATTTTCTCATCTCTACAAATACTTGTATCTGTCTATAGCATTTCTGTTCAAATGCCTGGATTTGATCTCTTTTTCATTTCGTCTTTTAGTGTCCAGATTTTACATCTATCTAGAAGAATATATACTTATCACTAGAAATCTGTATAGTTTTATTTTACTGTAAAACTGATATTACTTTCAAAATCATGTTAGTCTTACTTCTTCTTCTTCTGCGTTCGTTCTCGAACTCCTGCAGATCAGCAGGATGTAGTCCGGAGAACGGAATGCGTTGTGACATGGTTTACATCATTGCCGCGATATCTGCGCCTTTCGGCCTGAAACATCCGACTTCAGCATGGCTTTGGGTCACTGACCCTATATGGGATGGGACAGCCAACTCCATCCCATAACCTCCTTAGTCGCCTCATACGACATGCATGGAAAGTAAACAGTGTTGCTATTCTTTGCTCCCCTTTCGGGCCCCGACAATACACTGGCGATCTTAGTCTTACCATATCAGCCACCGCCATCTGGAGTCTTCTTCAGAGTTCCGGATTAGTTTGGTCGAGCAAGATCTTCAGGCAAGTCGACAGAGCGAAGCTTACAGTCTTCTCCATGTCCGATTGCTCCAATTTTTTTTTGTAGCAGTACATGTCCCGAGTCTTAACTTGATCTCATTACCAGAATTGCCGTCATTGCATATTTGGGACCCGGGATATTTGAAGTTGGTAACTTCTTTCAGTTTATGAATATTTAGCTAGATGTTCGTGGGAATCTTGCTTGATATTACTAGTCACTTTTTGCGTTCATTCTCAAACTCCTGCATATTATCAGTATGTTACCCGGAGAACGGAATGTTTTGTGTCATGGTTTACAGGTTTGCTGCGATATCTACGCAATTCAGCCGTACACATCTGATTCCTTAATGGCTTTTGGTCACTTTGACCTTATATGGAAGGGGGCCGCCAATTTCCCACCAAAACTCACTGACACCACACGGCTTTAAGCTGTAAACTACTCTGCTCGTATACAGTTGTCTGTGCAGCGGAGTAATTAGTGTTTCTCTCGGGGTGAAATTAATTTGGCGCCCCTTGTTCCCCAAACTAACACATTTCAGACCTATAAAGGGACGCCCTGGTTTAGAGCGTATAATCATGGATGGAAAAGTTCCAGGCAAGAGTACAAGACTACGATAGAAACATGACATCGAAGACCTTCAGAACATGACACGGGAAGAGGATGGGCAGCTTACGCAGAACGTAGAGGCTTATAGAGTGGCAGCGAGAACAAAGTTGTGTAAAGGACACGTTATAATACACAATTCCGCAAACGGACATTCTACGATTTTTACCCCCTCCCCCCCTCCCCTCCCGGTATTACGTCGCTGCCTTTTGGTTACATCCTCATAACGAATAAGAGTTTGAGGAGGGCAACAGCAGACTGCATACCTCTAAATATAAAATAATCTTCAATAGAGGCAGCAGTTTCAACCCCAGGTTACACAATCTCTATGGTTATATCAGGACATGACACAAGATGTACTCAGCGACATCAAAATACAGCATTTACTTCCATTACGATTCTCAGCGCATGACCGTGTGGTTAGAACACCGTTCTCTGACCCTTGAGGTCCCGGTTCAATCCACGTATTGGGACAGGATTTTTTTCTTTCGGGGGTAAAATCAAAATCCTTCCTGTACATATAGCGATTAGAAGACTCACAATTGCAACACTCAAATTAATACAAATGAGAAAGTTATGGCAAAGAAGTAATAACGACACTAAAATAACCCTTTTGAGAGCATGTGTTTTCCCAGTGCATATAGGTGAAACATATTTAAACAAAACAATATCCAAAAGAATAATTTCATTTGAAATGAAATTCTTCAGAAAGATCCTACAAATATCATCTACAAATATCATGGACAGAGAAAAAGAAGAACATTGAAGTTTTGAAATTACTGAAACTAAATTAAGGGTGGCTTCTAAATACCATCATAAGAAGGAAGCTACAGTATTTTGGACACCTAAAACGAGATGATGGTATTGAAAGGCTAATTCTAGAGGGCAGAGTGCCAAGAAAGTGGAGGAGACCCAAGAAGCCGATGGACCAACGACATCGAAGAATGTATGCGCATGTCTCTGGCCAATGCAGGCCTGCTTGCCCGGGACAGAGAAACTCTTAGAGTATCCACGACAAAGACAACGTTCTGGAAAGAATATGCCACTTGATATACATGTCGCGACGTCTGCTATGGCAAAGCGGCCTATATTTCCACAGCCCATAGAAAGCCTACCTGCACTCATCACAGGAAAACAAGCAGTAAAGAAAGTTAAAGTTGTTTATGATTGTCAGCCTGGTGAGCAAATGATATATTTAGACGTCATTCTGTGTGGATTTCTCATCTCTCCTGTAGCAAAGGTACTCAGAGGCCAACGATCCGACAAAGGTGTGTAAACGTAAAGTCGACGTGTTTTTACGGCCAGCGGGTGATATAAGGTGTCACACTTTCAGGTGGAGTGTACACAGTAACAGGACTAGTTTATGTTCACCTGGCAAAGTGAGTTCTGGGAATGTGAGAGAGACGTATTACCTTGCGGCAGTCAGGGTTGCCATATTGGAAGTTTATTGTCTTCAGATGTATAATTGAGTTGGCTTGTTTTGCCATTCTTTGCTTTGTAAACATTAGTTGCATATAGTTAACGTTTGACGTAATATGTGAATAAGGACAGATAAGGACCCATGTTCAATGTCAGGTTTTTTGTGTGTATAGTTCATCCATAGAAATGAATTGGTTCAATGTTATATATAACACCTTATAATTCCAATCAGTATATGTTTTGATAATGTTCATTCTGTCTAATGTTATATATAACACCTTATAATTCCAATCAGTATGTGTTGTGATAATGTTCATTCTATCTGTCTAATGTTATATATAACACCTTATAATTCCAATCAGTATGTGTTTTGATAATGTTCATTCTCTATCTATTCGCTGAAGCCCTTTGTTGCCTTTCAGCGTCAGGGGTAGAAGAGTTTTCTGGAAGCGGCCCTCTTGTGTGCTGAGTATATTGTGGAATTTGTCACCTCTTTTTGTTTTCGTGGTCGACCTCTAGATCTGCCTTCGCTGTATCTGTGTAGCATAGCTTGCTGTGATTTGCTGTCTGGTGGTAGTCTGCTGCTGTGTGCAAACCATTTGATCTGTTCTCTTGATGTATTCTAAGATTGGGGTGGTGCCGGTTTTTTTGTCGGATATCCTCATTACTCGCCCTTAGCGATATTTCTAGAATTTGCGTAAGTATGCCATTTCAGCTGTCACAAGTTTACATTTGCCTTCGCTGGCGTTGTCCATGTTTGGCATTGGTAGCACAGCTTTGGCATAATAATCGTTTTGAATAGTGTTATTGTGGTGTTTAAATCTACGTATTTGTTTCTGAAGATTGGTGTCATTTGCCCTAGGGCCTGGTATGCTTTACTTCATCTATTGTGTATCTCTATGCTGCTCTTGCCGTCTGTTATATTACTTCCTAGGTATGTAAATTATGTCATATATTGAAAATAAAAGACTTAACCAAGTGACATAATTTACATACCTAATTTATATATATATATATATATATATATATAATATATATATATATATATATATATATATATATATATATATATATATATATATATATATATATATAATATATATATATATATATATATATATATATATTGTGTTTCCTTCTGTTCTTCCTACTGTATTACTTCATTGAACTATTACATTTAGCGACATCTAACATGGAAAATACAAAAAAAGAAGACACCGTGAACATCAAAATAACCCTGTGGCTTTAGCTATCATGTCTTTCCAGGAGTTTTCCACGTTTTTTCCTCCAGGTAAATGGTTTACCACTGAAAGTTGTGAATAGATTCACATACCTAGGTAGTACTTTATCACAAAATGCCAACACTGAAGATGAAGTGTATGCAAGGATCGCCAAGGCAAGCAGCACTTTTGGCAGATTGTACGCAAATGTGTGGCGTAGAAATGACATTAACCTATAAACTAAGCTTAAAGTTTACAGAGCAGTGGTACTCCCAGTGATGTTATACACCAGTGAAACATGGACTGTGTATATACGTAAAGTGAAGCTATTCAATAACTTTCACACAACTTGTCTTAGAAAAGTTATAAACATCATCTTTTTCTTTTGATCATTTAAAAAATGTCTTTTGTAGTTCACACAGTGGTCCATAGAGATATTTATTCCAGTATTGTTTCCTCTGGCCAAAATGTCGGCCTCAGTTTTATACCCAGAACACGCTTGAAGTATATTTTGGCACTCTGTGCTGCCTGTCCACATGTACATCATGGTCTTGTTGCCAATCTTGAGATGTGTATACATGTGTCTGCGGAGTCGGTTGTGTCCCCGTTCTGAGGCGTATAATTACAACTTGTTCTGATCTGTTCATAATGTGATCTTAGATAATGTTCATAGTCATCTTGTGTTGGTGTTTGTGGCTTTCTTATTGACTTGATCATCTGTTTTTTTTATGATGGTAGGTGATTGGTACATCTGGTTAGTGATCGGCAGCACCTTCCTTAGCCAGTTGGTCTGCTTTTTTTCATTTTCTGTTATTCCACAGTGAGAGGGTATCCACTGCATAGTTACCCTATACTGGTAAAATAGTTCATTAAATAGTTTTTGTAAGTTGTTAGTTTTCCAGACTGGAGAGCTTGAAGCACTGACCTGTTATGAACATCAGATGGCAAGACAAGATTCCGGATACCGCATTCCCTGAGAGATCTGGTGTCCGTAACGTTGATACTATTCTGATGCAGAGATATATTCATTGGGCAGGTCATCTGGTACGTATGCCAGATCATCGCCTGCCAAAGATACTTCTCTCTATGGTGAGCTGGAGAATGGTACACGATCTCAAGGTGGCCAAAGGAAGAGCTACAAGGACTCGTTAAAGACCTTACTGAAAGTCTTTGAAATATAACAAGATACATGGAAAAAAAAGTTCACAAAATAGATCTACATGGCGCTCTACAGTCAAAAAGGGCGCATTATCTTGTGAAAAGAGGAAAAAATGTATCAGACCAACAGGTGAGAGTAGCTAGAAAGTCACGGATAGACCAAAAACCGACTCCAGTGGTTATTGCATGCCCGTATTGTCCAAGAACATTTGGTTTCTTCTATAAAACCACATATCTGCTGTCTCAATATACGTTTTCATCATTCTGCTGACTGTCCAAAATTCACTTCCATACCTCAAAATTTGTTCTATATATCTTCTCAAAGCTCTCAATTGACAAAAGTATATTACATAGGATGTTCTTCATCTTGTCAAATGTTGCCTTTCCCAGTGCAAATTTGCTTTTGACTTCTTTAATACATCGTCCATGTGATGTTATTAATGTACCTAAATATTTTAATATGTTGACCTTTCATCAGAGACTGATCCCTTATACTTTGATGTTGCATTCATTCTTGGGAGTTTTTATTCTTTCACATTACCATCTCTAACAAATATAAAGGAATATAAATCTGGCAATGTGTTCTGTACATAATAATGATCAAGTAAAATCAATACTAATGGATCAATGACTAGTAGATCAAGATCAATTGGATAAATCAAGTAAAGAATATGGGCTAGAAATAAATAATCAAAAAACAAAAACCATTATAATCAACAAAATCACAGAAGTGGACTAAACATAAAAATATATGGAAAGATATTACAACAATTAGAACATTACCAATATATTGACTCATCATCATCACGTGCCGTCTCTGCAACGGATCTCCAACATCCACTGTCTCTTGTCGTGGTGGTGCACTCTGCTAGATTATAACCTGTCCATCTTGTGATGTTACTCTCCCACTTGTATCCTTGCCTACCTCTTGCTCGCTTCCCTTTAACTTTACCCTCAAGTAAGGTCTTCAATAAGGTGTCATGTCTTTTAATGTGTCCAAAATATTTTATTTGCCTGATCTTTATTTCTCTTAGTAGTTCTTTCTTCATATTGAGTGTTTTTAGTATCTCTTTATTTGTTTTCTTCTCTTTCCATGATGTTCTCCCTATTCTTCTATATACCCACATCTCAAAGGCATCAATTCTGTCTTCTAATTATTTGTCCATGTTTCTGAGCCATACATTAATATAGAATATATGTAGAATTTTATAATTCTAATTTTTAACTTGTTTGGTATCCAAATATCTTGGATACATAATCACAAAATTGATTGTAGACGTAAAACAAGTTAAAAGGAGAATAGGGATGGTTAAAAGTACTTTAATGTCCGACACGAGGAAAATAGTGACATCTAAACAAATTTCAAACTAAAATTTAAAAAAATGGTTTGGTCATCTGGACAGAATGCTGTGTGATTCATTAATTTATAAAGCATATATGAAGAGAGGAGAAACAGAAAAAAGAGCCAGGGGTAGACCTAGAGTACGCTGGATCGACAACATCAAAGAGACATTACACGAACACCAAACAACATTATCTGAAGCTGCCAGAAAAGCGAGAACAAGAACATTGTATCTCCCTCGGCACCCGTAAAGGATAAAAGAGGAAGGAAAGAACAGAAAGAAGAAGAATGAAAATTATGAAACGCTACATATATTCTATATTTATTTATGGCTTAGAAACATGGACAATGAACACACAACTAGAACACAATATTGATACATGTGCTATTTGATTCGTACGTCGAAGATGATGATGTCTGCGGTATGCCCGACTGTAACTAATGAGTCCTGTGTGTGCTTGGAATTGTCTTACACACTCTGGACATGTGTGGGGGGAGTCTATGGGACATTGACTAACTTTTGCCTTTCTTCTAGTGCGCTCTTGTTGCGCAGCAAGTGTCTGAGGTTCTCTGCGGCTGCTGCACCACTCTTGATTCTGTGACGCCAGTTGGATCTGTCTTGTTTAAGATTCTCCCATGAGTTTGTGTTTATTTTGAGGTGAGTCAGGGATGTCTTAAGAGTGTCTTTAAAACGCTTCTTCTGGCCTCAGTCTGGAGTTCTCCATATAACAACTTTTTTGGTAGACAATGATCTTTCATGCGGACCATGTGTCCTCCCCAGGATGTCTACGCCTTCATCAACATTGTATGTATGCTTAACTACTCAGATTTCATCAATACTTCACTGTCTGGTATTTTATCCCACTAATGGATGTTGAGTATCTTACCAGGGCAACTTAAGTGGAAGTGCTTGAGTCTTTTAGCGTGTCTGGCATATACTGTCCATGTTTCACATGAATAAAGGAGCAATGATATTACTGCTGCTTATCAACTATGAGTTTGGTGGTAGTTATTCTTATTCTTTCCCTTTCGCAGTCTTCCAAATGTGGCACCAGCTTCGCTTTTCTATTGTTTATTTCAGTGTCGATGTTGACACCTTGTGTGAGAGTGCTGCCCAGGTGGGTGAAATTATTGACTGTTTGATGCTCTTTTTCTTTGATCCGTATGGAGATTTAAATGTGGTTTATATATATATATATATATATATATATATATATATATATATATATATATATATATATATATATATATATATAAAATAGAGAGAACATCATGAAATGGAGACAACGAAAAAAGAGATTCTAACATTTCGTATGGACAAAAAAAACGATCAAAGGAAATACAAATAAAATACATAAAGTATTTAGCACATATTAAAAGACATGACACCTTATCTAATACCTTACTTGAGGGTAGAGTCGAGTGGGGGGGGGGCAAGAGGTAGGCAGAGATATAAGTAGGAGAGAAATATCAGATGTGCAAGTTGTAGTCCAACAAAAATTATCACCAAAGTAAGAGATGGGGGATGTGGAAGCCCGCAACAATCTTCATTGCAAAGATAGCAGTTGATAATCATGAAAATCAGGATAATCATGAAAATCTGGATAATCATGAAAATCAGGATAATCATGAAAAATGCTGTAATTGTGTCAATGTAGTAAGAAAAATGTTGTACAGTTTTGTTTGACTTTTTTCTTGTACAGTTTGACTTTTTATGAAATTGTTCATGTGGTAACCCTGCATGGAGTTCTTCCAGTCAAAGAATGTGTTAGACGTTGACACTTTAAAAGAGTGTTTGTTGGGTACACGGAAGGAGACCTGGCCTGTTACTTGTCCAGTTGAAGATTGTCATCAGTTTCCAAGCTCTCGACGGCTTTTGTTTGCCACAGGTATTTTATGGCTGGGGAAATCAAAACCTGGGGGTTAGGAGATCCAATCAGGAGACTGGTTGGTGAGAAATTGAGGGACACCATCATATCCAGTGAGGAGCTCGCGAGATAACAAAGCGGCCCCCGACAGGAGAACAAAGGAAAATGTTTCCGGTGTCAGAGCAGTGTGGCCTCCTAAGAGGCTGTTAGTATGTCATTACCTGGAGTCCCCAATGAGGCGTTGAAGTATTTCCTCATTTTATGCGTCTCCTGGTTCTGAGCAGAAGGTAGAACTAGGGAAATAACCGATACTGGAGATGTAAGGGTTGGGGTAACACAGGGCAAATGTAAAAATGAATGAAAATAGGCACAAGTGTTATAAATGTTATAAACAAAATATGCTGACAACGAGAGTTACAGCCGAAAAACTTTTCATAAAATAATACTTATGTAGGAAACAAGTAATGAAGTCTTACTGAACTAAATCACTATCACTGTCGGGTGCTCATGTGAAATAATACACACAACAAAACAAAGAATATACTCATACAAATAACAATACACAGGACATAATCGACGTTTCGACCAAAAGCCCTTTATTAAGTTAAACACAGCAACAAAAGACGACGAGTAGACATTACCACAAAACACAAACGTATCCAAGCGAAATATGGATGTATTATGTCGGAAGGATAGGAACAGGAAGTACATAAACACGTAAATATAGGTGGAAACGAAACGAACAAACAATGTGACATAAATGACGGAACAAAATGAATAAAGACAAAAACCACATCGACCGAGAACTAGACAAGAGTGGTCGGGATTGAGTCCAAATGACTTGAGGGTGCCCAACTAAAAAATAAGACGATTTTCTAGAGGGTACCTAGATCTATCATTGGTGGTGCAGGATCTGATGGCAGTGATATGCTGTCTGATACCTGACTATCAAGAACACCACAGTGGCTATCGCCAATGAAGTGTGTAGCAACAGTAGTAGGTGTTATGTGCTTGATGGCATGAAAGTGATTACGGAAGCGGTCGCCCAATCTTAAGCCAGTTTCTCCGATATACTGCTTGCCGCAGCTTTTATATATGATCACGTAAATTACATTACGGGATTCGCATGTAAAGGCCTCATCGATGGAGAAACTTGCCGTGGGAAATTAAATGGAGAGCATCTGAACCACATAAGGACATGTATAGCAACGAACAGTACCGAAATGGTCGGGAACAGAATACCTAAGGTGGCCGTGGACCAAAATGTCCTTCAGATTTTTGTCGCGTTTATAGGTAACCAGCGGCAACTCATGGAAAGCGGTACTGGTGTTAGGATCAGATTATCTTAAGAAGGGAGTAATTTAAGCAGGATGAAATGTAACAAGTTTAACTCTATCAGAGAAGAACAAATCTTCTTCCTGTAAAGACTATATAGTTATGGAGATGAAAGGTAACACGTTTAACCCTGCTGTACACTTAGGTTCTTGTTTGCCGCGCATTCTCTATACTCCTTTTCTGTGATTCACTGGGCCTTTGTCCACTCAAGTTTTATTGTCTCTTATAGCCAGCGGAGGGTCTTTTTGCCTCTGCGCCTTTGAACGTGTGGTAACAGGCCACAATTTGCTATTTAACTTGTCTCCAGTTCCACTCTTTTTTCACCGCAAGCTACTACAGAGATACGTCATTTTCATTACCATTTGTATTTTATTTGCATTATATCTGATAATTTATATTTTTTCCGAGCACTTACCACTTTCATCTTCCGCTTACTCTCTTTTTCCCTGTCATGCTGTCCTATCTTTGCATCCTCCGCTGTCTCCTCACTACTGTCCATCTTCCCTGTTTTCCTTTCTATCCCCACTATGTGTCTCTATATAAGATTTGTTTACTGTTGTCATTTGTTTGTCCTGATGAAGGCATTTTAGTCGAAATGTCTGTCGCTGTGTTTCGTTTTTAGGTTATTTTATCGACTTGTTTTGGTAACACTTATACCTATTTTGATATTTACCTAGGATCCAACGCTGAATACAGCGCAGAGGGCTCGCTTCATGCTCCTAAGTTGAAACCACATCTCTCTAGTTCGAGCGATGTGATGCAACTGTGTAAAGTTGTTGAAACCCAAATACTCTTTTTGATGGTTGTTCTGCGAAGTCTTTCTTGGTCTTCCTCTTTTTCTTTCACATGCAGTTCCCATTTTAATGCTTGTAGCGGCAGTCTGTTGTTATTAGTTCTAAGTACATGTACGATGTACGTCCATAGTTGTCTTCTTATTGTTGTAGAAACATATTTCTGCTTGATGTATTTACTTATTTGCTTGTGAATTGAATTTTCCCCTACCAATACTTAAAAGTTTTCTAAGACATTTATTTTCAAATGAATTTAATTTCTTCTTCGGTGTTTTTGTTATTTTCCAACGTTCGCAACTATGTAATACAGATATTATATTGGAGTCTAACAGTCGTAGTTTGCTATATTTACTTATTGTTTTTTTTAATTTTGAGATGTTTGTTATGTGGTTGAACACACTTGATGCCATGACATTTCTGGTAGAATTTTTTGGTGTATCTCATCGTGTGCCATTTTTCTGCCGAAATAGGAAAATATATCAACTGTTTGAATTGTTGCTCTTAAATATTAGCTGAGAAGAATTCAAGCTCCTCCATCCAGACTAGCTTGTTGTACTGTGTGATTCTCTTGCACATTTGTATGAACGTGGAAACGGACATCGGCCCTAGGTATCCAACAACAGACAGTAGTCACCAACAGTTTTAGAAGATCAAATAAAATAAAAGTCACATTCCAGTGTGTCTCTGATGAAAACAAACTGCCCTTTACCTGAACCTGCACGCATCTTATCATCCAGTTGCAGTGTTGACACAGACGTTTTCGAAATAATTCCTGATCGCCTTATAAAAATCCCCAAATAACCACAGACTATATAAATCATTAGAAATAAAGCCAGAGCATTAGTTAATATACTTTAAAAAAATATACTAGCACAGTATAATTAAAAAATCTTGGGTTAACCACCATCACCAAAGGAGATTTCTCGACAGAGATCAGAAAGTGCTTATCAATGGCGCTACAAAATAAAAATCACTGACGAAAAATCTATGGCAAAGGGCAAACAAAACAACAACAAAATTAAGTAAAGTATACCACCACTGTATTAAGAAACAACTAAGCTATAACTATTAAGAAGTTATATTTTTCGAGTGGCAACATGGTTGTGAGACGTGGGAAATGACATCCGAAATGAAAAAGAAAATATGGGAATTGGAAATTAATTGTTATTGAAAGTTCCTATGACAGTTCATGGACAGAAAGACGAGACAACGCAGACGTCCACGTCCCCATAAACCTGAACATAGAAGAAAACTGGCTCCTCAAAACTTTAAAAAAACGCAAGTGTACATATTTCGGACATATAAAAAGACAATGGTTTAGAAAGATTAATTGTTGAGTAAAAGTTCCAGGAAAGAGAACAGGAGGCAGACTAAAACTATGATGGAAACATGATATCGAAGACTTGACTATCAAACCGGAAGAGGCTGGGAAGCTTGTTCATTTCCCCGAGACGCTTACAGAGTAGCAGTGAGGACAACGATCTGTAATGGACACGTCATATAGATAATATAATCGGTAACATATAAAGGTCATTCTCCCAAATATACGTTCAATTCCTTCTTTTTCATAAGGCTTTTGATGTCTTTTGGGGGGGGGGGGGGGGTGATCCGGATGATTTGTTCATGTTTTTAGCGAATTCCTAGGATTTCATGAAAAATCCCAGTGGAAGCAAATATGGCTAAAATAGCCCCAGCACTTCAGGCGACGGAGAAAAAACCCGAAACTAGTGAGGAAAAAACCCAGCTGTGGCAATGTCACGCGTGTGTGGTTTGAGAGTGGGTCTCTAACAAGGCGAATATTTAAATTTAGTTGAGAACTTCAGTTGACCATATTCTTCTTCCATTTTGTATACTCGTATATATATATATATATGGCACCAGAACAGAGACATTTAGCGGGTCTCGTCAGATGGAAAAGATAATCAATATAATAAACTAGATTTTGACGGGCTGCCGTGTTGTGTTGTCTGTTAGTTTAAATTTAACATGTATGGAAACTGTGAACGGGAAGTGTACATTTAGACTGACGTGTTTTGTTGTTGGTGTTTTCGAGAAATTATGACATACGGTTTTGTTTGCATTATGTTAGACAACTTGCATCAATGTTTTTCTACTGCGTTCGTTCTCAAACTTTTGTAGATTAGCAGGGTGTAGTTCGAAGAACGGAATGCATTGTGTCATGGTTTACAGCTTTGCTGCGATATCTCGGCCGGACACATCCGACTTTAGTATGGTTTCTAGGTCACTTTATCCTCTTGAATGGGACCGCCAACTCCACCACCTCTCCCCCTCTAATCTCTGATCACCTGAGGGAAAAATAAAACGAGGAAGGCCTAAACTAACACTAAAAACACCATACTTAAAGAAGGGTAAATAACAGGCTGCAAGGCCATACAAGAACTAAAAATGCAGGCAGCGGACCGCAACACTTGGAGAATCAAAACCTCTGCCCTATGTGCCTTCTGCGGCACGAAAGGAACTAACTAGCTTAGTTCAGTTACTCCACCTCTTAGTTCATTTACTTCAGACCAGCCACTTAAAAAAACCATTTGTTTTTATTCGCTCCTGAAAATGTATACTGAAAATGTATATGGAGAATCAAAACCTCTGCCCTATGTGCCTTCTGCGGCACGAAAGGAACTAACTAGCTTAGTTCAGTTACTCCACCTCTTAGTTCATTTACTTCAGACCAGCCACTTAAAAAAACCATTTGTTTTTATTCGCTCCTGAAAATGTATACTATGGTGTGCTCTTGCCTTCCTTGTTCTGAAATGTGTAACCGCCTCGTATGTAGGTTTAGTATCGCCTAGCAAGCGTTGCGTATGCAGTGATTTCACGAAGGTTGAGGAGCGTTGGAAGACAGTTTTATGTCTGATAAGTTGATATATGTATGATAAGTTGATATATGTATGATAAGTTTGCCTGTCTCCTCGTACAGGAAGACGGTGCGTTGATGTAGCGATGTGTGGTCGTGGCAGAAAATATTTGTGCCCCAGATGCTGAATTACCAGAACTGCGAGCTCCATTATTTGTTTGTGACTGTAAAGCTTTGATACAACCAAATTGGGCAAATGTCCGCGGTTGAAAAGAGCGTATCACACCATAAGAGGTACAGTTAGTTCAACTTAACTTCATGTGGTCATGGTGCCCCAAACAAGGGAGCACAAACAAGTCTTCTATGTTACACTCCTGCTGAGTTACAACAGACAGAAATGGGCCTTAAAAAATCATCACTGTAACATACCATAAACGGAGACGACTAAGGAGGTTTGGGGGGGGGGGTTTGTTTGATTAATGTGGTCCAAAAGTCATACTGAAGTCGGAGGTCAAGCCTAAAGTAGCAGCCGAGCTGTAAACCATGACACTACACGTTCTGTTCTCTAAGCTACATCCTGTTAAACCGTAGGGGTGAGAGGAACAAGCGAAGAAGAAGAGCAGATCGGGAAGAGAACGTGATACGTAGTGTCATAGTTCACAGTGTAGTTGCGATATATATGTGCCTTACGGACTCATAAGTTGGACCAGGGTGGCATTGGCCTATCTGGTGGAACAAGCCAACCGCATCCCAAAAACGTTTTAGCCATCTCCTACACCATGCATGACAGATCACAATGTCTTCTGTGCTTTCTTTATGGGTGCCAGCAACAAACGGGCGAAAGAAACGTAATACTGTCAACTACCATTCGAGGCGTTTAAGAATATAGACTGAGGTATATCTCCGTAATATGTTCAAAATTACTCAAAAATGGCATGCTACTGAAGTCAGGTGCATGTGTTTAAATGTTTTATATAATTATGCGGTGATGGGGTCTAAATTCCTGACAGTTTATGACAAAGGGCGGGGGGGGTACCTGAATTCTTGACCGCCCGTTGTGTTGACAGTGCCCGTAAAGGGAGCAAGAAATGGACACACTGATGACTTTCACGCATGTCGTAAGAGGCGATAAGGGAGAGCTTTGGGGTGAAGTTAGCTGTTCCATCTCATATATGGTCAAAGTGAATCAGAAACCATGCTGAAGTCGGATGTGGGAGACCGAATGTCGTAGCTGAGCTGTAAACCACGACACACAGCAGACGGTCTCTGGACTACGTAATAAGATTATATATTTAGTTATTCGAGATGAGCAACCAACAATCAAAGATGAACGAGCCACTGAAAGTTCGATAAAGCCATCACGAAACAAAATGTCATCATTGGAAATGATGTAACAATGGTAGACATTTATGAAGACTTGGCAACAATTGTCAGCTGTATCATGGAGTGACAATTGTCAGCTGTATCATGGAGTGACAATTGTCAGCTGTATCATGGAGTGACAAGCGTCAGCTGTATCATGGAGTGACAATTGTCAGCTGCACCATGATCAATATCAGCCGCGACCAATCGTCAAAAACGACTTAATGGAAGAATGAACATTCTTACGTGATGTTCTTGATTATTGCCGTGGTGTTGTTTGGTCACCATTTATATACTTTGTGTCGCCTGCCAACGCCGATCAACGACTTGCACCGGAATAACTGCGAGAATTACCCAAGAATCCATGTTGATCCAGAGTCCAAACCCCCGAACACATATTTCTTCCCAACATACAAAGAGCAGAGACGGCTGGGGTCTGACCAAAGGAGACAGATCTATGGTTAGTTTCTTAGGTCCAGGCGCTCTGACCTGGAGAATATTTCGCTCTGGCGACAGTCTTGACAATCTAGCATGATCACAGATGTTGAATACAGAAGAAGAAACAGAATGGTTTGGAGTACAAACCCACATCCAACTTGCTTAGGTGTCTTCTTACAATTTTCAATACTAACATAGAAGTTATACTATTCTTTGTTTTCCATTGAGATCTTCTAACATTAGAGGGACCTATAGCGATAAGAAAATTCTACACAAGAGGTATGCTAGCATATACTAAAATCTGACACTTACGATTCCACGTCTGGAAGATCGCTCATAAACTAGACCATAGATGCCACTTCGCCAAATAATTTCGTTACAGTTTTTATGATTTTTGGGGATTTTTTAATGATTTTTCTTTGGTTACTTGAAACTACTAAATGTGGTAGCTCGGTTGTTAGTGAACTGACTTCCTGTTGGGGGTGATACGAGGTTCAATTTCCAGCTGGAAATATTTTTAATTATCAGCAGGCTCATAGGTCGACCGATCATTAAAAAAATGGGTACCAGATCTTCTGGGGAAGTAATGGCGTCGTGCTTGATGCTGACGACTTCATGACCAGGTATGCCGGGTTTATGACAAATACGGATCAACACCGTATTTTCCAACATGCCTCATGGGAAAACGTGACTTTTATTTAATATAGTGGTGGCGGAGGTGCACTTTGCCGTCATATTTAAACAGTTATTTGTACTAATTAGTATGTTCTTCATTTCTGGGGGGGGGGGTGGATTATTAAGAGAGAATTATAATCTTGCAACCCCGACTTTATCTGCGGGATTGATGGTAAATTTTACCCTGCTATAAATAATCTCTAAAATTATGTAAGTCGTGATTATAAAAAAAAGGTCATAGTTCGTCAGCTGTATAGAAAGTGCAGGATATGCACCCGAGAGACGAGGATCTTATTGTCATACCGCAGGAGGAGAGGAAGTAAGACGTGAAACTGGGTGAGAGGATCCTCCACATCAAATACGTGTGGGGAAACGTTTGATTCTTAATTAGGAACAACAGTCACAGCACTGGGGGCATTCCCATATATGCTCTGCTTGCCGTTCCGTCAGCCATATAAAAGTATTAAGCTCATGTCCAAGTCAGTTGCTGATTACGCGTTCTTCTGATCTTTCCGGAGAGGGAGCACTTTCTCCCCTCGCCTCTAGTCCCTCTCATTTCTACCATTTTCTGAATATGTATATTGTCTCGTCTCGTTCGGCTTCCTCCTCGTCTTCTCCTAGGATGCTCTAATCGAGTGGGAAAACGTTTGATTATGTGGAGTTATCTAAGCGCTTGTGTAATCCGTGACCAACGACAGCACTATAAAACCTCTCAACCGAAATTAAACATAACCTAAAGGACTGATTTTTTATTATTTCCGTGCATTTTCTGTCGGTCTTGTCTTTTTTGGCAGGCGGCTTCAAGTATATAGTGACCAACGCAAACACGACAATTAAAAAAATGTAACGAATATTAAGTCCTGTTTACGTGCTGTTGAGAGGTACATACTGTAGCAGTGTAGCCCTGGCATGGTACTTCAGGTTCCCAGGGTGAAATCACACGAACGTTCGTGTTGGTTATCAGAGACCGAACGTTGAAAAAGAAAAACATGAAACGCTTGTGTTGTCGGACTGGAAAGAGGAGCAAACAATATCGACAGTTACCTGACATGTATGTCATAAGAGACGATTAAGGAGTTTTTGGGGTGAAGTTGGATGTCCTATCTGATATAGGGTCAAAGTGACCAAAAGCCATGCTGAAGTATGTGGAAGTCCTCTTCTTCATCTTTCATTCTCAAACTCCCACTGAGTCTCTCTTGTAGCAGGACGTTGGTCCTACTAGATTTCTAGAAGGATGTAGTCTAGAGAATGGAAACGCGTTGTGCCGCCGCTTTATTTGCGATAATGACCCGACACACTCGTCTTCGGTGGATGTGGAATTCAAGTGCCATCTATTAAGTTTTCAATCAATGATTTTATCGGCACTTCTGCATTCACATGGGCAAGCAGCACAAATCGCGGAACATATTCTTCAAGACCGCATTACACTAAACCAATGAAGTGTGGAGTACTGGTCCACAAGGGCAGGCATCCACAGAAAGCTTATGGGAGCTTTTATGAGCTTTCAAATGGTTGGTTGGTTGCTGATCCAGCGGTCCATGGACTCATGCCCTTTGACCCGAGCTTTCAAATACAGACATGTTAAACTGAGTCTAGAGGAGTTTTCAATTACAGCAGCATTTATCAAGACAATGGAACACGGTACATCTGTGAAACAGAAGAAAAATGATTTCCTCTTACCCCACTTTTTCCACTCTCCAATGTTCCCTGCAAGATTGTCTAAGACATGCAGCGGTGCTGGGTTATATGCCCGAACCATATCAGCTTTATTCTCTTTGCCGTAACAGTTGAGGGTTGGAAAGAAGGAAAAAAGTGTTTATTGATAATATAAATCCTGGACGGATTAAGATTCTCTATACTCAAGAAGGAACCGAGAATAGACATGTCGGAAATTTTTGGTGTTGATTTTCCGAAGTGGCCCCCACGAACCTGAGGAGTTACGAGTTTAGTGGTGATGTAGATAAGAATAGTTTGACAATACGCGGAAGACAAATGTCATATAAATGAAGAATTAGATTTTTGTCCAAGTGATATTCTGCTCGGAAATAGCACTTTGTTAAGATAATCTTCCCTGTTGATACACGACTTTATATTTCCCTGTTGCTGAAATATTATCTCCGTAGCTTTGACATCTCCGTCTGCACTTGTAAGCAGCAGTCGGTTTTCTTTTCACCACTTTGTTTCATCCCCCTCCCCGAGGTTATATTTTGTTTTTAGTAAGATATGTTTAACGAGTCTTCTTCTGTGTTAGTTCTCACGCTCCTACAGATTAGCAGGATGTAGTCTGAAGAACTGAATGCGTTGTCGTTGTTTAAAAATTCGCTGTGATGTCTGCGCCTTTGGGTCTGACACGTCCGGCTTTAGCGTGGATTCTATGTCGCTTTGACCCTTAATGTAATTTGACATCCAACTCCACTCCCCCCCCCAAATCTCATTAGTCGCCTCTTATGACATGCATGGAAGGTGAACAGTGTTACTCTTCTTTCGTTCTTTAGTGCCCTGACAACACACGAGCTTGGTTTCGCAATGTATGTTCACCTAATACTGTGTCCGTCTATAATTTTAGTCCAGAGGATTCATTTGGGAACCATCCTTCTAAAGTTACGAAATTTTCACTTTTCGGCGATCTCCATTGGTCATTGTTTTGGAATATTCTCTGTGTAAGACAGCACGAGTTCACATGAATGCAATTGACAAGAGATAAATTGATACTCCTATATTTGGACCATGTCCGCCTTAGGGAAAACTTAAAACAGCTAACCCATGACGTCGTCACAGCGCTTAGCTGATTCGATTATTTTGTTTATTTTTCATTGGTCCCTTTTTTCAGACAGCAAATAAAATCTGATGTCAAGAATAGTGACTCGGTTATCGGTTAGCCGAATTCTTCGTAATTTATGCAGTCATTTCGACTCAGTGAGATCCTCATTCAAAAGTGGCGCTGTAATTTCCCATAAATTTTTATCGACCGTTGACACAAAGTATACTCAAAAGTAATAAAATCACGGGAAAAGGCAAATGACGTCACGTTGGTTGTATGAATCTCGATGAGTCCACATGCCTGTGTGGTTGGCGAAAGACTGGCAAGTGCACATGCCTTATTTAATGTAAAGTTGGCCATGGTTGAACATATGGGATATCTCATGAGGAAACTGGTCTGCATCCAGGGCTGTTTCTATGATATCAACACAACATAAATTACTGGAGCTTAATTGGCTTATCAAAGTGGTAATACCGAAAGAACACAGGGTCAGGTCTGTTGTTGCGTATATCTCGCCACTGAGACACCATATCTGGAAGCTGTTTCACACTATCTGCCGTCAGTGAAAGTATGTTCGGTGGGTCCCCCGTAAACTACTTACAAGAAGGGTGGGGTAGAGAACGATACAAAGAATGGTGAACGTTTATAAACATTTTTGCCGTGTTCTTGAATTAAAAAAAAAAGGGAGGGGGGTGAAATCCAAAAAAGGGAAGTAAATAATAGCAATCATCATCATGTGCCGTCTCCGCAACGAAGGTTGGCTGCAACGGACCTCCAACATCCCCTGTCTCTTGTTTTCGTGGTGCACTCTGAAGAATGGAAATGCGGTTTATAAGTGCAAATGGCCCGACACATCCGTCTTCGGTAGAGAAAACAGAGTTTTCGTCGTAAGAGGCGACTAATGAGTTATGTGGTGCAGTTGGCTGCGCCATCCCATATAGGGCCAAAGTGACCCAGAAGCAATGCTGAAGTCTGATGTGTAAGACCGAAATGCGCAGATTAAGCAGTTCACCATGACGCCGCGCATTCTGTTCTCCGGACTACATACTGTTAACTTGCAGAAGTTTGAGATGAGAACGACGGCAGTGGGAAAAAACACGACAAATGATGTTGGAAGAAAAGTCACTGTGTTATGTGTTTCAAAACACCCATATCTTTCTTACGAAATATGATCAAATGTCACTGAAAGAATATCCACCTTTTGTGGCACCTGAAGCTATCGCTCGCCCTTTTTTTTAACCAGCGTCCGCTTGCGTGCGTATTTGCTAACCTTGTGTTTGTGCTGACTGTTTTTTGTTTGCCTGGTCCATGTTTGTCCAAACACTGACCCTGAGAAGGTACTCAAACTACGCGGCTCTCTGTCTGTTGTGCCAGATCGCCCGCCTTTTCTATCTGCCTGTAAATCTTGTCTGTCCGACTTACATCTGATGATGGTATCCTGTTTCCGGTAGAGACAATCAGTGTAGCCACATCGTTCTTAAACTTTTTATATTATCATTTTGTTTTCAGGACGTAGTCGTCAATCCATCATATTTTGATTAGGGATTTTTTAGGCAATATAAATAAATACAGTAGTTTCATTACTTTCTGAACTGTAGATGCACAATTTCCTGTGGCGGGATTTTCCAACCCTGTAACTTGGCCGTCATAAAGGCGCTCTTTCTGTACCACGCCTCCACAGAACCGGGCATGTTAGACGCGCAGAAATCGCAGCCAAGCTGAAAACTACGATGTGAAGCGTTACGTTCTCCAAAGAACGTTTGGATAACTGGCATGATTTTAGAAAGTAGAATTTAACCCTTTTTGACTGCCAGATACTAAAAAAATGACAAGTTGAGGTGTCTTCTACTTCATGAAGAACTTGACCAAGTCCCTATCCCTGGATAGCCCTGTGCGTAGATCTAGGATCATCCTAGATAAGTGGCATTTTCATTTTCCGTGCTTTTCATTGGGGAATAAAGTATACTCAAATCAACAGAAGGATTCAGTTAAAAATTTTTTTCTTTTTTTCCCCCCTTAACTAACTCCAGTCAAGAGACGAAAACGAACAAAGAGTTTAACCGGTCTATAGATGAGTTGGTTGGGGGGGGGGGCGGAAGAAAGAGAAGAGGGCCACCCTTAGCAAATCGAAACATGACTTTTAGTACTAGGTTAGGAACTTGACAGAAAGTTAGCCTTCCCCTTCCCCCCCCCTTTGACCTAGCAATTTTTCACCAAATTGTGCATCAAAAGGAAAAACTGAAATCGCACGAATGACATTTTTAATGTGAACAATTCACACCCCCCCCCCCCCCCCCCTTCACCAGAAGAAACGTATCTACGACTTTGATTCCAACAATACTTGGTATGAAACAAGAACTATTAATTAAACGAAGTAAACATCAAACAAATAAAGTATTTTGAACATATTAAAAGACATACATTGTTGAAGACATTACTTGAACCAATAGTTAAGGATATGTGAGCAAGAGGTACAAGTGGGAGATAAACATTACAAGATGGACATATTACATACAGTCTAGCAGTGTGCACTACCACAGCAGGGCACAGGATGTTGTTGAAGCCAACCTTTGCTGCGGAGACGGTACTTAATGATGATATGTTTTCACAGAGTCATAATCATCATATGACAACCCTCTTCCCGTATGTGGTCTTGCAACTATCACCTGAGTTCATGACCCCACTACCCTGCCGCGCACTCTGTCCTTTCCCGCGAAGTTTGCCTTCTGTGTTACCTTGTCACCTTTCTTTGATTCTTGACTTCACAAGTCACAATAGTGACTATTTTTTTCTCTTTGTGTGTGTTTTGGGTTTCTTACACGTCCTTCTTCAGGCGAGTTTCTGCGCGCTGATCTGACACAGTGTTAGCCATCGTTAGACAACATGTCCATCGTGTGATGTTACTCTCCCACTTGTGTCTCTGCCTACCCCTTGCTCGCCTCCCTGTGACTTTACCCTCAAGTAAGGTCTTCAATAAGATGTCATTTCTTTTAATGTGTCCAAATTATTTTATTTGCTTGATCTTTATTTCTCTTAGTAGTTCTTTCTTATATTAAGTGTTTTTAATATCTCTTTATTTATTTTCTTCTCTTTCCATGATGTTCTCCCTATTCTTCTATATACCCACATCTGAAAGGCATCAATTCTATCTTCTAATTATTTATTTAGTGTCCATGTTTCTGATCTATACATTAATATGAAATAGATGTAGCATTTTATAATTCTCATTTTTAACTTGTTTGTAATATGTTTAGATAATAATAATCTCCTCATGTCATTGAAGGTACTTTTAGCCATTCCTATTCTCATTTTAACTTCTGTTTCACATCTGCCATCATTTGTGACTATGTGTCCAAGATATTGATACTGTTTTACTTGTTGTAGTTTCTCTCCCTGTATGTTTATGTTTAGCTCCTGTTCTTCTGTGTCTTTGCTGATTATCGTGGTTTTTTAAATATTTATACCAACAAATAATCGGCTCTTAACCCTCCTTGGATGCAATACACCATTTATCATTTTTCATGATAGACTGAAGATTTCAAATGTATTAGGTTCAGGTATGGATAATCTGGATCGTCCAGAACTGCTCTGGATTGTTCAGGAAGCAATGTAAAACTACTGAAGTAATGCAATCGCTAGCACGCTATTATCTCCAACAGTAGGGCTCAAAAAACTAGAGCCGTACCAGAGGAGTGGGGATTTACCCTACCACGTTTCTAGAGCATTGGTTCTCAACCTTTTTTGCATGTGGCTTCTTAATATCCATGACCACAAGGGGCCTAAATTATTTATTCTCATTATGTGACCTTTTTTCCCCCCTTGCCGAGCTGTACTTCTCCGTCAAAATTCCTGTTAAATATACTTTATTTTATTATATTTCAAATACCCTACTTTTTGTGACCCCCTTAGACAAGTCTGTGGTTCTCCCACTAAATCTTCGTTTTCTTCGTGCTTTCCATCACTACGCTGTGGCCAATTAGTGGACCACATAGCCGGTTTGAAACCCACTGTTCTAAAGAATTTCAAGTGCTTAACTTGTGCACGCCGTATGGTATGAAGGATTCATCAAACCAGCGTTTTTTTAATCACTCGACCTTCTGTTTTACAGTTCGCTTTTTTCATAAATTAGTTCCGCTGCGCTGTTTTTTTTCTTCGGCGACCGTCCTAGTACACATATAATTAGTTTGGTTGCTACAATGTATATTCCTTTAAAATTGATTAGAAGTTGTGTCTGCACTCAGGATGCTCTCATAGGTTATGCAGTCCACTTACGAGATTTGAAAGTGTTACCAACATTCTTCGAAGATTATTTTCTCGATGTACAAATATTCTACTCTCAAGACTGCATACTTCTAACCACTGTTGCCATTTTGGTCCTTTTCACCCAGATATGGGTGATTTTTCAAGTCGTCTAGTTTTTAAAAAAATAATTAGAAATAGAGTGGGAGCACTAATTTAGTATTTTTATTTTTAAAATGTATGCATTTCTTATTTTTATTGTGCGTTTTATGGCTTTAAACTAAGTCACAAAATTTCTGACATTTTTTAAAGATTTTGTGAATACTAAAAAGTATCATTCTCTTGTGGAATAACTAAAGAAAGTCATTTGTAGAAGATAGAACAGGCATAGAACATTACCCGCTAAAATTAACAAGTTTTTGAAACCATTTAACTATTATCATAATATTGATTTTACAATACAGTTAGTATGTCGCAAACAGTAGTTGACAGTACTAGATCAAACAGTAGCTGGCAGTACTAGATCAAACAGTAGCTGGCAGTACTAGATCAAACAGTACCGTACTGTACTATGTCAAATAGTAGCTGACAGTACTAGATCAAACAGTGGCTGGCCGTAGTACATCAAACAGTAGCTTACTACCAGACCAGGCATTATTTGATCCAGTTTCTCTTGAGTTCATATTGAGGACAACTAAGATTACAAGCGATATTATCAAAAACCTAATGGCATGTTTGGGATTCCATTCAGCACTTTACAGTATCCGCTAGTATTGAATATGACAGCTTGAGTGAACTGTTATCGAAGATAAATCGACAAACGGTCTTTCCCTTGCTTTCATACCATGCTCTGTAGTCCCGCTAACATCTGTGTTATCTCTCAACTTATCACTTCTAGATCATTCATTTTACTTATTTTCATTTTATTATCACTGTCAATGGAGAAGAAATTCAGACATTTGATCACTGTTTCGTCTTATGCAACAAAAATGATACAAGATGGCGTAGAAGAGCTAGCAGGAATATCCTGGAGAAGGAAGGGCTTGATTCTAGACAATGACTAATATAGATGCCTTATTAAGTGACATATTCTTTCCAGAACTTTGTCGTCGTCGTGGATACTCTGAACGCATGTCTGTTCCGGGCAAGCAGGCCCGCATTGGCCAGAGACATGTGCATACATTCTTCGATGTCGATGGCCCATCGTCTTCTTCGTCTTCCTCTTCTTTTACCTGACACCCTGCCCTCTAGAATCAGCCTTTCGATACCATGATGTCGCTTTGTGCCCAAAATACTGTAGCTTCCTTCTTATGATGGTATTTAGAAGCCATCCTTCGTTTAGTTTCAGTAATTTTAAAACTTCACTGTTCTTCTTTTTCTCTTTCCATGATATTCGTAGAATCTTTCTGTAGCACTTAATTTCAAATTAATTTATTCTTTTGGATATTGTCTTGTTTAAAATCCAAGTCTCGCATCTATTCGTTGCCACTGGGAAAACATGATCTTAAAATGGTTAATTTTAGTGTCATTATTACTACTTTGCCATAACTTTCTCATTTGTGTTAATTTGAGAGTTGCAATTGCGAGTCTTCTTCTAGTCTCGACTGAACAATCTCCCGAACTGTTTATATTTGCTCCCAGATATTCGAATTTGTTTACACATTCTAGTTCTGTATTGTCTATGTTGAATTATTGGTTGGATCTTTGTTTTGTCGTCATAATTTTCGTTTTATGTGCGTTTAGATATATATTTTGGATCTCACTGTATTCTGTTGTTGTTGTTGTTATTAACTGTTTCAGTCCCTCAGGATGTGTAGTAAGGAGGACTGTGTCATCTGCATATCTTATTTCTCGAATCATGTACACACTTGTACAATATTGTAATGGATGAAAAACAATTCTTCTCTAGTTCTTCTCTTATATTTCTCATTATTTTCTCCGCATAGATGCCTTGGTGCTGATAATTAGCGAGTTACTTTTCTTTCCCGCTTATATTTGTTTTTCTTCATTATCTCTATCTGTATATTTCTATGTATTTGAAGTGGTTACCTTACGATGCTACAACGCATTTCTCCAACTAGGCTCTTGCGGGTTCTTACAAATTTCCAGGATTCTAATATTAGATTCTGCGATCGTTTTGCGTACGTGGCATAATGTCGTGATTGAAGAAAGAAAAAAACCTGGCACAAGCACACACAAATATGTAGTAAAGAGTTAAAGCTAGCTAATACTCATTAGAAATTGAAATTTGTATTATATGAAGTTTCCATATGTGCGCAGTACCTCGCAGTTAACTTCGAGCTGTTAGCAAAGTGCTTTCTCAGAAGCCAGTTTCAATATGTCTCCAATGTTAAAAAATCTGACACCTTTTTTTAGTCCGTTGGGGAGGGGGGGGGGGGCTTGAAAGGGTAACATATAACATTAGAATTGTAATGCATGTCGTAGGAAGAAATTAAGGAGGTTAGATGTGTGGCCGCTTACGCTAACCTTAGAAAAGTAATGCTGACATTGAGTGTATCCGCTGAAATAGTGTAGATATAGAAGCCAATAATCAAACAAAAGTACAAAGAATGACATTCTCCAAACCATTCTTTTAAATTTTGAGAACGATCGAACATAGCTATCTGTAAGTTTCCATAATGAACAGTCCTTATTTCATCCCTAAATTACACATACATTCTACATATATTTATATAGTATACTTTACTGGGTATAGAGCGCGTCTGTGACGGCCAAGGTACCGAGTTTGATCACCGCCACCGGAAAAATGTGCATCCGGACCGTACAGAAAGCAATAGCAAACTACTGACCGTATTTATATTGCCTAGAAAATCACCACAGCCAACAAATGCTGGGTTGATAGCTACGTCCTGTAAAGGATATGCTACCAATTTTTTAATACTTTACTGTGGGTCAATCATCATCATCAAGTGCCGTCTCCGCAACGAAGGTTGGCTGCAACGTATCTCCAACATCTCCTGTCTCTTGTCTTGGTGGTGCACTCTGCTAGACTAACCTGTCCATCGTGTAATGTTACTCTCCCACTTGTATCTCTGCCTACCTCTTGCTCGCTTCCCTTTGACTACGCCCTCAAGTAAAGTCTTCAATAGGGTGTCATGTCTTTTAATGTGTCCAAAGTATTTTATTTGCCTGATCTTTATTTCTCTTAGTAGTTCTTTCTTCATATTAAGTGTTTTTAGTACCTCCTTATTTGTTTTCTTCTCTTTCCATGATGTTCTCCCTATTCTTCTATATACCCACATCTCAAAGGCATCGATTTTGTCTTCTAATTGTTTATTTAGTGTCCATGTTTCTGAGCCATACATTAATATGGAATAGATGTAGCATTTTATAATTCTCATTTTTAACTTGTTTGTAATTTGTTTAGATATTAATAATTTCCTCATGTCATTGAAGGTACTTTTAGGGTCAATACTAAATATCAATAGATATAATAAATCAATAAAAATATATATCAATAGATACAATAAATCAATAAAACTTATATATCAATAGATACAATAAATCAATAAAACTTATATATCAATAGATACAATAAATCAATAAAACTTATATATCAATAGATACAATAAATCAATAAAACTTATATATCAATAGATACAATAAATCAATAAAACTTATATATCAGTAGATACAATAAATCAATAAAACTTATATATCAGTAGATACAATAAATCAATAAAACTTATATATCAGTAGATACAATAAATCAATAAAACTTATATATCAGTAGATACAATAAATCAATAAAACTTATATATCAGTAGATACTATAAAATAGCGTCCCTTCTCATCAAACTCCCACCAGATTTCTCTTATAGTAGGACAATGGTCCTATTATATTTCCAGCAGGATGTAGTTCAGAGAACGGTTTGTTTTGTTTGTTAAATGGGGGATTAAAGCCTCTTAGCTGAGGCACGATGCTTTCAACCTAAGACGGAAGTCTATTTTGGTTATATCAGGCCGTAATTCAGAGGACGGAAATGCGTTGTCACAGTTTTATTTGCTTAAATGGCCGGAAACGTTTGACTTCGGCCGCGTTAGATTTGTATTTATTGAAGCTCAAGTATTTTCTGCACTAAATACAGACACATCTCCACAAATTGCCAACTTTGGGAAAAGGACGATGGTTTCTGATACGTGAACAGACTGCTAACTCATTGGGAGTTGTCCTTTTAAAGTGATGCATAGGTAAAGGTAATACATGTATGAGCTACGAACCAGCGTCATAACACACGGTTTATCATAAGTGCTCAACTTTCTAGTAAGCGGTTGTCCAAAAAAACCGCAAAACTAACATCGCCTACCGCACTTGTCAGTAGCGATAGCGCCATTCCTCGACCTTCGAAGAGCATAAACTGGTACTCCTTCTTGTTGATTGTGTGAGCTACGGAATAATTTTTTATTTCACACCACGAATAGCCAGATGATTTGAAATACAGTATGCTGATCAGCGGGCGAATGGCTTAGCATAACACAACTGTGGCTCCCTTGTGATAAGGTTGATTTAAATTAGCTGTCCACACTAAAAAGCCTTCATTAGAAGGCTGTTGCCGTTTGTTTGTCCTGATGAAGGCTTTTTAGTCGAAACGTCGTCCGTCATTGTGTCTCGTTGTTACGATGTTTTATGATTCATCTTGGTAACACTTATACCTATTTTTACTGATAAATATACTTAGAGAACTCCCAGCACGCTGGGATTTCATCATGTTGGAATAGACGGTGCGTGGGTTATGTTATTCGCTGCTATTAACTGAGACAGGATAACTAAACGCGGTGTGGCCTTCAGCTGTTTCTCTCACCGTTCGCACAGTTAACGCGACCAGCAGAGCATAAAACCTGTTATGGATGCCTTGTTTTGTGATCTCTTGTGGGTAGAGAGAAGAGACTTAATGAGCCTTGCCGGCTGACACTGTTTTAACGTTTATGTTATGGCTGTTCGGTTTTTTTTGTGTTTGGTTTTCCTTACCTCTTGGGTGCGTATTGTTGCATAATCTGTCCCTGTTTATTTTTGTCTCCATACATGGCCGTAGATACAAATTTACATGGAAGAGAGAGAGAGAGAGAGAGTGTGTAAACATTTATTTTAAAGGAATAAATATTCAGCATCCCTGGAAACAACCCAACACACTAGATGTGATGAGATGCCATATTTTGTTTGTTGTTTCACATCTGTCGTTCCACTTTTAACTTTTCCGAGTTATTTAACACTGCTATGCGAACGTCAATTCCGCCGTTCTTATTCACCTTTTTTTGTTTGAATGTTCTTGATAAAGACCTTTTGGACGAAACGTCGATTTATGTGTGAGCGTAGGTTTCCAGCAAAACTTTATTACACTGTTCCAAGTTTTGCATGTTGAATTTCAGTTTTGATGCAGTGAGTGCATATCGTATTAGAGATGTGAGCACTTGGCACGATAGGGCTAAAAGGAAATACCCTGAAATATGTAAGGAGCGTTGCCAAAATACATAATACAATAACTATATACACAAACAGACGACGTTTCGACTAAAAAGTCCATCAGGACCCAAACAAGCAAGAAAAAATGAATATTACAACAAGAGACGAGGAAGATAGGCGGTGTATTATAGGAAAGTAGGAGCAAACGCAGATAATAAAGGAGAGATGATGAGAGAACGAAAAAGAAGACGGAAAACAGGTACAAGATCAGAAGAAAGAACAAAAGAAAAAGGATTATGACAGAAAAATCTACTTAACTGAATAGCGAAATGTGTTTTTCAATTTTTAAAGAAAAATGTGTTTCTTAGTGCTAAGGAAGAACATAGTTACAGCAAGCAAGATAGAAGGCAAGATAGATAGACGACAACTTGAGAAAGTATTAGATGGTCAGACAATCGTGGCATGGCAAAAAGTTAAGATAAAAGATACTGGAAATAGAGAATTGTGTTGATCCATGATCGCCTACGCCTGTCGGCACAACACCCGATGATGAGTATTAAACGGTAGCAAAAACTCAGTTGTTAGTGAACTGGCTTCTCCAGGTCAGAGCAGCTGCCCTTAGTTTTTGCCTCAGTTCAGTCCAGTGTGGCCATGTCTTGCCCTGCAGTTTTTTTGTAATCTGGACATTCTTGATGTGTTCAGGGTGTGTGTTCATGTTTCGCGTGGACAGTCATTTGTGTGGGTCACCATGATGCAGTACATATGGCTTTATAGTCTGCAGTAGTATTGTTATGTTAAAGAAAACAGAAGACTATATCCTGTGTGGGGAAAACAGCGTGAGTGAGTGCCTGTGTGCTACCATTACTATGAAAAGCTGTTAAAGAATAGTAGCACTATGACTGGCCATACATGTCGTAAGTGACAACTAAGTTTAAGCTGTGGAACGGTTGTCCTGGTCAAAAGTAATGTGTCTGTCCTTTCCCGTTGGTCAAATGTTATGGTGTGTCATGTCAAATGTTGCAGATATATAGCAGTATAGCTGCCAACTATGATACAATACATTCCATTCTCTGACTACGTAGCAGGAGTTTGTGAACGAAGGAGATGCAAAACATAAGCGATTGGACATGATGGACTTACACTACTTCCCATTCTCCAACTGTGGAGCAGAAGCAGTTGCACTCCATCGTACACTGAAAATCTTCACCAAACCAGGACTGCAAAGACCAAAGAAGACAGCTATATTCACAGATTGCAGATCCATACTAGAATCAACCCAGAGCACTAGAAATAAACACTTTTTACACATCAGACACGAGTTCAGACATGACAAAACAAATTCAGTTAATACCCTTCAATGGATACCATCACGCGGTGGAGTCACTGAAAAATTAGAAATAGGATGCCCTTTGAAGAACTTGTAATGAAATGTACCAACACAGACATCCACTGTTCTACATAGAAGCAAAAACAATAATAAATAATATATATGTCGAAATAGAAGAAATAAATGAAAGTGGAAGACAAGCCCGATGTAATACATCACTTGCAAAGATGTCAACAGACCACACTATTTTCCCATAGAACAGGCTACTGCAGGCTGTTGGGTCACCGTTACCGATTGAGGATCTCGTACGCAGGTGAATGTGAACGTGGGTCCGTATCACAAACTCCTGAACACATACTCCAGGACTGCCCAACATACACAAAGCAGAGATCTGGCCAGAGGATATATATTTTAGGCAAAAGCTAAGGGGCAGCCGCTCTGACCTGAAGCAGATAGTGGACGTGGCCCTGACGTCAGGCCCGACAATATACCATGTGCGCAGATGCAGAATGCTGAAGAAGAAGAATGCTTGCCTGACTAATATGGAATCGTGGGGATTGTCAAGAATGTCACAAATGACTCACGAACTTCATAATGAGTATTCTTGATTAGAAAACTGGCCTCATAGCACGTGGGGCATTCCCATAAGTGCTCAGCCCTCTGTTCCAGCAGCCATTCGACTCGATGGTGTTTCGAGTCCACTGCCGCCTAAACAGACGTCGACATCAGGGCACAACTCTCGCTCTTGCGACAGGTTTCTTTATTGTTCCGCCAACCCACGACATGCCCGTAACTAGTTCAAGCACAACGTCGACCTGTCCGGAACAACACGGTAACTGTTATCGAAGGTTACGACTACGGGAGCTATAATGAATATGTTGTATCCAAACAAAATATCAGAAAACTGAAAGTGTGAAAGATTAATGCACTTTAAGTGTATTTTTATGGTTGAAAATTAAGTGTATTTTTATCATTGGAAAAACTCGTGGAAATATTATCGATGGGTAGAGATTTATTTTTCATCCTGGAAAAATATTTTAAAATATAGACGGCGTAACAGTTTGTGAAGATGGGCCAGACATGACTCGACTTTCAGAAGCGATAGCCTGTCTTCGTTCTCAATGAATGTACGGATTTTTGCCAAGTCCTTCTCCGAATCCACTTCTCTACAGCCACTACGATCTGATCAGAAATATCGCTCATCCTGACTGGCCCGACACGAAGTATATAAATAGTGATCGCGGAAAATCACGACAATAATGAAAGATATAATGCTAGAAGACTGCTTCTACTTTCTTCTGATTCTGCTGGTAGCGTATTTGACGATTAAACCAGTTAAGGGAAGAGCACTGACCTACAGTGACAGATATCCACAGAAAGCTGTACGGGGAGAACTGATGATCTTGTTTGTTTGTTTACTTTTAGTTATCTAAAAATATATAAGCTCAGTGTCCCAATTAGTTGTCTGTGGGTTCTTCTGGTCTCTCCATTGAAGACGCACTTTCTCCCCTCTTGTGAATACTTTGTGTCATAGTTTACAGCTTAACCGCAATATCTATCTGTTTTGGTTGGACACATCCGAGTTCAGTGTGCCCTATGGCTCATTTGATAATCTATGGGACGTGGCATCCAACAACTCCATTCCCTAAATCTTCTTAGGTTATGCTTGGCAGGTCGACGTGTAGCTATTCTTTGCTTCACTTCCAGGATCTTGCAACACACAAACGTTCCCAAACTTTTAGTTCCTATTGGCGGCCT
Source organism: Meghimatium bilineatum (assembly GCA_034231615.1). Classification (NCBI taxonomy): domain Eukaryota; kingdom Metazoa; phylum Mollusca; class Gastropoda; order Stylommatophora; family Philomycidae; genus Meghimatium; species Meghimatium bilineatum. The sequence goes on along the minus strand of CM067300.1, from coordinate 61,211,837 downwards.
GGAACAGACAGACACCAGAGTCAACATCTAACTCGAAGTGGACACCCTGATTGCAATTCTTTACATAAGCATTTTGTCAAAGATACAGACAACATAGCTTATTGTACGTGGCTTCAATGGCGGTTCTGTTAATTATTCCAATAACTCCCATAGTCAGGAACTCTTTTAGAACACGGTTGATTGAAGCGCGGACCATATCCGGACACGATCAATAAGGATTACACTTATCGTCATTTCGCTTGTTTCGGCCCGACAAAAGGGGGCGTTACCTTTCTATTATTTATAATCAGATTGACAAGTTAGGTCACGTGTGATTGCCAGTGAAGGTGTTCTGAATGAGACGTCATCCCGTGAAGGAAAATCAATGTTAGGATCCGGCAGTAGAAGTTGGTTTTCACTAACCGGTCATGTTCCCAGGAGAGCAACGTTCAAATTACGTATGACATCATGTAAAATTGACGAGAAGTATGGGAGATGGTAAAAAGAATATCTACGGAAAATATAGAAACTTGAACAATAATATTGACCAACATCAATTATAGCAACATAGACTGGGAAACACGGCTTTCAGGAACATAGACTGGAAAATGTGCGCTCATATTGACGCACTTCAAGAACATTGACTGAGAAATATGTGCACAGGTAGACGGACTTCAAGAACATTGACTAATAAATAGGTGCCCCAGAAACACGACCTTCAGGAACATTGACTAGAAATAGGTGCCCCAGAACACAATCTTCCATTATCGTGTCAAGTCCTTCACCAGAGTAGTCCTACCGGTTGATCCTAAGCAGTCTCTTATTTCTACTGATCCGCACCTTTCATTGTCTTGCGACAAAAATTATACACGGTGGTCAATCTCATTTGTTCAGATAAGTGACTATTTGTGATCAGCGCGCGGGACTATTGTAAAGACCTTGTGTAAACATAGATCTGTGTAAAGACCTTGTGTAAACATAGATCTGTGTAAAGACCTTGTGTAAACATAGATCTGTGTAAAGACCTTGTGTAAACATAGATCTGTGTAAAGACCTTGTGTAAACATAGATCTGTGTAAAGACTTAGTACCAAGTTTATAATTGATCCTATCACAACAACCCGCTTCCCATTTTAACCTTGCGATCTCTAGTTATCTGTTGTTGATGTACACGATCCACCTCTCACGCGAACCATCTACACTTTCCAGCCACAGACCAGAACCATTTTTGTGTGTTATATCAGGGCGTTTGGTAATTCAAGCGTACATGTTACATAGACATGAACTCTTCAAATACTAAAAAAGATTTCCTCCTCCTCCTTTTTTAACCTCATTAAATGGATTTCCCCCAATCTATTTTTGTAATACCCTTGTCACAAAAAATGATGCTAATGCACTCCACATACGTAGCAGTGTTGAGGCGTGAAACTTTATAAGAACTGTAGGCCAAATCGGGAATCATCCTTAATGTGACGCATTTCAATTATCCCGTAATTTTCATTGGTTGTCGGCACAGATTCCAATGAAAATCTAGAAAAGTCAAATGCGTAACATTAGAAGGATGATACCGGATGAGCCTGCAGGACTGTATAACTACGAAGGGCACAGTTCGAGATGAAAAGGTCGAGGCGTGTCTTATTCATGATGTATATATGTGTTATTAAGAAAGTCGACCAGTATCCGGTGTGTATTTGTTATCAATCTCTGTTATCTAGGTTTGTGTTGTTGCTCCACCTTTCATTTACCTAACATCTGTTTTTGATTGCTGTTTTTAAAAAAAAAATAATAATATCATCAAAAAATATCATCACTATCAACGTCGAGATATTAACTGTTGTGTTTTATTTTGGTAAATTTAACCATCACTGATATACAAAGAAATTTGCATGTACTTAAAATGAATGAAAATATCGCTCCAACTAGAGAGCTCAGGTGTCTGCCCTATGTACCATATTCGGTGCTGAATGAGCATAGGTAGGTAGATAGATAGGTAGTTAGGTAGATAGGTAAGCAGATAGACAGGTGGATGGGTATATAGATAGATGGGTAGATAGATAAGACAGACATATTAGATTAGATTAGCAGACAGATAGATGATAGTTAGATCGTTGATTGACTGATTGATTGATATATCTATATTGTTATCTGCACACCCACTCCTAGTTAAACGGAACATAACATTTAGCTTAGAAGCTCTTATTCTAAAAGCAAATACCACCCTCCCCTCCCTCCTTCAAACACGAAAGACTTTTTTGTGTTTAGGTAAACTCCCCTCTCTCCGTTGAGGAGAACGTATCAATGGCCCTGCCTTTGGCCCAATTAATTGTTCTTTTTTCTTACTGTGATTATTTGTTTCTCATTTCATCTGTCTTTGCTCCTGCATGTGTCAGAAACAGGAAGTCGCACTTGAGGTCTCCGCCAGACCCTCACCATTTATCATGTAGCCGTGTGCCAGATTTTCATTCTGTCTGACAAGCAACGATTCCACAGCTGGGATTTTTTCTACTAGGTCTGAGGTTTTTGACCATCGTTTGGTGTGTCATTGTGGCAAAATGTGCCTTAATCTGGGGATTTAAAACGGAAATCTTAGGAATTTAGCCAAAAGATGGGCAAACGCTTCCACATTTTTATTGACTTTATGAGAAACGGTCACCAAAAGGAAAATGGGCGAATTACTTTTTTTAAAAGGTATATTCGCTTCCCTCACAGGGGCGCTGCATGTCTGAGTTCTTCCCAAGGCGATCTGGAGTTATTTCTAAAACGAGTGGTAACACTGCTGTGAAAATTCGGGGCAGTCTTGTATAAGACGATCTCTGCTATCTTCTTGAGTTCTCCAATGACAAGAACATAGTTCTCTGGTTGTTTCTTGACGTCATGTCATATCTGTAGATCTGGATTCTATGAGCCATGATAGTTGTAAACAAATTGTATTTATGTATACTGTATTCCAGACCAGTAGATCACTTAAGCATATTCGGCGTGGAAAGAAGTTTAGGCTAAGAAGTGCGTTTTTTGCCCACGATGTTGCTCAGTGTGCAGGAAAGAAAACACAACAACATGGGTAGTCTGTCTAACAGGGCGGTGTCTTCTGTGTTGGTTTATAAATTTCTGTTCGTTGCTAAGGTGTAGCACGGACAACGGTATACGTTGTATGAGTCCCTGGACAATATCATCATCACGTCCATAATTCTTTATGGTCGTAGGGATGCCACTCTGGAAAAAAAAAATCAACAAAACTCCGCCATGCTTCTCTGTTATCAGTTCCTTGTTTAACTTGTGGGGACTTTTAATCCATGCTTTCTTTTGTTCTCTTTCTTTTTCTACCTTTTTCTAAATAAAGCTGGCGATCTTCTTCTTCTTCAGCGTTCATTCTCACACTCCCGATGTAGTCCAGAGAACGAGAATGCGTTGTGTCTCCGTTTTATTTGCGCCAATGGCCCGACACATCCGTCTTCGGCAGATGCTGGCTATCAACTCCATATATTCTAGATGTACCAGTAGATCGCGATCCACATGTTGCCGATTCCTGATCTAAAGGGTCGATCTAGGACGATCCACATGTTGCCGATTGCTGATCTAAAGGGTCGATCTAGGACTTCTGCTTATGGCCCATGCCGTGAGGCGTTGGTTATGTCTTTCCACAGCCGTCTATCTCGCGTGCTGTCAATCATGTTTGATACCGATGTTCTCCCATGCCACAATGCTAGGTTGTCAAGCATTTTCTCTTAGTTTCCCCCTACCTCTCTTGCTACTTGCCTGTTGTTACACATCTTTCTTCTTCTCATGGTATGTCCTTCTCATGCAGTGGATATCCTCTCACTGTGGAATACTAGGAAATGAAAAAGCAGACCAACTGGATAAAGAAGGTGCTGCCGAGGACCAACAAGATGTACCAATAACCTACCATCAGAAAAAACCGATGATCAAGTCAGTAAGAAAGCCACAAACACCAACAATCACTATCACATTATGAATAGATCAGAAAAAGTTGTAATTCTACGCCTGAGAACGGGACACAACCGACTCCGCAGTCACATGTGCACAAAGTTAAAGATTGACAACACGGCCATGTCAGGCAGCACAGAGTGCCAAACATATACTTCAAGATTGTTCTGAGTATGAAATGCTGAGGCAGACATATTGGCCAGAGGAAACAACACTGGAATCAAAGCTCTATGGACCACTGTATGAACTACAAAAGACATTGAGTTTTATTAAGGAGACAGAATTACACATATAGACACTTTTTCAAGTAAACGAAAGAAGAAGAAATGATGTGTCCAAAAAATGTGGACTGTCTCTGATGCGGGTAAGCAGTTCTCTTTTTTTTCTAGATTAACTTCTTTCCATCTAGTATTGTCGAGGTACGATCCTTTCAACCTAAGAGGGGTTCTATTTTGGTTATTGTTTTGTATCAATTTTCCCACATAAAATCCCAAATCTATAAATTCACAGCCTACGTGTGCAAACTTTGAAGACTATATTAAAAGTGTTTGCTTCCTCCTTATGGCTCCGCCTTAACACTCAACTTACCGATAACCGGCCAATGAATCAAAGGCAAGCTGACAGTGCAGCCTTACGGTCAGTGTTGCCACAGCTGTGTGTGTGTTTTTTAATATTAGTATTAGGTTTTTGAACTTGATGACAGTTTTTTAAAGGTATACTAGCTAGGCCCTGCTCTTACTCATTTTGAATTCAAACCCGCAGATAAAGGGGGAGGTTTATGGTGTCAAACCCTTGCAGGCAAAAGGTGAGTAAAATCCCTCTCTTAACGGGCTAAAAATGTCATCAATTTTTTTTAATAAAAAAGAGGGAATTACGCACGAAAACAGCTAATGGCCTTTTTCAGGTACCCCCCCCCCCACCCACCCTCACTCTTTACTGAAAACGTATCTACAGCCCTGATTAAATTATAAAGTGCAGACATGTCAACTATTTGAGTTAAATGATACTATGGTTGCTTTGTGTGCCTCTCGGCCTGGTATCTCTGACTTCATCACCTGTTCTTTCATGGACAGGACTGTGGTACTGCTCGATATTGTGTTGGCCCAACCAATGTTAGTTTCCTGTATCTGTTGGCTGGACTAAACCCCATCTCCACTTCAAAGAGTTTGCCTCGTTTGGGGTATCATCCCACTGTGACATACCATGAAATGAAGAGGCAGATAAGCTGGCAAAGGATGGAGCAACACGGGAACAAAAAGACCAAGAAATCATATACAAAGAAAAGAAAGGGGGCATTCATCAAAGATAACAGGAAAGTTGACAACCCCAAAAAAACAACTGTCACTATCTAGACAGAGCTGCGCAAGCTATTATCTTCCGCATCAAAACAGGACATAACAGACTATATAGCCACTTAATAGACTAATTCTTGTTCCATTACCTCTGCGTCCAAGTGGGCAGGCAGTACCGACCGCTGAACGTATTCTGCAAGAATGCAATACACTAAACCAGCTACGGGAAAAACACGGGTCAACAGATACGGATATCCACAGAAAGATGTATTGGAGCACCGAGGAGCTTTCACATACAGCAGCATTTATTCAGAAAAGCTGACATGCTTTGTAGACATGTCAAACTGCAAACGAGAAGAAGAATTATAAAGTCTAGGGTTATCCGGGTTTTTACAATCTTCTGGTGTTATTTCTAAAACGTCATTGGTAACACTGTTTACCGTATACTGTTTTAATGCAACTTAATAATGCACTACTTGAGCATGCCTAGATAGTGACACCAGGCAAAAGCAAGTTACTGCCTTAAGTGTAGTGGGAAATGATTGTCTAGATAGTGCACAAGTAGTAGTTCCAAGTAGTTATTTTATAACCTCGGCGGCAGTAAATGACAGTCACTGTTTGGCGTCTACGTTTGATCAAGAGATTGCATAATTTAGAGATGACGGTTTCACGTGAGAGTTATCTCTGGCGTGTGTATTTATGTGAGGTGTGCTCGTTTTCATCTCCCATTCATGAGGCACGTCTTTTATATATTTAAATCCCACCGAAGTCCGGCCCATTGGCGCAAATTAAAAGGGCGACACAACGCATTTCCATTTTCTGGACTTTATCCTGCTGGAAATCTAGTAGGACCATTGTCCTGCTGCGAGAGATATCCAGTGGGAGTTTGAGAATGAACGCTGAAGAAGAAGAAGATATATCTAAACCGTTTTCATAGTCTGTAATTTCGTTTGATTTCTTCCACGATACTTCTTTTCATCGTTCATTCACAAAACTCCCCCTGGATCTCTCTAGTAGCAGGATAATCTGTCCGACGAGATTTTAGCAGGACGTAGTCCAGATAACGGAAATACATTATGTCCACGTTTTATTTCCGCCAATGGTCCTACACATAATCTTTCATGGGGTGACGATACAATAATATTGATATATATATATATATATATATATATATATATATATATATATATATATATATATATATATATATATATATATATATATATATATATACGCACACAAGCGCGTGCGTACGCACACGCAAATTCAAAGCTGGTATATAATGTGAAGGAGGGGATTTAATTTGTCAACCCCCGCCAACTTTATTTTCACCCCAGGAAACTAATGCATGCCATTTTGTACAAGAAAACATACTAAAATAGGATACCCACACTAAACTCAAAAAATGTGATTAACATTTTTTTTTAAAGGTAGTCAGTCCCCTTACCAAATTCGTAAATGCTTCCCCGTGTGTATGTATATATAGTTTGTATGCGTGCCACTTTTCTATTCTGACGATTTTTATTTACGACAATGTATAAACGATTTTTATTTACGACAATGTATAAATTGTCGTATGTGTGTAATACGTCATTGTTGCCTTGTATTTTTCTGTTTAATGTCTAAAGTCTAGTCCATTTCTTATATTACTATTATTTTCAATGTTTGACCAGTCGATGTGTTGCAGTGAGCCGATATGAGAGCAAATAATAGTAGTACTGTTTACCTTTCATGCATGTCATAAGAGAAGCAACTAAGGAGGTTTTGGGATTGAGTCGACTTTCCTATAGCATATAGGGTCAAAGTGATCCAGAAGTTATGCTGAAGTCGGATGTGTGAGTCCGATATGGCAGATATCAAAGCTAAGTTATACATTTTGACACAGCACATTTCATTCTTCGGACTACATTTTGCTAATCTGCAAGAGTTTGAGAATGAACGCGGAAGATAATCAGAAGAATGTCCTGTGTTTTTCCTTGATGAAGACCTTATGGTCGAAACGTTAATTTAGTCTGCCCTGTATACTGTTATCTATATCGTGTCGCACCGCACTCTTTCTCAGCTAGTCAGTAGATCTGTGCTCCATAAATCTTCACTACTTTGTGTTTTGCGTAACATTTTTTTATACTATCACTTATCAGCGGCTCGCATACTAGATAAGCGGTTCTTAAATTTGTGGTTGTCTTGGTCCGCCTTTAAATATGTGTCTATATTATAAATGTAAATCATAAATTCTTTTGAAGTCTTCGCAGACGACCGAGAGGACCCTATGGATAACAGTTTAAGAACCGCTGTACTAGTTTTTTATCTTCGATGCTTTATTTACTAGTTTGTGTCGGCTGACGCTTTATTTACATAGTTTGTGACCGATGATTCGTTATTTACTACTATTTGTCTGTTGACTCTATATGTACTAATCTTTTTCGCTATCGTTTTCTTTCACTTTTTTTTCTTTCCTTGTTCATTGTGTACGGATCCTTTGAATGACGATTAGTTATCGACTGATCTTTCATCTTCTGGCTCCTTATGTACCATTTCTGACTCTTATATTGACAATTTGTTGTTGGATTCATACACATATTATTTTATTTTTTATTTTTATTTTTTTAATATTTGTTTTTATAAAATTCCGGGTTGTTTTTTTCTTCTCATGTGATCGTTCTCAAACTCCTGCATATTAGCAGGATGTAGTCCTGGGAGCAGAATGGGTTGTGCTATGGTTTCAGTTTAGACGTGATATCTTTCAGAATGACACATCCAACTTCAGTGTGGCTTCTGAATCACTTTTACTCTATATGCGGCGGAAAATTCAACTCCACCCCAAAACCTCTTAGTCGTCTCTGAATATATGAATGGATGGTAAGCATTGTTGCTTCTTTGTTCACTTTAAAACTTCGTCATTAATAACTGACAATTGTAGCAACTAACACCAGATCCCGTGCAGTGATGGAAACAGTGGTACTTTTCTTTGCTCCTATTTAGGGCCTCGACAACACACGGGCTGAATGTTTTCAGTCTAAGGCAGTGTGAGGAAAAAAGGGGATGGGTGGAATGGTGTTATTTTTGAAATGATAGTTTTCAATAAGCCACCAAGCAAGGAAGTAGAGGCAATGGTCGAGCAAGGCGTCGCTGGGCAATACATGAACGCATTGCGCATGTCGCTAGTGGAGGAGGGACAACTTGTCAGAGACCTCAGGGATTTCAGAAGATTCATAAGGAAGGCTACGTTCTGGAAAAAATAACGTCACATGACACACACACACGCACGCACGCACACACACACACACACCAAGAGATAGACGTTCTACAGCTTGTCATGGCGTACCATCAAGGCGAGAGTCAGAGAAAGCTCTGTTTAAATGATATCAGTACAACACACAATACTAACCCACATAATTATCACTTGAATTGATTGAGATATGATGTACCAAGGCTTTAGTACTTTGACCAATTTCCATACAATCAAACTCAAATTTGTCTTAGATGATAAATGGGGAGGGCATGTAATGTGTTAAACAAACCACAAGCAAACTAAAACAAGAAAGAAAAAGAGTGTTTGATGTATACAACGTCGTATTGGAGACAAGCAGTTATGTGCGATGTGAGACCACAAGTGGGTAATATTGTTACCACTAGATGGTTGCAGGTTTTCATGCCATTTGATGTCTACATCAGATGGACATCAAGTGGACAACATTGTTACCACCAGATGGTTGCATGCTTTCGTGGGATTTGATATCTACATCAAATGGACATTAAGATCTCCCCCCTTCCCCGCAAACATACCCCCCGCTTTGAGTAGCGGAATTCTGTTCATGGCTTTGAGCTGCAGTGCTCTGTAATGATCAGGATACTGTAGAGACCTATGTACAGAAAGTAAACATGACCTGAGAAGCTGAATTTTGATTATTTCTTTGCATTTCGTTGGTCAGCTTGGGTTTTTTTTGGCATGCGACTCCAAGTATATAAATAGTGACCAACCAACCCACGACAATAATAAAAAACGTAACGAAAGAAGGTTTGTTTACTCTCCGCACAGAGGTCGTTACGGGCGACGTTCTCGATCAAATCGAACTCTGAAAAAACCTCCACAGTTGCACTGCGACCAATCACCAAATCTTCTCGTTGGCAGTTAAACATGTCTACACAGCAAGTCCGATATTTTTCTGGATAAATGCTGGGTTTTTGTTTTGTTTTTGAAAACTTATCAGAAAATAATGCACTGGATAGTCAAGTTTTAGCAACAACCAGGCATACAAGCTACAAAAGAACATAGATCCCCAGACGTCTTGATATAACCAATGTGGACATCAGTCCTAGGTTGAAAGGGCATGCCTCGGCTAAATGAGGCTAAACCAACAGTAAACAAACACATAAACAAAGCCCTCCCATACAGCTTTCTGTGGATATATGTCACTGTAGGCTAGTGCACCGTAACTGGTTTAATTGTCAAATACTAGCTACCAGCAGAATCAGAATTAGTCTTCTTGCTTGATATTTTTCATTAATGTCGTGATTTTTGGCCATCACTATATTTTTTGTGTCGCACAGCCGACCAATAAAATTCACGGGAATAATCGAAAACATGACCTAAAAGGCTTGTTTGAATTCTGTTGGTAGTTCTACAAAATGTGAAAGTCACACAGAAAAATGTATTGGTCATAATTCCTGCGGATCAGAACACCAGTTGCACACACTCTCTTGTGTATGTATAAGTTTGACGGACTATTCAGTATATTAACACATTTATTGCGTGTTCTCTTGGATTGTTTGACAACGCTTTCCGTGTTACTCTACTTGCTATCGCCTGCTAGTTTGTCTGGGGCAGTTTGACATGTTTGATTTGCATTGTCAATTCCGTGCAGTGGCGTATCACTTCCACTTTTGAATATCAGTATAGTGCAGTGGCGTATCTCACCCACAGTTTAATATCAATACATGAAGGGGCGTATTCCGTCTACTGTGAATATCAATACGGTGCAGTGGCGTATCTCGTCTGCTGTGAAAACCAATACGGTGCAGTGGCGTATCTCGTCCACTGAATATCAATACGGTGCAGCAGCGTGCCCTGTCTTGTGTGTATCGAATGTCAATCGTGTGCAGTAGAGTAGGCTGTCCAATGTTAATAGTCTATGAAACTTATTCAGTGGTTCCTGGGCTTTCCCCTATGTCAGAATTCATTGATATATTCAGGTGTTAAAGGTGACGATAGGTCCTATGGCAGCAATCTACCTTCGGTGATGAAGATTGCTGTTCATGCACTAAGCTTTTTGGTGGGGTGGCCAGTTCCGTTCTTTGTTGTCTTTACCTCCCATAACCCATGCGACAGGTACCCAGTTACAGCTGGGTAGACAGGAGAAGCGGTCTTGTCAGGCTCAAAATCACGATCCGGATTTTTGTGTTCGGTCGTGGTTTAGAACCCAATACGCAGCCCAGTGATAGTAAGCAAGCATCGACCCAGCCTTTTTTTTTTTACTATAGTGATCTTATTGGTAGTATTTACGTTCAGTAGTTTTCCTGTGCTTTCTGAACGGTTTATATGCACACTTTCCTGAATCGGGAAATGAATATGGTACCTTGGCCAGCACATATGCATTATGTTCCTCTCCGACACAGAACCGGGCTGCGATAACACATTGCAAATGCTTAAATGAATGAATATTGGAAACACTGGAGTGTTACCAATAGTAAAAACACATGCGGAAACGAAATGCAAGAACGGACGACGTATTTTCAAATATTTTTTTAAGCTTTTTAGGTAATATATAATTTACTAGAAATGCTGCTGTATACGAGCTTATCATCATCAAGTGCCGTCTCCGCAATTAAGGGTAGCAGCAACAGATCTCCAACATCCCATGTCTCTTGTTTTGGTGGTGCATTCTGTTAGACTAACCTGTCCATCATGTGATGTTATTTTCCCACTTGTATCTCTGCCTACCTCTTGCTCGCTTCCCTTTGACTTTACCCCCAAGTAAGGTCTTCAATAAGGTGTCATGCCTTTTAATGTGTCCAAAATATTTTATTTGCTTGATCTTTATTTCTCTTAGTAATTCTTTCTTCATATTAAATGTTTTTAGAACATCTTTGTTTGTTTTCTTCTCTTTCCATGATGTTCTCCCTATTCTTCTATATACCCACATCTCAAAGGCATCAGTTCTGTCTTCTAATTGTTTATTTAGTGTCCATGTTTCTGAACCATACATTAATATAGAATAGATGTAGCATTTTATAATTATCATTTTTAACTTGTTTGTAATTTGTTTAGATATTAATATTTTTCTCATGTCAGTGAAGGTACTTTTAACCATTCATATTCTCCTTTTAACTTCTGTTTCACATCTGCCATCATTTGTGACTATGTGTCCAAGATATTGATAATGTTTTACTTGTTGTAGTTTCTCTTCATGTATGTTTATGTTTAGCTCTTGTTCTTCTGTGACTGCTGATTATTATGGTTTTTGGATATTTATATCCAGTGCATATTCATTACTTGCTTTATTGACTTGATCCATTAGTCTTTGTAGTTCATGTTCACTTTCTGCTACAAGAATAGTGTCATCTGCATATCTCTGGTTGTGGATGATAATATTACTAGAATTACTGCTGTAGACGAGAGTTACCCATGCCCAGTTGCGGTGTTGGATGAGACAGTATGCACCCAATACTTAAATCACGGTGGCAACAAACTGTATTATGTAAGCAGTTATAGAAACACGCCCCCAGGCAACGACCTAACCTAGATATCGATCTTGTTTACATGGCTGTGAACTAGTATTGGCCAGCAGAGTCCTTGTGGTATTCTTGTTGATCTGACATTCATTGTTGTTCGTGTTCTCTCTTTCTCTCTCTCTTTTTTTCCTGCGCCGGTAAGCAACTTTCAACGGGTCAATGACTTCACATTTTATCTTATGCATAAGTGATTTTTCAACAACCATTGACGGCAATTCTCTTGATTAAAATGTTCTCATCTGTTTTGACACCTCTGTTGTGTCGCTTATATATCCTTCTTTTTTTTTCCAGATTGGGGAGAGATGGTGCTTTTAGTTAGTAAATTACGTTGCCTCAGTTGTGATTTCATTTTGAGAATGATTTTTAGCCTTCATTCTCAAACTCCCGCTGGAACTATATTGTGGAAGGACGATTTCCAGTATATTGTAGTCTAGACAATAGACATGCAATGTGGCGCCGACTAATTTGGTGGTTGCTGTTTTATTTGTTAGGGATTTCTTCTTCAAACTTATGTCTTATTTTTTTTCCATTACTCGTTTTTCTTTATTACTCGTTTTTCCTTCATTATTCTTTATTACTCATTTTTCCTTCATTTTTCTTCATTACTCGTTTTTCCTTCATTATTCTTTATTACTCATTTTCTTTTCTTCATTACTCATTTTTGCTTCATTGCTCCTTTTTTGCTTCATTACTCGTTTTGTGCTTCATTGCTGTTTTTTTCTTCATTTCTCGTTTATTTTATATTATGCCGTAGTGGCTAAGCGCAAACATTGTACTCTTGGGGTCTGGTGTTCTAATCCAGCTCGCAATGTTTTGTTGAGAGATCCCTGTGAATTATAGCTTAAAGCTACGGAGTTAGTGATGCGATAGGTAACTTCGGCTGGACGCTGAAACAAAAATGAAACGGAGAGAGGCAGAGTACATATAGGAAAACCACAGTGCAATAAATTCAAATCATTTACGAGTTTGAAACCATTTTTTAAATCTTTATTTTATTTCATATCACTTTTTCAATTCATATTTGTTTTTATTTCAAATCTCGTGTTCATTTGAATGTAATACATATTCATTTCATACGTTTAAAAAAAAAGTATATCACTGTTTTATGTAGACCTGTTTGTAGTTATATCATATCTGAGTTTTTTAAAATTTTATATGTTTATTTTTTATTTAATAATTCGTTTTTATTTCATATCTGAACTTTTATATCTCATTTTTTATGTAATATGTGGGTTTTTATTTCATATTTCGTTTTTATTTCGTATTTCGTTTTTATTTAATATCTGAGTTTTATTTGAAATCTGGGTTTGTATTTCGCATTTCATTTTTGTGTCTTCTTCTTCAGCGTTGATTCTCAAACTCCCGCGTGATCTCTCTTGTAGCAGGACATGGTCTTACTAGATTTCCAGCAGGATGTAGTCCAGAGAATTTAAATACGTTGTGTCGCCGTTTGATTTGCGCCAATGGCTTGACACATTCGTCTTCGGCGGAGCTTCTATATTATATTATTCATTTTTTTTGGTTACCAAAACGATCCCATTCTTGTGTGGGTCATACTTAATATTTGCGTAAAAAATACACTTTACCACCAGAACACCTTTATGTACCTTTCTGTGTTAGCAGGAAACAAAATGGCGGTGGTTGTCTCCCACTGGCCCAATCTCTCTCATGACGAAAGCACGTATGAAAGAAAGTCTTCCAACTTTATCGGGGTCACCAGAGTTAGGCAACAAGAACAGCTGAAGACATCCCCCTTTTCATAGTTTTCAGAACTTTGACAGTTAACAGAATCTAAAGTGGGTTGCTCTTTAGTTCAGGAAGAAAGGATAACAAAAGGAACCGTGAATCCCCTACCGATGTGTACGTGTCCGTAACGATTTTTTGAAAAGTTACAGAAGTTAATCCAATCCGCGACGTGACAGACTAGATAGAGTAAAATTTATTAAAAGAGCAACGGGGTGGTGAGATACGCAGAGAATTACTTTGTTTATGAGGAAATAAAATTGCGAGGTAGGGTGGGAGTGTGTGCTCTACGGATGTTGACAGAGACATCCAAGTGAATAGATGCTTAAGTAACAAAAAGAGATATGAAGCGTGCAAGTGCTCGGAGATAATTGTTCTGAAAGTGGGGGGTGTCATAGCTGAGGGGGGTGCGGGCGTATGCCCATCTACTTCAGTGCGTGTAGATAATTTACGGATGTAAATTTGTAATTGCATCTGTTACTTCAATATTGTGTCATTTTATGATGATTTACATTCGTATCCAGGTAATAGTCACAGGTGAAAATGTTACAGGAAAAACATATAACAGTAGAAACAAGTAATAGGTGAAAAATAAGTAACACGAAAAAAAAAACAATCGGGGAAAAAAGTCACAGGGAAAAAGACAATATTAGGTTGATTGAACTTGCGTTTTAAGCCCCCCCCCCCCCCCGAACCCGAGATTTAAGGCCCTCCCCTTAACCCGAGTTTTAAACCCCACATGAACCCGAGTTTTAAGCCCCCATGAACCCGAGTTTTAAGCCCCCATGAACCCGAGTTTTAAGCGCCCCCCCCCCTGAACCCGAGTTTTAAGTCCCTCTGAGCCGAAGCCTGAAATTTCTATGTTATATCTAATATTGGTATTGTTTCTGCCATTTTATTTAGTTGCCTAGACCGAAAGTAGGCAAAAATAGCCGAATTTATTATGTGTCCACCATGTCAGAAGAAGGGTTTTGAGAAGAGAGGTTGGCTGTCCCGGCCCACGGAGTAGAAAGTCAAAGTGACCCAGATGTGTCGAAATCAGATGTGTGGGGAGGACGAAAGGCGTAGATATCGTGGATTAAGTTGTAAACCAGAACGCAGTTCATTCCGTTCTTCGGATAACCGGATAACATCCTCTGCTAATCTGTGGGAGTTTACTTGAGACTGGAATGCGATTGAGCAGAAATCTGTCTCTGTGTGCTGATCATTTCGAGTGCCAAGTTTTCTGGGTTTTTAAATATCTGTGCCAATGGATAAAAATGTGTGCTCTAGCGCACGGTAGCGCAGCTTAGCGGGAACAGTGCTGCAGAAGTGTGAATAGCTGCTCATATCTCAATGGATTACACATATTGACAATAACTAAATTGGTTTGTTTTGTCGGTTTGGTAGAGTTGTTATTAGATTCCATGTTAAATGTTTTTTGGTGAGGAAACCATTATCCCAGTACCTTGGTTATTTTTAATTTTTACGGCTGTGTTTTCTCAACCGTTATTTGTTTCTTGACAAAGGTAACAATAGGACCGAAACGTTGATAATTCTCTTTGTTCTATGTTTTATTATTATTTATTATTATTTTATATCGATATTTAGGTATTCGCAGTAACCTGTTTACTTTATTTAGGATTTGTCTAAATTGGTTTGTTATGTTGGTTTGGTGGTAGAGTAGTTAGTAGGTTCCACCTCACGAACCTATCTGATGCTCCTCTTTTGCAAGCGAAGATGAGGCGGCATTAAGAAAGTCGATTAGATGTGGTATTTCTGAATCCTCAGATATCTACAAATAAGGATCTCATGTCTTTGAGATGAAATGCTACAGAAGGATGCCTAGAATATCATGGAAGGAAGAAAAAAAAAAGAGAAACTCAGATATTATTAACACATTGAAGATTCCAAAGTGTTGGTTACTAAATAACAATAGCAAAAAGGAAACTACACCTGTTTGGTCATATAAAGAGACACATGTTTAGAAAGACATAAATGGAGGGCAAACCAAGAAGGCGATGGACTGGTGACATTAAAGATAACATGAATATGTCGTTGGAAAATGCAAGACGCTTGGCTCAAGACAGAGAAGGGTTCAGAGTTCACCCTGGGAAGACAACGTTCTGGAGAGAACACGTCACATGACAATCAGATGTCCTAGTTAGTCAAATCCAAGCTCTGAAAATCCTGGTGTCAACAAAATCACAAGGAAACTCTGAAAATCAAAAGGAATTCAGAAAGGTTAGAAAGACGTAGAAGACTGACTTCATTGTGTCCAGGTTTACTCGTATGTACTTTGTCCCTCTCAACGAAGGTACGCCGCCTGCCGAGAGTACCACCCATGGCAGATCATTCCGTAGCTTCAATGGATACTCCACAGGGATCCCCTAACAAATCCACTTTGTAAACAAGCAGGATTCGAACCCGTTTCCTCAAGAGCACATTTAATAGTAAAATAAATACACATTATTACATTTTCAAATATATTAACACACCATCATCAAATGCCGTCTCCGTCACCAAGGTTAGCTACCACTGACCTACAACATCCCCGGTCTCCTGCTATGGTGGTACACTCTTCTAGACTAACCTGTCCATCTCGTGATGTTTCTCTCCCGCTTGTCTCTGCCTACCTCGTTCTCGTCACCCCTCGATACTATCCTCAACCAAGGCTTTCAACAACGTGCTTTGTCGTTATATATTCAAAATACTTTTTTTGTTTGATCTTAATCTCCTTTAAAGGTTTTTTCTTTCTTTCTTCTTATGAAGTGTTGTTAGAACCAACGCATGAAAATGGCTAAATCATACATTTTATGACCAGTGTGTTTCAGAATGGCTAAATCATACATTTTATGACGCGTGTGTTTCAGAATGGTCAAATTTGACAATTAAATCAATATTGTGCAGTCCTGTAATTAATTCATGTCAGGTCGTCTGCAGTGATGACTAGGCTATCCGCCGAAACGAATGTCGGAGATCGTTGTGCGGGGGTGTCCTGCAAGAATAAGATGGGGTAATAGTATAAGTAATTTAAAATTTTGAAATTGGCCTAGTTTTATCTATGTCTTTGTTTTGTTTTTTCTTGTTCATAGCTTCATCTTGGCGCCAGTTTTCTGTTTGAAATGTCGCAGGCTTGCTTAAATACGTTTTGTCGTAACCTTGACGCTGTGTGAGTAAACTTAGCTCTGGCAGTCCATTACTTCCGCTTGGGTAGTTAGAGTACTGTTACCACTCACATTTTAGAGATAACCCCAGATTGTCCTGAAAAAAAACCCTGGTAACAACTATGTGACGCGTCCTTTATAAAACGTCTTCACTTGCCACTATTCAAGCCTCTCGGTTCTGTTTCTGTGCAAGCTGCCCAGATTCTTCTAGTGTCATGTTCAGAAGGTCTTCGATGTCATGTCTCCATCGTAGTCTTGTTCTGCCTCTTGGAACTTTTCCCTCCATGATTAATATTTCTAAACCATTATATCTTATGTGTCAGAAATGTGCTATTATTTGATAGTTATGAGGAGCCAGTCTTATTCGGTGTTCAGATATTTGCTTATTTCTGATGGTTCGTCTGTCTGTCCATGTTTGTTTGTGAACGTCAGGAATTACAAGCGATTACCTCTTACTTCCTATATGCAATGGGGAAGTTTCTGAGTTTGTGTCCATGATATTCTTTTGACTTTTCTATAACAGTACATTTCTGATGCCAATATGTTCATTTCCCTTGCTGCCGTCTCACAATCATGTTACCACTGGAAAGATACAGCTTTTTAATAGTTGTAACCTTGTTTTTCTTTTTGCCACTTGCCATAGATATTTTACCTGCGATGTTGTTGTGTGTGTGTGTGTGTTTTTTTTGTGTGTGTTGTTGTTGCTAATCTCTTTCCTGATCTCTGCTGAGCATTCTCCTGTGTTGTTGATGGTTGACCAGATATATTTATTTACTTCTTACTTTTCTTCTTACCTGTTCTGTGTCAATGACTATTGTAGGTGTGGGTTCATCTCTGCTGATACGCATTATTATTATTATTATTATTATTATTATTATTATTATTATTATTATTATGCAAGGGAGAAACATACAGTATAAATTCCAAATAATTAAGTTACATGACGGGTATTTTACACATACACAAAAAAATGGCATTCTCTCATTTTCGTTTGCAATTCCATCGCTTCCATGAGATTTTTTGGTGAAATTTTCGGAATGCGCCACTTTGGAAGAATGATTTCCAACGAGACAACAGGCCTGATTCCAGACCGTCGACTATATAAAACCCATTGACTATTGGGTAAAATTCCTTCAAAAATGATTCATTTTTTTATTGTGACTTCCAATGGTAAGTTGATGTTCATATTCTGTGTGTCAGTACTTCTTTCCCATAAGGTAATGTCTTAATAATGTTTCTGATCACATATTTATCGATGGTCACGTGTTGGTCGCTATAACGGAAAAAATGTGTTTCTTCCCCCTTTTCACAAATTGTGACCAGCTTAAAAACAAGCATCCATTTCTAAAACGCACACAAGGGCGGCACCGCCTTGTTGATGAACAATGATGAGCAGGGATCGGGAAAATACGACCCGCGGACTAAGGCATTTCAGTTGTCCGCGTTCTGATATAAAGTAATATTTACGCAGACTTCAACTCAGTAAACATTATTTATTATTATTATTCCAAAGGAATATTACAAAATGACTGTTGACCCAAACCTACCCTACTTGAAACTGTTTAATTCGGCCCGTCGACTATAAAAAAAAAAGTATCTCACCTCTGATGTAGATTGTTGATCTGATATGCCAGGTGGCACAGTAGTGAAAGTTGTGCGATGTATATTTTATATATAGTGGATGACTGTAACAGACTTGTATCGTTTCAACCTGGAATTATCTTCGTATTTGTGAGGCTGAAGAATTCCAAAAATCTGGATCAGAATCCGGGATGGAGGAGCGCTACAAGATAAGATAAGAGTGGTGGGTTTTATTTTTATTTTTTTCTCTCTTTGAAATGGGCGAGGGCAGAAATGTGTGCAGTTAGTTGTATGCTATGTAGTCGATAAGATGGGAGGATGCAGGCAAGCTGATGAGGTTGAGCGGTGCTTTGTGTCAAGTTTGATGTTTACTGTGTTTGTGTGAGGGGGAGATGTGTATCAAATACTGAGTGTGTGATGGAAGAGGTTGAAGGGGGGGGGGGTTAAAGTTTGTATGTGTTAGCACCCGTGTGTGGTGCCGCAGCCTGAAAGAGTAGTAAAAAGATTACAACACTGTTTAACTTACATGAATGTGATAGGAGGCGACTAAAGAGGTTATGGGGTGGAGTTAGTTGTCCAATCCCATATAGGGTCACGGTGACTCAAATGCTGAAGTCGGGCCGAAAGGTGCAGATATCGCAGCGAAGTTGTAAGCCACAATGCATTCCATTTTCTGGACTAAGACCTGCTAATCTGTTCATGGACGCTGAAGAAGAAGAAAAATGTGTGTGTCGGAATGTAAACGAATGTATGTGTGTGAGAAAACGTATGAGAGATGTTTGTGTGTGTGGGGGGGGGGGGGTGGGGGGAGAGAAAATGTCCGTATTTGTGAGATAAATACTGAGGGTCATAAAGAAGATGCGTGAGAGAGCGGAGTGTTTGTGTGAACATTAATTCGGGTGTGTGGGGAGAACGAGAGAGAGAGAGAGAGAGAACGGAAACGTAGGTGTGTGAGAAAGAGAATTTGAGTGAAAATTTTTGTGTGCGGAGGAGAGTAGCGGGAAAGTGTGAGAAAATAATGTCAGTGTGTGGGAGAGAATGTGAGTTTTTGCGTGATGATTCTCCGTTTCTGATGAAGAGCTTCATGAGCACTACGTTGTCCATAAAGTATTAACTAGACCATCATCATTGTTGTCTTCTTGTGCCAAGCTTGGCACATAGGGCAGATGTCATAACTCTCCATGCTTGTCGATTAACAGCCAGTTGTTCCAGATCGTTCATTTTCATACCAGCTGTTGTGATTTCTTTTTCAATCCTTTTTTTTTCAGTGTTGTTTTTGGTCTTCCCCTTTTTTCTCTTGCCACTCGGTGACCATGTAAAGACTTGACGTAGAATTCTGTCTTCATTCATTCTGAGTGCGTGAATGATGTATGCACAAAGCCTTTTTCTAATAACGGCTGTGGTGTATTCTTGTTTTGTCTCTTCTCTTAGTGTCTCGTTTGACTTAGTCTTTACAATTTGTGTTTGTGATTTTTCCTGAGGCATTTGTTGTCGATGGCAATTAGTTAACAGCTAAATACTGAACAGAAATATGTCTGGAAAATCTGAATCGATAAAATTATGTTTGGTTGCGACCTCCAGTTGACGATATGCAATAAAGTAACAACTCGGAAAATTAGATAAAATTAGATACAAAAATAGCACTGATATTTATTCAGCTCCACATACGCCTAGTCCAACTTATTCAGCTCCACATACGCCTAGTCCAACTTATTCAGCTCCACATACGCCTAGTCCAACTTATTCAGCTCCACATACGCCTAGTCCAACTTATTCAGCTCCACATACGCCTAGTCCAACTTATTCAGCTCCACATATGCCTAGTCCAACTTATTCAACTCCACATACGCCTAGTCCAACTTATTCAGCTCTACATACGCCTAGTCCAACTTATTCAACTCCACATACGCCTAGTCCAACTTATTCAACTCCACATACGCCTAGTCCAACTTATTCAACTCCACATACGCCTAGTCTAACTTATTCAACTCCACATACGCCTAGTCCAACTTAATCAGCTCCACATACGCCTAGTCCAACTTATTCAGCTCCACATACGCCTAGTCCAACTTATTCAGCTCCACACACACACCTATTCCAACTTATTCAGCTCCACATACGCCTAGTCCAACTTATTCAGCTCCACATACGCCTAGTCCAACTTATTCAGCTCCACACACATACCTAATTCCAATTTATTTACCTCCACACTCACATATATTCCAACTTATTCACATCCACACAAACACATATTCCAACTTATTCACCTACACACACACACACACACATTACAATTTATTCATCTCCACACATGCTCTTTCCAACTCATCCACAGGATTCAACTTTACAGATCATCCACCACCCACCTCTACATTTCGCGCTATATTCCACTTAATCCATTTCCATCCAAAATAACTGCATATTCCATTCCCTGCCTCTTACAGCAGCTACAAGGAGAATTCCATCACAAACACACATTAAACATTAGCCGGCCGGTCTTACTTCCTCTCAGCAACGTACCAACTATCACAGGTCGCAACGACATTCCTTGGCAGAGAACATTTGACAAGCAGTTGTTGACTCTGAAACAACTTGCGGGTTCAAGGACTTGCCTCAGAGATCATGTAGTGGAGATGTAGATATGTTTTCGTGAATTTGTTTGGACACATTGTCATGGTTTCAGGGGCGTTGATTATTTTTTTCTTTATGTACTGATATACTGTAGCCCGCCCGAATGTGAATTCCTTATATATTGTCAGTTGGACAAGGACATCAAGAGTTTGGATTTGCTCGGGGAGATAGTGGGGGGGGGGGGGGGGGGGATTTAGGGGTAGTACTAGGAAAATATACAATCCACGCGACACAAACATTATGGGTATATATACCCTTCTCAAAACAACGAATTTCCTATGGGGATGCCCTGAGTGTACCGTCCATCGGTTTCACTAATTCCCACAGCCTTCTCCAGATTATTAGAACAGTCTTGGCTAAGCTTGTGGCATCATACAGCTATGATGAGTAAATATTAGCTATGTTGATATCTCATCTATATTTAGCTCTTCAAAGTGAACATGAACAGTTCCGTTCTTACTCGTTGTTTTTTGTTGTGAATGTTTTTATGATAGAGATATCGTGGTCGAAACGTCAATTTGTGTGTTATTATGTGTGTTTCCAGTGATTACCACAACTTCATTACACTGTTCCAAGTTTCCCTATCAATCAATCAATAAACCCATAACCCTTCAGGGTCGTAGGGGTACCACATTGGATGCTTCAGCACACAGAGTCCTCCAGCGAATTCTATCCTCAGCGATGCGGATGAGTGTGGAAATATCTTGCCCTGTCCATTCCTTGATGTTGTCTGTCCATGTCTTTATTTGTCCTCCTCTACTTCTTCCACCCTCGACAGTTCCCTGCAGTATTGTTTTTGACAAGGAATCGGGCCTGCATACATGTCCGAACCATGCTAGTTTTCGTCGTTTCACTATTGAAAGCAATGGCTCCTGGACACCTGCACACATCTCTACTTTATTTCTTACGTACACATTGGTCTTATGTTCCCTATAGAAAATTCGTAGAATTCTACTGTAGCATTTGTACTCGAAAGCCTGTAATCTTCTCTCCATGTCCGCAGTGAGTGTCTAACTCTCACAACCATACAACACAACAGAAAGCACCAGCGACTTATACAGTTTGATTTTCACTCCAACACTGATGTTGCTTTTCCAAATCATAGTTAGCCTTGACAAGGATGCTAAAGCCATCTCCAGCCTTATTTTTAGTTCTGCTTTGCATTTACCATCGCTGCATATACTGGATCCGAGGTATTTGAAGGTATTCACCTCTTCAAGCTTGTGTCCATTGATCATGATATTAGTCTGGTTTTCTGTGTCTCTGCTGTTTACCAAGATTTTGCTCTTATCTGAATTGATTTCCATTCCGTACTTGCTGGTAACTTTTTCTAACTTTGATGTTAATTCTTGCAATGATTGTTCTGACCCAGCTATAAGATCAATATCATCAGCGAAACGCAAGTTGCAAATAGGGCGACTAAGTTATTGCAAATAAGTTTCCCTATAATGAGTGAGGGAGTTGTCTGGAAAGTTAGGAAAAACTCTGATGGGAAATCTCCCATCAAAAAGTGTCAGATTGTTAGCGCGTAGAGAAATACCGTCATTGTTCTTGGATCACCTGAAGTTAACGTGGCCCGAAAGGAGAGTAAACACTTTTACCTGCCATACATGTCGCACGAGGCGAGTAAGGTGGTTTGGGGGTGAATGTCGTCGCTTTCTATAGAGTCCAATGTGACCGAGAAGTCGTCCCGAACTCTGATGTCTCAGCTCGAAAGACGCAGATGTCGCAACTATGCTGTAAACTATTGCACAACGTATCCCCTTCTCTAGACTACATCCTGCTACTCTGCAGGAGTTTGAGAACGAACACAGAAGATTGTACACGGGTACAAACAACATGCTTACTCCAACAGGCGCAACTTGGAGCAGTGCAATTAAGTTTTGCTAATCACTGGTAGCACACATAACACACAAATGGACGTTTCGACCAACATGCTTACCCAGAGTGCCACTCATAATACGTAAGTCAATAGTTTAAATCGCCCGTGTGTTGACGGGGCCTGAAAGGGGGGCAAAGAATAGCAACACTGTTTACCTTCCACGCATGTCGTAAGAGGCGACTAAGGAGGTTATGGGATGGAGCTGTCCATCCCATCTAATATAGGGGTCAGTGACCCAAAGCCTTGCTGAAGTCGGATATTTCAGGGCGAAAGGCGCAGATATCGCAGCAGTGCTGTAAACCATGACACAACTCATTCCGTTCTCCGAACTACATCCTGCTAATCTGCATTGAGAACGAACACAGAAGAAGAATAGTTTAAATCGATAATCCCCATGGATCTAAATAAATCCACTTTGTAAATACACCAGCAGCGGATTTCAAACCCACAACATCTTGAGCACAAAGCGAGCAGTCGTGATTTAAGTGACTTTTGTCAATAGAAGACAGTAGTATATAAGGCGCATTACGAGAAGCTTTTTCCTACCGCAAAGATTATATAGGGATTAATCTGGCGCAAAGACATAATAAGGATTAATTCTGAGGAAGGCGGTGGTTGGTGGAGCTTATTTTAGGGTTTTCTTGAATTTTTATTTAAATTTGAGAAGTCATTTTTTTTTATTTTGATCTAGATTTTAAGGTTAATTATCTAGTATTTTCTTCTTGTTATATAAATAAATTGTCAAAAGGGTAAGGGCGAGTCGTCTCTACATACACAAATGAGTCTCAAAAACCGTCTACCTCTTCTGTAATGTAGGTGTTGGTAGAATACACATGTCGGTTATTGCCAGGTCGGGTGTTACATGTGATAAGTCTCCTTGGTATTATAGATAAAAGGGGAATACATAATGATCACATATATACAAGCAACCATAGAGAAAACATGAAGCTTTTTGAGTTGTGTTGAATAGGTTTTTTATTCAGGTTTTCCATTGTTTTAAATGAACATACATATATAATTAGCATGAAAATTGGATTTATGTATACTTTATTTGTAACATATATTCATATAGGCATAACACTCGTTAGTAGTCACATAGTTCAAGGAAATACCCGTTGTTTACATATATACATACAAAGCTTAGATAAAACATGAAGATTTGAATAGTTTATTTCATGTTATGACAGGGTCGTCCACCTAAGTTAACATAAAAACGCTTTGATGATAGGCATAAAGTTCATATAATTTATACATATATACAGACAAACATAGTACCCTTTTAGGCCTCTATTCGGCGTTTACACAAATATACAAAAAAAGTTAATATGCAAATTGTGCTTATGCAGGTTTTATTAGTAGCATACATTCATATATACATGAAATAACACCAGTTGGTAGGCACATAACTTAGGGAAATACATTATGCTTACACATATACCTTAAAAACATAGATAAAATATGAAGAGTTTGAGTGGTGTAATTCATATGTTCGTCTTGGGATGGAGTCCCATAACATGAAAATATGTTTTATTAATAATAGAGTGGTGGTTTAAATAGATAAAAAGGGTTTACAGAGGTTGGCCAGGCCTCATATAATGCTATATATATTATTATATACATGAAATAAGGATTAATAACTGTCGTAGAATTAGATTTTGTGTCAGATATTCAGGGGAATAGTCGAGATGTCATCGGTCTGTACCTGTTGCTTTATGTAGAAATAGGACAGTGCGGCTCTATCTTGTTCGTATGTGTAAACGGCTGACTTGTGAACTTTGAAACCTACATTCTTACAGCCGTGTGCCTTTTGTGTGCTTAAAACAGCTAAAAATATGTTTCTGTCAAATGTGTTATGTTGATGACTCAACCCTTTAGTCGATATCTTATTATAGTCACCAAAGCAAAAATACGTTTACTACAAAGAGCTATAATACCCTTTCCTGAATATTCGAGTTTGAATAAGCCTGGACATCTTTTATCAAAGACTCTAACTTCGAGGCAGTGTGGACACTCTTTCGGAGGACTGAGGGGCCTTTCTGTATGCAAACAAGCTACAGGTTGATACTCAAGCACTTGATAAATTTCGGTTACCACCAACCCATGATTAAGATACCATTTTAACAATGGTGTAGCTAGTAGAATTTTTTTTTTTACCGAAATAGCTACCGATCAATGTACGTCTAGGCGTCGTTAATAGATTATGCCCTTCTGCATATCTCTGCATTAGAGGACCAATGTCTGCTCTAGTAACATCTATATTTTTGAATATAGGTGTCATTTCAGCAAAGTGAGCCTTCAGGGGTTCTGGTCCGTGGATATCGCACTCGACTAATCCAAATAAGGTCTCGTCAGTGACAGAAACCAGAATCTGCTGAACCGATAACGGGTATTTTTCAATAAAATAGTCCCCCGAGCGGAACTATCCGAAGTGGTGAACACCGAACAAGTCTAGACAAGTTCTAATACCATTGAGGAAGATAACTTGAGACAACACAGTGGAACTAATTCTGTGCTAACGCGAATAGATAACAACATAGCCCAAAAATAATCAGCAAGGGTAACAAACAACACGAAAACGATAGAAAATAAACAAAATTAACTATAAAACTAAGATTAAAATATAGAATTTTAATGGAACCAGGTTAAAAGGGTTTATCTAGTTGTGAATAGTATTAGCATGTGAGGAAACACATCTAAAACACTTCAAATGTTTATATGAGAACCAGGTTTGTAGACAGAGAGAGATTGCTACTCATCACGACAATTTGGTTTATAGCAAGACATGACAGCACGTAATAAACACAGAATCTAGGTACTTGTAACAGCAAAATAGAAGATGTAGAGAACTTTCGTTGTAGGCGGAGAGGGCCCCTCAGCACATAGGACAATTCACTTATTTAACAAGACATCACAACCGAAAATAAACACAGAATTTAGGCGCATGTAGCAATATAAGAAAAGATATATAGAGATTTTGAGAAAAATTATTGTTGGCGGCCTTTCATGACAACAAACTTATATAACAGAACGCAAAGAACGGAGACACCAGATGGTACTACATTAAACAAACACAAAACAATCAAAAATAGGACAATGGTAGACACGTCACTCTTAACCACAACCTACGGTTAAAAGGTAACATACACCAGTATAAATAAATTATATCTGTAATTAACATTACAGACATTAAATAAACATCTTTTATTTCACTAGTAGTAGCCAACAGCAAAGTTATAAATCCGGTTCAACTCATTTAGTAGGACATAATAAGATCGCTATTTTGTATTATATTAAGAAGACCATCGAATTATATTATAGTAGATCTTGTAGAGAAATATACCCTGTATACAAAACACGCATTTACATCAGTAAATAAATATAAATGAAATTGATTTATGTCATATGCCCGTGATGTTGGTGAAAAATGTTATTATTTCCCTTTACTAACACTACTTATATTTTTTGTGCAAGGGGATATAATCACATTTTTATGATAAACTTCATATTTATCTTTTTTCGCCTCTAGGCAACCAGCCTTTAAAAACATTTGTTATGGTCACAGATACTGAGTCGTCGTTTTTTAGACTTACAAGACAAAACTTCCTCTTTTTATGTAGAAACAGGGTTCATTTTACATAGTTGCATATGTCAAACTGTATATTTTTCACTTTATAAAACGAAGCACCCCGCTATTAAAACGATTCCGTATGATAAACTTCATATTTATCTCTTTTCGCAACTAGGCAAAGGCATTTAAAAACATTTGTTATAGTCACAGATATGGATTCGTGGTTTTCTAGACCTACAAGACAAAACTTCCTATTTTATGTAACAACAGGGTTCATATTACATAGTTGGATATGATAAAGTGTATATGTTTCACGTTTTAAAAACTAAGCAAGCCGCTTTCAAAACTGTTCCATGTGATAAACTTCATAATTAGCACAATTCACAACTAGGTAACCCAATTTTAACAAATTTTGTTATGGTCACAGATATTGGGTGGTGGTTTTCTAAACACACAAGACAAATGTTCCCTGTTTTATGTAATAAAAGTGTTCATATTATATATTTGTATATGAGAAACTGTATATTTTTAACGTTTTAAAACTAAGCAAACCGATTTTAAAACGGTTGAAAATGATAAAATTCCTATTTAGCTCTTTTGAGAAATTGGTAAAATGCCTTCAACACATTTTGTTATGGTTACAGACATTGGAGGGTGGTTTTCTAGACTTATACGCCAAATCTTCTTATTTTTATGTAACAACAGAGTTCATATTACACATTTGTATGTGACACACTGTATATTTTTCACGTTTTAAAACGAAGCAGGCCGCTTTTAAAATGGTTCCAGGTGACACACTTCATATTTAGCTCTATTCACAACTAGGCAACACACCTTGCACACATTTTGTTATAATCACAGACAGTGTATGGTGGTTTTCTAGACTTACAAGACACATGTTCCTATTTGTATGTTAACAACAGTAGTCAAATTACATATTTGCATATGACAAACTGTATATTTTTCACTTTTTATAACGAAGCACGCCGCTATTAAAACGATTCCGTATGATAAACTTCATATTTATCTCTTTTCGCAACTAGGCAAAGGTCTTTAAAAACATTTGTTATGGTCACAGATATGGATTCGTGGTTTTCTAGACCTACAAGACAAAACTTCCTATTTTTATGTAACAACAGGGTTTATATTACATAGTTACATATGACAAATTGTATATTTTTCACGTTTTAAAAACTAAGCATGCCGCTTTAAAAACTGTTCCATGTGATAAACTTCATAATTAGCACAATTCACAACTAGGTAACCCAACTTTAACACAGTTTGTTATGGTCACAGATATTGGGTGGTGGTTTTCTAAACACACAAGACAAATGTTCATTGTTTTATGTAATAAAAGTGTTCATATTATATAGTTGCATATGAGAAAATGTATATTTTTTCACGTTTAAAACTAAACAAGTCGATTTTAAAACGGTTGAAAATGATAAACTTCCTACTTAGCTCTTTTGAGAAATTGGTAAACTGCCTTTAATACATTTTGTTATGGTTACAGACATTGGAGGGTGGTTTTCTAGACTTATACGCCAAATCTTCTTATTTTTATGTAACATCAGGGTTCATATTACACATTTGCATGTGACACACTGTATATTTTTCACGCTTTAAAAATAAGCAGGCCGCTTTTAAAATGGTTCCATGTGACACACTTCATATTTAGCTCTATTCACAACTAGGCAACACACCTTTCACACATTTTGTTATAATCACAGACATTGTATGGTGGTTTTCTAGACTTACAAGACACATGTTCCTATTTGTATGTTAACAACAGTATTCAAATTACATATTTGCATATGACAAACTGTATATTTTTCACTTTTTATAACGAAGCACCCCGCTATTAAAACGATTCCGTATGATAAACTTCATATTTATCTCTTTTCGCAACTAGGCAAAGGTCTTTAAAAACATTTGTTATGGTCACAGATATGGATTCGTGGTTTTCTAGACCTACAAGACAATACTTCCTATTTTTATGTAACAACAGGGTTCATATTACATAGTTACATATGACAAATTGTATATTTTTTACGTTTTAAAAACTAAGCAAACCGCTTTAAAAACTGTTCCATGTGATAAACTTCATAATTAGCACAATTCACAACTAGGTAACCCAACTTTAACACAGTTTGTTATGGTCACAGATATTGGGTGGTGGTTTTCTAAACACACAAGACAAAGGTTCATTGTTTTATGTAATAAAAGTGTTCATATTATATATTTGCATATGAGAAAATGTATATTTTTTCACGTTTTAAAACTAAACAAGTCGATTTTAAAACGGTTGAAAATGATAAACTTCCTACTTAGCTCTTTTGAGAAAATGGTAAACTGCCTTTAATACATTTTGTTATGGTTACAGACATTGGATGGTGGTTTTCTAGACATATAAGCCAAATCTTCTTATTTTTATGTAACAACAGGGTTCATATTACACATTTGCATGTGACACACTGTATATTTTTCACGTTTAAAAACGAAGCAGGTCGCTTTTAAAACTGCTCCATGTGACACACTTCATATTTAGCTCTATTCACAACTAGGCAACAAGCCTGTCAAACAGTTTGTTATAGTCACGGACATTGTATGGTGGTTTTCTAGACTTATAAGCCAAATCTTCTTATTTTATGTAACAACAGGGTTCATATTACACATTTGCAAATGACACACTGTATATTTTTCACGTTTTAAAACGAAGCAGGCCGCTTTTAAAACGGCTCCATGTGACACACTTCATATTTAGCTCTATTCACAACTAGGCAACACGCCTTTCACACAGTTTGTTATAGTTACAGACATTGTATGGTGGTTTTCTAGACTTACAAGACACATGTTCCTATTTGTATGTTAACAACAGTATTCAAATTACATATTTGCATATGACAAACTGTATATTTTTCACTTTTTATAACGAAGCACGCCGCTATTAAAACGATTCCTTATGATAAACTTCATATTTCTCTCTTTTCGCCCTAGGCAAACCTCCTTTAAAACATTTTGTTCTGGTCACATATATTGAGTGGTGGTTTTCTAGACTTAAAGACAAAGGCTCCGATTTTATGTAACAACAGGATTCATATTACATATTTGCATGTGACTCACTGTATATTTTTCACGTTTTAAAACTAAGCAGGCCGATTTTAAAAATGTTTCATGTGATAAACTTCATAATTAGCACAATTCACAACTAGGTAACCCAACTTTAAGACATTTTGTTATGGTCACAGATATTGGGTGGTGGTTTTCTAAACAAACAAGACAAAGGTTCCTTGTTTTATGTAATAAAAGTGTTTCTATTATATATTTGCATATGAGAAACTGTATATTTTTTCACGTTTTAAAACTAAGCAAGCCGATTTTAAAACGGTTGAAAATGATAAACTGCATATTTAGCTCTTTTGAGAAATTGGTAAACTGCCTTTAACACAGTTTGTTATGGTTACAGACAGTGGATGGTGGTTTTCTAGACTTATAAGCCAAATCTTCTTATTTTTATGTAACAACACGGTTCATATTACACATTGCATATGACATACTGTATATTATTCACGTTTTAAAATGAAGCAGGCCGCTTTTAAAACGGTTCCATGTGACACACTTCATATTTAGCTCTATTCACATCTAGGCAACACGCCTTTCAAACATTTGTTATAGTCACATACATTGTATGGTGGTTTTCTAGACTTACAAGACACATGTTCCTATTTGTATGTTAACAACAGTATTCAAATTACATATTTGCATATGACAAACTGTATATTTTTCACTTTTTAATAGCATGTGCTATTAAAAAGTGAAAAATATACAGTTTGTCATATGCAAATATGTAATTTGAATACTGTTGTTAACATACAAATAGGAACATGTGTCTTGTAAGTCTAGAAAACCACCATACAATGTATGTGACTATAACAAATGTTTGAAAGGCGTGTTGCCTAGATGTGAATAGAGCTAAATATGAAGTGTGTCACATGGAACCGTTTTAAAAGCGGCCTGCTTCATTTTAAAACGTGAATAATATACAGTATGTCATATGCAAATGTGTAATATGAACCGTGTTGTTACATAAAAATAAGAAGATTTGGCTTATAAGTCTAGAAAACCACCATCCACTGTCTGTAACCATAACAAACTGTGTTAAAGGCAGTTTACCAATTTCTCAAAAGAGCTAAATATGCAGTTTATCATTTTCAACCGTTTTAAAATCGGCTTGCTTAGTTTTAAAACGTGAAAAAATATACAGTTTCTCATATGCAAATATATAATAGAAACACTTTTATTACATAAAACAAGGAACCTTTGTCTTGTTTGTTTAGAAAACCACCACCCAATATCTGTGACCATAACAAAATGTCTTAAAGTTGGGTTACCTAGTTGTGAATTGTGCTAATTATGAAGTTTATCACATGAAACATTTTTAAAATCGGCCTGCTTAGTTTTAAAACGTGAAAAATATACAGTGAGTCACATGCAAATATGTAATATGAATCCTGTTGTTACATAAAATCGGAGCCTTTGTCTTTAAGTCTAGAAAACCACCACTCAATATATGTGACCAGAACAAAATGTTTTAAAGGAGGTTTGCCTAGGGCGAAAAGAGAGAAATATGAAGTTTATCATAAGGAATCGTTTTAATAGCGGCGTGCTTCGTTATAAAAAGTGAAAAATATACAGTTTGTCATATGCAAATATGTAATTTGAATACTGTTGTTAACATACAAATAGGAACATGTGTCTTGTAAGTCTAGAAAACCACCATACAATGTCTGTAACTATAACAAACTGTGTGAAAGGCGTGTTGCCTAGTTGTGAATAGAGCTAAATATGAAGTGTGTCACATGGAGCCGTTTTAAAAGCGGCCTGCTTCGTTTTAAAACGTGAAAAATATACAGTGTGTCATTTGCAAATGTGTAATATGAACCCTGTTGTTACATAAAATAAGAAGATTTGGCTTATAAGTCTAGAAAACCACCATACAATGTCCGTGACTATAACAAACTGTTTGACAGGCTTGTTGCCTAGTTGTGAATAGAGCTAAATATGAAGTGTGTCACATGGAGCAGTTTTAAAAGCGACCTGCTTCGTTTTTAAACGTGAAAAATATACAGTGTGTCACATGCAAATGTGTAATATGAACCCTGTTGTTACATAAAAATAAGAAGATTTGGCTTATATGTCTAGAAAACCACCATCCAATGTCTGTAACCATAACAAAATGTATTAAAGGCAGTTTACCATTTTCTCAAAAGAGCTAAGTAGGAAGTTTATCATTTTCAACCGTTTTAAAATCGACTTGTTTAGTTTTAAAACGTGAAAAAATATACATTTTCTCATATGCAAATATATAATATGAACACTTTTATTACATAAAACAATGAACCTTTGTCTTGTGTGTTTAGAAAACCACCACCCAATATCTGTGACCATAACAAACTGTGTTAAAGTTGGGTTACCTAGTTGTGAATTGTGCTAATTATGAAGTTTATCACATGGAACAGTTTTTAAAGCGGTTTGCTTAGTTTTTAAAACGTAAAAAATATACAATTTGTCATATGTAACTATGTAATATGAACCCTGTTGTTACATAAAAATAGGAAGTATTGTCTTGTAGGTCTAGAAAACCACGAATCCATATCTGTGACCATAACAAATGTTTTTAAAGACCTTTGCCTAGTTGCGAAAAGAGATAAATATGAAGTTTATCATACGGAATCGTTTTAATAGCGGGGTGCTTCGTTATAAAAAGTGAAAAATATACAGTTTGTCATATGCAAATATGTAATTTGAATACTGTTGTTAACATACAAATAGGAACATGTGTCTTGTAAGTCTAGAAAACCACCATACAATGTCTGTGATTATAACAAAATGTGTGAAAGGTGTGTTGCCTAGTTGTGAATAGAGCTAAATATGAAGTGTGTCACATGGAACCATTTTAAAAGCGGCCTGCTTATTTTTAAAGCGTGAAAAATATACAGTGTGTCACATGCAAATGTGTAATATGAACCCTGATGTTACATAAAAATAAGAAGATTTGGCGTATAAGTCTAGAAAACCACCCTCCAATGTCTGTAACCATAACAAAATGTATTAAAGGCAGTTTACCAATTTCTCAAAAGAGCTAAGTAGGAAGTTTATCATTTTCAACCGTTTTAAAATCGACTTGTTTAGTTTTAAACGTGAAAAAATATACATTTTCTCATATGCAACTATATAATATGAACACTTTTATTACATAAAACAATGAACATTTGTCTTGTGTGTTTAGAAAACCACCACCCAATATCTGTGACCATAACAAACTGTGTTAAAGTTGGGTTACCTAGTTGTGAATTGTGCTAATTATGAAGTTTATCACATGGAACAGTTTTTAAAGCGGCTTGCTTAGTTTTTAAAACGTGAAAAATATACAATTTGTCATATGTAACTATGTAATATGAACCCTGTTGTTACATAAAAATAGGAAGTTTTGTCTTGTAGGTCTAGAAAACCACGAATCCATATCTGTGACCATAACACATGTTTTTAAAGACCTTTGCCTAGTTGCGAAAAGAGATAAATATGAAGTTTATCATACGGAATCGTTTTAATAGCGGCGTGCTTCGTTATAAAAAGTGAAAAATATACAGTTTGTCATATGCAAATATGTAATTTGACTACTGTTGTTAACATACAAATAGGAACATGTGTCTTGTAAGTCTAGAAAACCACCATACACTGTCTGTGATTATAACAAAATGTGTGCAAGGTGTGTTGCCTAGTTGTGAATAGAGCTAAATATGAAGTGTGTCACCTGGAACCATTTTAAAAGCGGCCTGCTTCGTTTTAAAACGTGAAAAATATACAGTGTGTCACATACAAATGTGTAATATGAACTCTGTTGTTACATAAAAATAAGAAGATTTGGCGTATAAGTCTAGAAAACCACCCTCCAATGTCTGTAACCATAACAAAATGTGTTGAAGGCATTTTACCAATTTCTCAAAAGAGCTAAATAGGAATTTTATCATTTTCAACCGTTTTAAAATCGGTTTGCTTAGTTTTAAAACGTTAAAAATATACAGTTTCTCATATACAAATATATAATATGAACACTTTTATTACATAAAACAGGGAACATTTGTCTTGTGTGTTTAGAAAACCACCACCCAATATCTGTGACCATAACAAAATTTGTTAAAATTGGGTTACCTAGTTGTGAATTGTGCTAATTATGAAGTTTATCACATGGAACAGTTTTGAAAGCGGCTTGCTTAGTTTTTAAAACGTGAAACATATAC
This sequence comes from Meghimatium bilineatum, assembly GCA_034231615.1. Taxonomy (NCBI): domain Eukaryota; kingdom Metazoa; phylum Mollusca; class Gastropoda; order Stylommatophora; family Philomycidae; genus Meghimatium; species Meghimatium bilineatum. The sequence goes on along the minus strand of CM067300.1, from coordinate 61,178,038 downwards.
ACTTTATCATATCCAACTATGTAATATGAACCCTGTTGTTACATAAAATAGGAAGTTTTGTCTTGTAGGTCTAGAAAACCACGAATCCATATCTGTGACTATAACAAATGTTTTTAAATGCCTTTGCCTAGTTGCGAAAAGAGATAAATATGAAGTTTATCATACGGAATCGTTTTAATAGCGGGGTGCTTCGTTTTATAAAGTGAAAAATATACAGTTTGACATATGCAACTATGTAAAATGAACCCTGTTTCTACATAAAAAGAGGAAGTTTTGTCTTGTAAGTCTAAAAAACGACGACTCAGTATCTGTGACCATAACAAATGTTTTTAAAGGCTGGTTGCCTAGAGGCGAAAAAAGATAAATATGAAGTTTATCATAAAAATGTGATTATATCCCCTTGCACAAAAAATATAAGTAGTGTTAGTAAAGGGAAATAATAACATTTTTCACCAACATCACGGGCATATGACATAAATCAATTTCATTTATATTTATTTACTGATGTAAATGCGTGTTTTGTATACAGGGTATATTTCTCTACAAGATCTACTATAATATAATTCGATGGTCTTCTTAATATAATACAAAATAGCGATCTTATTATGTCCTACTAAATGAGTTGAACCGGATTTATAACTTTGCTGTTGGCTACTACTAGTGAAATAAAAGATGTTTATTTAATGTCTGTAATGTTAATTACAGATATAATTTATTTATACTGGTGTATGTTACCTTTTAACCGTAGGTTGTGGTTAAGAGTGACGTGTCTACCATTGTCCTATTTTTGATTGTTTTGTGTTTGTTTAATGTAGTACCATCTGGTGTCTCCGTTCTTTGCGTTCTGTTATATAAGTTTGTTGTCATGAAAGGCCGCCAACAATAATTTTTCTCAAAATCTCTATATATCTTTTCTTATATTGCTACATGCGCCTAAATTCTGTGTTTATTTTCGGTTGTGATGTCTTGTTAAATAAGTGAATTGTCCTATGTGCTGAGGGGCCCTCTCCGCCTACAACGAAAGTTCTCTACATCTTCTATTTTGCTGTTACAAGTACCTAGATTCTGTGTTTATTACGTGCTGTCATGTCTTGCTATAAACCAAATTGTCGTGATGAGTAGCAATCTCTCTCTGTCTACAAACCTGGTTCTCATATAAACATTTGAAGTGTTTTAGATGTGTTTCCTCACATGCTAATACTATTCACAACTAGATAAACCCTTTTAACCTGGTTCCATTAAAATTCTATATTTTAATCTTAGTTTTATAGTTAATTTTGTTTATTTTCTATCGTTTTCGTGTTGTTTGTTACCCTTGCTGATTATTTTTGGGCTATGTTGTTATCTATTCGCGTTAGCACAGAATTAGTTCCACTGTGTTGTCTCAAGTTATCTTCCTCAATGGTATTAGAACTTGTCTAGACTTGTTCGGTGTTCACCACTTCGGATAGTTCCGCTCGGGGGACTATTTTATTGAAAAATACCCGTTATCGGTTCAGCAGATTCTGGTTTCTGTCACTGACGAGACCTTATTTGGATTAGTCGAGTGCGATATCCACGGACCAGAACCCCTGAAGGCTCACTTTGCTGAAATGACACCTATATTCAAAAATATAGATGTTACTAGAGCAGACATTGGTCCTCTAATGCAGAGATATGCAGAAGGGCATAATCTATTAACGACGCCTAGACGTACATTGATCGGTAGCTATTTCGGTAAAAAAAAAAATTCTACTAGCTACACCATTGTTAAAATGGTATCTTAATCATGGGTTGGTGGTAACCGAAATTTATCAAGTGCTTGAGTATCAACCTGTAGCTTGTTTGCATACAGAAAGGCCCCTCAGTCCTCCGAAAGAGTGTCCACACTGCCTCGAAGTTAGAGTCTTTGATAAAAGATGTCCAGGCTTATTCAAACTCGAATATTCAGGAAAGGGTATTATAGCTCTTTGTAGTAAACGTATTTTTGCTTTGGTGACTATAATAAGATATCGACTAAAGGGTTGAGTCATCAACATAACACATTTGACAGAAACATATTTTTAGCTGTTTTAAGCACACAAAAGGCACACGGCTGTAAGAATGTAGGTTTCAAAGTTCACAAGTCAGCCGTTTACACATACGAACAAGATAGAGCCGCACTGTCCTATTTCTACATAAAGCAACAGGTACAGACCGATGACATCTCGACTATTCCCCTGAATATCTGACACAAAATCTAATTCTACGACAGTTATTAATCCTTATTTCATGTATATAATAATATATATAGCATTATATGAGGCCTGGCCAACCTCTGTAAACCCTTTTTATCTATTTAAACCACCACTCTATTATTAATAAAACATATTTTCATGTTATGGGACTCCATCCCAAGACGAACATATGAATTACACCACTCAAACTCTTCATATTTTATCTATGTTTTTAAGGTATATGTGTAAGCATAATGTATTTCCCTAAGTTATGTGCCTACCAACTGGTGTTATTTCATGTATATATGAATGTATGCTACTAATAAAACCTGCATAAGCACAATTTGCATATTAACTTTTTTTGTATATTTGTGTAAACGCCGAATAGAGGCCTAAAAGGGTACTATGTTTGTCTGTATATATGTATAAATTATATGAACTTTATGCCTATCATCAAAGCGTTTTTATGTTAACTTAGGTGGACGACCCTGTCATAACATGAAATAAACTATTCAAATCTTCATGTTTTATCTAAGCTTTGTATGTATATATGTAAACAACGGGTATTTCCTTGAACTATGTGACTACTAACGAGTGTTATGCCTATATGAATATATGTTACAAATAAAGTATACATAAATCCAATTTTCATGCTAATTATATATGTATGTTCATTTAAAACAATGGAAAACCTGAATAAAAAACCTATTCAACACAACTCAAAAAGCTTCATGTTTTCTCTATGGTTGCTTGTATATATGTGATCATTATGTATTCCCCTTTTATCTATAATACCAAGGAGACTTATCACATGTAACACCCGACCTGGCAATAACCGACATGTGTATTCTACCAACACCTACATTACAGAAGAGGTAGACGGTTTTTGAGACTCATTTGTGTATGTAGAGACGACTCGCCCTTACCCTTTTGACAATTTATTTATATAACAAGAAGAAAATACTAGATAATTAACCTTAAAATCTAGATCAAAATAAAAAAAAATGACTTCTCAAATTTAAATAAAAATTCAAGAAAACCCTAAAATAAGCTCCACCAACCACCGCCTTCCTCAGAATTAATCCTTATTATGTCTTTGCGCCAGATTAATCCCTATATAATCTTTGCGGTAGGAAAAAGCTTCTCGTAATGCGCCTTATATACTACTGAAGACCTACAAACACTATTGAATCAAACCTTTCGGGTCATGTTTTGGACTATTCCCATGAATTTTGGCGACCGGAGTTGGCAGGGAACACAAAGTATACCTTCTTCAACGTTCATTCTCAAACTCCCGCTGGTTCTCTCTTGTAGCAGGACAGTGGTTCTACTAGATTTCCAGAAGGGTGTAGCCCGGAGAATTAAAATGCGCTGTGTCGCCCTTTTATATGCGCCAATAGTCCGACACATCTGTCTTCGTAGGAATAAAGTATATAGTGACCAACGAAATCCACAGCAATAATCAATAAACATCGCTTAAGATGACTGATTCTGCTGTTCGGCATTATTTTTGCCATTGGTCGCGGAACAGTGTAACCATTACGTTAAGGATGTTCTCAGATGTGTCATTAAATCATGCTTGTTTATATATTTTAATGATAATGGCTAAGAACAATGGCAACCCCGAGAGCGCGATCAGCCGTGACTTATCCACTTTCGTTCTACCAGTAAAACCTTTGTCACATATGGGTCACACACATACCTACAACTGATTACACAATCACGCGCTCACACGTGACATCCTAGCTTGGATCCTGTGAAATGTCACAGGAGGGAGAGGAGAAAACAATCTGACCTCCTTCATTGTCAAGTCAAAATAATCAATTGTCATTTGCTGATTTAATCCTTTAGTTGATTGATGTACACTCAGGCTGCACTTTGTCATATGTCCAGATGGGATACACAATGAACTCACAACGGACAATTATACTGCAATCAAAAGTAGTTATGTCATCTTGCAATGTCAGTAGAGGATGCGTCAGAACAGAGAAAATGGTGACGCCAATTATGAGTGGCTGATAATTAAAAGTCACAGGTCAAAGTCACTAATGTTGCTAGGAAAAAAAGTCACATATAAAAAAGTCACAGTTAATTATGGCGGCCGGTAATAGTCACATAGAAAATCAAGGAAAAACTAGGAAACTCAAAGACTAAGAAAACAAGTCACAAAGGAAAAGTCACAATTACTTTATGGTGGCTGAAAAAAAAGATTGTAGGAAAGGTCACTATTATTTTATGATGGCTTAAAAAAAAAAGATCGCAGGAAAACGTCACAATTAATTTATGGTTGTCGGGTGAAAAAGGTCAAAGTCACAATTTTTTTATGGCAGTAAAAAAAAAAGTTACATACTTTTGGGTTTGAACCCTACAAACCTCCCCATCTGCAGGCATTCATTGACATATTTAAATAAACTCGACCTTATGTTGCCGCGGCCTGAAAGTGGAGCAAAGAATAGCAACACTGTTTACCTTTCTTGCATGTGATACGAAGAGACGAAATAATGTTAGAAAAGAGTTGGCTGCTCCATCTCATATCGACAAAGTGAGCTAGAAGCCATGCTGAAATCGGATGTGCCCGACCAAAAGACGCAATCATCGCAGGTAAACGATGACACAACGCATTCCGTACCCCGGACTACATCCTGCTAACCTACAGGAGTTTGAGAACGGACGAAAAAGAGGAAACCAGCGTTCACAACGGCATTCATTACCATGCGAAGCTGCACATTTTGACCTGACGCATCCGAATTTAGCAGAACATTTGTGCCTTTTTAAACTACTTGGCTGAATTGCCAACACCGTCCCCAAACCCTCCTTAGTCAGCTCTAACGATCAAATTTTACACACACAAAAATACAATCTGATAATACGCGATTGATCCCACCCCCTTCCCAATTAAAAAGAATGGTAGTATATCCTTTACATGACTTAGCTATCAACCCAGCATTTGTTGGCTGTGGTGATTTTCTAGGCAATATAATACTTTTAGTAGTTTGCCATTGCTTTCTGAATGGTCCGGATGCACATTTCTCCTGTGGCGGGGATCGAACTCGGTGCCGTGGCCGTCACAGACGCGCTCTGTACCCTGGTGTCAGTGTTGCTATTTCTTTGCCCGAGATCCCGGTAACACACACGGGCGTGTCTATGTCTTTTCCTATATAGAGAATTATTTATAATCACAATGAAAGATGAAAGTTATGAAATAGCAGGCCAACTAACTTCTTCTTCTGCGTTCGTTCTCAAACTCCTGCAGATTAGCAGGCTGTAGTCCGGAGAACAAAATGCGCTGTGTCATGGTTTACAACAGTGATGCGATATCTGCGCCTTACGGCCGGACACATCCGACTTCAGCATGACTTTGTGTCACTGACCCTATTTGGGATGGGACAGCCAACTCCATCCCATAACTTTCGTGGAAGGTAAACAGTGTTGCTATTCTTTGCACCCCTTTCGGGCCCCGTCAACACACGGGCGTGGGCCAACTAACAAAACCTGGAAGTAAATTCTCGACACAGATACAACATTTAGTATCATTTCTAGATGTTTATTTTCAGTTTACTTTCTGCGCAGGTCTAATCTGGAGCCTTTTCATGGCTCTATAACCTTGTCTGGGGCTGAGTTCATTGATGAAATCCATACCTGCATCTGACGTCTGCTGGAGGAAGAAGAAGAATAAAAGAATGAAACATGTCGCAACGTATTCCTTTCTCTGAAGTATGTCCTGTTAACTGACAGGAATTTGAGAACGAAAACCGAGATCATGATCAAATAAAACAGCAAAACTCGGTATAACGAGACCAAAACACTCACAAGTCAATATTCAGTAGCAAGTCAATCCTTTGTGGTTCCATGCATTTGGGAAAATAAGGAAAATCAGCCATGACCCCGAATCACACACACATGTCGATGAGAGGTCTAGTCAGCGTTGCCACAACTGAAGTTTTTTAACTACATCTGCGGCTCCCGTCTGGTATGCTGGGGTTATTTTAGCTAAATTTGCATTAGTGTGGGTGGTTTTTTAAAATGACAATTAAGAAATCAGCCAAAAGAAAATAAATCATAAGCAGCAAACGCGAAATAAAATGATCGATACTTCATATATTATTAATTTTAGTCGCAAGACATTGGCAACATGTCATGTGTACATGTGGACAAGCACCTCAGACAGCAGAACATATGCTTCAGGAAAGCCCCGAATATGAAATGCTGAGGCAAATACACTGGCCCAGAGAAACAACAGTGGAAGAAAAACTCTACGGACTCCTGTACGAGTTACAAGTCAAGTTTATAGAGGAAACAAAACGTCAGATATAAGCATGTTCCAGGCGAACGATAGAAGAAGCCAAAAGATGAGTAAATTCTTCCCGCACTCTTAAGGATTTTCAAAAGAGGTTTTAAAAAAAGTCTCAATAGTGAGACTGCTGTAACACTGTACAAAAAAAAATAGTAGTTACGTAAAACACAAGCTCAATCAGATTTACAATGAATGCACAGACTATATGATATGAGCATGAATATTTATTTCATACCAACCACCGAAGACGGATGTGTCGGGCCATTGGGGCGAATAAAACGGCGACACATCGCATTTCCATTTTCTGGACTACTAGTTGGAAATCTAGTTGGACCATTGTCCTGCTACAAAAGAGATCCAGTGGAAGTTTGAGAATAAACGATGAAAAAGAAGAAAAATTTCATTCCAAGCACATAGTAGGGAGACGATAGTAGGAAGAAGGTAGAAGGTTGGGAGAAGATAGAAGGTAGGGAGAAGATAGTAGGTAGAAGGTAGTACTTTAAGAAGATGTAGTACAATGAATTGAGGGCTATTGATGTGGAGTACGTCTAGAGAACTTTTGAACATGACACTGGAAGAAGCTGGGCAGCTCGCGCAGAACCGTAGGGCTTACAGTATGGCAGTGAGGACAATGTTCTGCAAAGGACAAGCCACGTAGAGAGAGAGAGAGAGAGAGAGAGAGAGAGAGAGAGAGACGTCTAAAGTACTCTATGACAATACTTTGTGTATACGCACGTCATTGTTATCCTGGATGTCTCTGTTGTTGATTATCTGCCCTCTAGTGTTTTGTGATAGTGCCATTATTTTTTACAGTTTTATTGTTTGTTCACAGTTTGTCTTTCTATTTTCTTGAAAAAATGTTGAGACTTTCGTATACTGTTTGTAATTTTACGTACGGAAACTCTATAGTGCGTTCATTGTAAAACTGTTCGACCTTGTGTTTTACGTAATTACCAGATGTCTCTTGAAGACGTTGGAATTGCACACGATAATGGGCGAATGACCTTCTCTTTATATTCATTATATAGTCTGTTAGCTGGGTTTTTTTAAATGACAGTGTGCGGTTATTTTGTAAACGTCAGTGGCATCACTGATACTAGTGTGTCTATGTCACTCGCAGGCACATCCTCTTTGGCAGGAGACCAAATTACCTGGATGTTGGTATTTAGCAGTCTCTTGTTGTATACTTAACTGCGCTTTATTTTTTTTAAGTGATGGGAACAATAAGCACATCCGATAGTGAGCTTTCTCCCTACTGTCAGAATGTGCATATGTTGTCTCACTCTTGCCCGTGACTCATTCTCTCCATTCTTGTAAGTATATGATTGTCTCTGACTTTCTCTCTTTCCATCATCACGCCGCTGAGAATCTGCTTTGTTTTTACATAGAGCTCTGGAGAAACTGCACATATGTACATAGAAAGTAACGGTAATCTCTCGTAATTCCTTGGGAACGAAACACTCCCACTCTCTCATTGGGGGGGGGGTGCCAATAAATTACGTCTGAAGTTTTCATTTGGGCCAATTTTTTGTACCTTCGTCATTGGCATAATTTAAATGTTAATTTAATTTGGCTTGGGTTAGGGTTAGTTACGTAAAACAAAACTATCCTAACCCAAACCTTAAATTAAATATTTAAATTATTAATGCACATGAAATTTACAAACATAAACAAGGTAAATAACGCAACTGTGTGGTGGCTTTTACTTGTACTGTGCCAACATAAATCCCCTAAAATTTAAACAATTCCATTGGTGTCTACTAAAAATAGTAGTGTTTATGGCAATTTGTGTCACACACCTCCTCTTTTTTATTAAAGTAACGGATGGGAAACATTTTTCAACCCCCTTACCCGCCCCCTAATTGTAATTTATGAAAAGCCCATACAATTTTTGAAGCCTTCGTTCTCACACTCCCACTGGATATCTCTACAGCTTGTCTCATGTGTTCGAATTAGCTCTTGTATATGACATTTGACAGTTCCGTTCTTTACTCATTGTGCGTTGTGTAATTGAGAAAGGTCTTGTGGTGGAAACGTCGACTTGTTCATGTTTTCCTGTGTATTTCAGTGATTAACAAAACTTCATCTTACCATTTCCAATTCTTGTTTGTGGCAGGTCAATGGTGTTACTGATTTCCAGCAAGATATAGGTCAGAGAACGAAGACTCGTATCTTGTGTTGCCGTTTTATTTGTGACAAAGGCCCAACACATCCGAACTTCGGCTGCTCTCACAGACATTATATATGTTATGTCCCATCTCCCATTTTTTCTAATTTTATGTATGTCAATTCACTTCTACTTTTTCTGCGTTCGTTCTGAAGATGTAGTCCGGAAAACGGAGTGGGCTGTGTCACGGTTGTACAGCTTAGCTGCAACATCTACACTTCTGTCTGAAACATCCAACTTAAGCGTGACTCTTTGGTAACGCTACCCTCTATGTTAGTGGTAGCCAAAGCAGCTCCCAAAACTTTCTTAGTTGGGGGAGGGGGGAGTGCTGACAACACCTCTTTACCTACATATTTGTTTGATAGGAAGATTGAATTTATGATTTACCTTTGGTTTCCATCTGGATAGATTTGTGTTTCAAGAATGGTGTTAGTTACAATTTACGTAATATGGTTCTTAAATTCTTGTTTAGATCTTGTTGCCCATTCCGTCATCATCTGAAAATGTCCCCCAAGAAATTTAAATTACTGCACTTGTGTCAGTAGTAAAGGGATAGCGCGGGTATTAAAAATTACTATAACCGCCGAAGACGGATGTGTCGGGCCATTAGCGCAAATAAAACGGCGACACAAAGCATTTCCATTCTCTGGACTATCCTGCTGGAAATCTAGTTGGACCATTGTCCTATTATAAAGTAGATCCAGCAGGAGTTTGAGAATGAACGCTGAAGAAGAAGAAGAAATACTACAAAAATAAGGTTGCGACTATGAAACAATATGGGAATCTTTGAATTCTGCGAGAGTATCTTTCTTTCTATGAAGAATCTTTTTGGTCCTCCTCTTTTTCTTTTTCCATCTGGCGCCCATTGTAATGCTTGTAATGTCCGTCTGTTATCATTGATTGTAGGTACATATCCGATATGTGCATCGATTTCTTCTTCTCTTGTAAAGACATATTGTTGTTTGGTGTATTTTATTACTTGCTTGTTTAACTTGGATTCTTCGCTGAACAACTATCACAGAGGGTATGACTAGGGCCTCAAGAACATGTCAGAATTACACAGTAACTGCATTACATCGCTCGAACTGGAGGGTTGTGGTTTCTGACATGCCCTATGCACCTATTATTAAAGTAAAGTTACCGATACAATTTATTAATGCCGTAGGGGCGTGAGATGTTAGCTATCTCACATTTCAGTGGCTCTGCTATATGAGGGCGGTAGCCATCTCATAATCCTCGCAGTCTTTACTACCCGGATTAGTCCGGTACTCATTTAAGACTGGGTCGACCCGGGAGCCGTTGCGATCTGAAAAACAGTTATGCCTCAACTGGCGAATGAACCCAGGAGCACTCATATGCGAAGCCAGTGCGCTAACTACTGCGCTACGTGGCCCTACCATGTGCGCCTATGCACCATATTTGGCGATGAAGAAACATAGATAAATCCTTCTTTCTAGAGATAGAGAGATATGTGGATAAACTAATTACATCTAAACAAATTACAAACAAGTTAAAAATGAGAATTATAAAATGCTACATCTATTCTATATTAATGTGTGGTTCAGAAACATGGACACTAAATAAACAATTAGAAGACATAATTGAAGCTTTTGAGATGTGGGTATATAGAAGAATAGGGAGAACATAACGGGAAGAGAAGAAAACAAATAAAGAGGTGCTAAAGACACTTAATATGAAGAAAGAACTACTAAGAGAAATAAAGATCAGGCAAATAAAATATTTTGGACACATTTAAAGACATGATACCTTATTGAAGACCTTACTTGAGGGTAAAGTCAAAGGGAAACGATCAAGAGGCAGGCAGAGATACAAGTGGGAGAGTAACACCACAAGATGGACAGGTTACAGTTTAGCAGAGTGCACAACCAAGACAAGAGACAGGGATGTTGGAGATCCATTGCAGCCAACCTTCGTTGCGGAGGCGGCACTTGATGATGATGATGTGGATAAACTTGTGCCAGGGTAATCCGAGAGAACGTAGAAAAATTTCATGAATGAGCTCACACCAGGTCGGAGAAGTACGCAAGTTTCGCTACCAAATTATTATTCCATATGTTGTATGTTTCAAATTTGATGTAGTCAAACTGGCATATTGTGTCAATAAAAAAAGTATGGCGGCTGGGAGGTAAATAACTTCAGGAGAAAGTAATGATGATTTGATGCTATTTATAGATTGTTGCAAAACGTAGAAGTACGGAACAGGCGACTGTGGTATTAAGGAAGTGGTGGACAAAATATGGCCCGACAGGCTAATCTAAATGTCAAAATAAACAGAAATAGGTATGAGTGTTACCAAACTTAGTCTTAATCTAAATGTACTATATTCGTTGGCATCTGATATTTAAAAACATAAAAACTACTTGGAAATCCAAAGGACTAAAGAAAAAGTTTGTGTTCCACATATCACACGAAAACAGCTCAATTTCTCCCGCCAACCCAAAACAGTTGCTTATCTCTGTGTCCGGATGACTTCTACGATCGTTTATAAACTCCTGCGAAATAGCAGGATTAGTCCCGAGAACGAAATATGTGGTGCTATGGTTTGCAGCTTGGCTTCGATATCTGCGCCTTTCAGTCGGATATATCCTATTACAGTAAGTATTCTCGGCCATTTTGACTCTGTGGGAAGTGACGGCAAACTCCGCTCCAGAACCTTCTTAGTCGCCTCCTGGCAGATAGGGTCTCTGTCCATCGTCATGAGAACTGCCACGGAAGGAAGCAAATGATAGCAACACCGATCTGCCATATATGTCGTAGGAGAAGACTAGGGAAGTGAAGTTAGCTGTTCCATCTTAGAAGTCAATGTGGCTCAAATGCCACGCTGAAGTCGGCTGTGTCAGGTCGAAAGGTGAACCATCATAGTAAAGTTGTAAACAAGGGCACAATGCAGTGCCTACTCTGAACTATATCTATCTAACTAGCAAGAGTTTTGGTTGAGAAGAAATGTAGAAGAAGAAGTAGAGTCACATTGACAGTTAAGCCCTATGCACTTGATGAAGATTTCTAAAAACTCAGCATTAATACAAAGCTTCGACTGTTCAACGCATGTGTTATCTCGGTTTTGACGTACGCGTGTGAAAGCTGGAAATCCACTTCATCTTTAGAAAATAAACTAAATGCCTTTGAAAACAAATGTCTCCGGAAAATAACAGACACACACTGGGAATACTTTAAGTCAAACGAAACACTAAGAGAAGAGACAAAATAAGAATACATCGCAGACATTATTAGAAAAAGGCGTTGGGTATACATCATTCGCGCACTCAGAATGAATAAAGACATAATTCCACGTCAAGTCTTTGCATGGTCACCGAGTGGCAAGAGAAAAATGGGAAGACCAAAAACAACACTGAAAAGAACTATTGAAAAATAAATCACAACAGCTGGTATAAAAATGAACGATCTGGAACAATTGGCTGTTAATCGACAAGCATGGAGAGTTATGACATCTGCCCTATGTGTCAAGCTTGGCATAAGAGGAAAATGATGAAGAAGTTGGATAATCTATCTACTCAGTTACCACTGCCACTGAAATCTAAGTCAGGGGTCGGCAACCTATGGCACGCGTGCCACACTTGGCACGCCAAGAAATTTCAAATGGCACGCAGACCATTAATAATAAAAACGTTTTTTTAAACAAATCTTTCAAGAAACTCATTTTCTTTTAATGTTGTTTATAACTTTACAAATTATTCAATATCACTATATATTAATTAATTAAAATAACAAAATAAAATATATGGTAAAATAAGAATATTGGCCTCGACTAGTATAAAATGATATGTGATGTTGGCACTCTGAATAATTTGAAACCGTAAGTTGGCACACAGTTAGCAAAAGGTTGCCGACCCCTGATCTAAGTCGATTCTTTTATATGGGATGAATCTCATATCTCAGCGTACACCATAGTCAGTAACTACAATTGTATTGTATTTATACATTTATTAGTACTAGTTTACCTGTGAACGGGAAGCATGTCACATGTAATTCTTCAAAAGGGACGCACATACTACGATCTTATTTTATCCTGAAATTTCAGACCCTTCCCTGTTTAAAAAGTTGTGACTCATTCTCACATTTGGAATATAACAACATGGATGACATATGGATATTGTGTCGGACTTGTCGGTCCATGCATTGAAAGATACAAAATGGCAGATAGCGATATGAATGGACGGTATCTATCGCTACTTACAACCTCCGTTGCTTTATATGGAATTAATGTACGGGACATGCAGGTGTTGGTGGTAATGAGAGAGCAGACATATTTGCATGCAAGTCATCAATAACATCGGAGGTGATAATGGGTAAGGGGGACGCACCGAAACTGTTCCGAGAATGCCTGCTGGATGCGGAGATTTCACTGAAAAGACACGGTGGCTGAGATGCGGAGACTTGCATTGACGGAGACACTGTGGCTGAGATGTGTAGACTTGTATTGACGGAGACACTGTGGCTGAGATGTGTAGACTTGTATTGACGGAGACACTACGGCTGAGATGTGTAGACTTGTATTGACGGAGACACTACGGCTGAGATGTGTAGACTTGTATTGACGGAGACACTACGGCTGAGATGTGTAGACTTGTATTGACGGAGACACTACGGCTGAGATGTGTAGACTTGTATTGACGGAGACACTACGGCTGATATGTGTAGACTTGTATTGACGGAGACACTACGGCTGAGATGTGTAGACTTGTATAGTAAACATGTAACTAGTACAACTACAGGGTAGAATGAGTAGCGTACTCAACCAGCGAGCCACATGAGCAATTAGCATGCATACCCACCCTGGCGTTGTGCTCAAGAGGTCGCTGGTTCAAATCTCCCTTGCGATGTATTGTTTATCAAGTGGATTTTTTTCGGTGATCCCTAGACATTATTGCTTGAAGCCACGGAGTTACGTGCCATGAGTGGTACTCTCGCGCTTTGTTAAAAGGGACGGAGCACATGTGGGTTTACTCGAATCCATTGAAGTCAATGCTCTACACCTTTTGAAGCCTTTGATCTTTCGACATTTGCTGGGAGAGACTGACCACCCATGGGGGTTGCCCAGAGTACAGAGAAGTCAATTCATAACCACTCGAAGCATACATATGTAATCTATACGCTTTATGATTGCCTGAAAAGATGATAAAGAATGAGTTCATTCTTAAAAGTGTTGAGAGTCCCTGTAAGTTCTTGCGTGTGTGAACATACATTGGTTATAACCTCATGGAGAGACGTTTAATCAGTATAGCTAGGAATTGTTAGGAGGGTGCCAACTATGTTTGTTTACTACCAAATGTTATCGTGACATCTCATAGTGAAGTGATTCTTAAAGTGGTGGTCCGTGGAACAGTGCCGTCCGCGATCTGTCAGTTTCTGAAAGTACATAAGCTATCATTTCAAGCAGCCGAGACCCGAAAGGGGATTTAAGATTATTGACACCGTTGTCTACCATAAGAGGCAGCTAATGTAGTTTTGTGGTGGAGTCGGCTATCTGCTAATATTGAACCGAAAAACCTTTCTGAAGTCGGATGTGTCAGACTCAAAAGTCACAGATTTCGCAGCCAAGCTGTAAGCTGACACAGAGCATTCCGTTTTCCAGACAACATCCTGCTAATTTGCAGGAGTTTGAGAACAAACGAAGATATGCACACCCGTATTTACGTCTTATACCACCGAAGTATATGCAACCGATATATCGGGACATTAAGCGAATAAAACGACGGCAAGACGTATTTCCGTTATCTGGACTACATCATGCTGGAAATCTAGTATGAACAGTGTCCTGCTTCAAGAGAGTAGCGGTAATCAAAGCTTTCAAATGGATGTACTCGCAGACTGTCTGCGAGCATGCCTGTATACTCAGTGACTCGATGATCATGATTGTGAAAGTACAGGCGGGATACATTCGGGAACAGTTGCTGGATGCAGCGAAGAATTTCTGTGTACGTAAAGTGACTTTTATTTTTGTGCCGGGACATGCGGGAGTCCGGGGTAATGAGAGAGCAGATTGGTTCGCTGCATACGCGGCTACTGCGGTTGTTGGCGAAGCCATGGATCGGGCGGACATTCTGAACGCCTTCGGAAAAACGCACGAATAAGTGATGATGACTCTTGTCCCATGACTAGAATAAGGGAGCCTGTGAAATGTGGTGTCGCTGGAAAAGTGCGGTTTCGTGGGCGAGAAAGAATGGTGCTCAATCAACGGCGTACTGGGACCGTCAATAAACGTGTAATGGCGGATACACTCAAGGATCGATCTGAGCACCTATTGACTTGTCCGGAGTGCAGTGACGATGATCCAACAACTAACTAAGAGAGATCCAGCGAGAGGTTGAGAATGAACGCTGAGAAAGAAGGTACATCATATAATAGCATTGACCCATAGGACCCCCGCCGGTTCTTAGCAGATTATGAAACAAATGAACGCAGATTTTGAGAAACACTGATTTACTACATCCTTATACCACTAGATCCATGTATTAATATCCCTCTTCAAATGCGCGACATTTGAACCCGGATCAGAACATGTTTTTGATTATGTCGAGGCATCATTCCGAAGTAATGTTGTACCTGGTTCTCTCTTTCTGACACCAGATCTGTATAGGCTAGTGAGCAGTAGTGACCCAGTTGGCATACGTCCAAGTGTGCACGCGCCGGTGTTGTCGCGAGTTCCAGGGTTGTGCTGCTGCGTAACTTGTGCCGCTGTGTTATTTGGGTGATGACCTCTCGGATCTGGTTGGTCTTTCTATCCACGTGTTAATAATTGATCCGATTCTGTTATTGACTTGGTGCCAGCCAAGGGAGATCATTTGCTTTGTTTCTCCTTTTCTTGACTGGAACGGAATAACGGTTTTTGTTGTTGTTGGTTTTTTTTTATTATTGATAAGTTATATATGAAACATGTGGAGAGATGGAGAGAGATGGTTTGTAGTTGTGTGTGGTTGAAGGAAACAGTATATACCAGACAAAAAGAAGAGTTCGAGACATGGGTTGGTTCCAACTAAGGGAGATAACTTACTTTAGTTCTTGTTTTCTTGTTTGGAAATGAGATAGTGGTATTTTTGGATGTTATTTGTTATATATATATATATATATATATATATATATATATATATATATATATATATATATAGAGAGAGAGAGAGAGAGAGAAGGATAGTTTGTAGTCGTGTTTGGTGAAGGGCAAGAGTACGTACCAGACAGAAAGAACGAATCCAGAGATCAGTTGATACTAACCAAGGGAGAGAGCTTACTGGTTTTTTTCTTTCTTTCTTGATTGGAAAAGGAATAATACTGGTTTTTGAGATGTTATTAGTTAAAAACAATCACATGCTAAGAGATAAAGAGAGAAATTATGGTTGTATTTGTCTGTGGTGAAGGGAGGAAGTATATGCCTGACAGACAGAAAAGTTCGAGAAATTAGTTCACGTCCTGTTTTTTTTAAATCAATGTTAAGGTCGAGTCATCGCGACCCGGAAGAAACTGACTTTTGTCAACGTTCCATTGGCTGTGTGAAAAGAACCGGACAAGTCTCAGAGGAGTTTATATACTGTTAGCATATACTGGAAATAATTGGTTTTTCAAATTTATCTCAATCAGTAGATGCTTTGCCTGGGGGATGCACAAAGACGATCTCATAAGTTCATTTCTTAGAGTTTCTTCCCCCCCCCCCAACCCTGTATTTTGTTATCTAGCGTTTCTTCCTTAAATCGTCTTCCACCTCTAGCAGGATCTATTCCAGAGAACGCAATGCGTTGTGTCATGATGTACAGCTTGGCTGAAATATCAGCGTCTCTCGGCCGGACATATCCAAGTTCAGTGTGGTATCAGGATAACATGGCCTTCAATAGTACGAAACAGTCAACCCAAACCCCCAAACCTTTTTATTCGTCTCTTACGACGTGCATGACAGATAAGCTTCACTATTCTTTGCTCCTTTTTCGGTCACAGGCATCTTTACTTCTGCGTTGATCACCAAACAAGCCCCTTGATCACCAAAACGAGAGCTAGTGTGGTTTCCGCTGGGGAGCGTGAAGTTCGTTGTGTTCCTGGTTTCACAGAGGCTGCGTTATTGTGCGCTTTCCGGTCCAGCACATTCATTTTCGTCATGCGCTCCTTACCGAGCTGCAGTGCAGTATCATCGTCAAAGAAATACTATTACATTGGATCAGTGATTTTGTAAATAACTGAACCGATGACGGTGAATATGAAATTTCCAGGAAAACGCCGTAAGTTATAGGAAAATTTCAGATATTTTAGCACAAGATAAAGGGTATGCTTGATGATGGCTAAACCTGAATTATAACTCGAAGTGTAAACAGTTTCTTTGCCCGGTCCCTGAATTGTCCCCTTCTACTTTCTCCTGCAACAATTCTGAACTCTTGCAATCTCCCGCTAACAGTATTCCACATTAATATCTTGTCTAGTATGCTCGTATATACGAGATTTCACCCAGTCCATAGTCTTATGCTTTGTCACACATGGGGTTATTTATATATATGCCCCCGCTGTCAATATTCAGCTATATTGTTACTGATGTGATTATATATACCCCTGCCCGTTATCTCCCTTGTCACAGATACCATTGAAACCAGTCTGTCAATTTTTTCATTTGAATAAACTTTAACATGACCGAAACAAACATTCATACAAAATACTACGCATATTTTCTTCTTCTTCTTCTTCTGCGTTCATTCTGAAACTCCTGCTGAATTCTCTTGTAGCAGGACCATTGTCCTACTAGATTTCCAGCAGGATGTAGTCTAGAGAATGGAAATGCGTTGTGTCGCCGTTTCATTTGCGCCAATCACCCGACACATCTGTCTTCGGCGGGATTGCGCATATGAAAGCACAATATATCCTGGACGCTCATTTCACAGCTAATTTCTGAATTTAGCAGATCATTGTATTGTCACACAATAGCGACCGTGTTACTGTCAAAGTTTTAGAAACCCATATTAGGGCAACTGATAATATCCCCATCTCTCATTTAATACTGGGAGTTGTCCTGCTGGAAGTTGTCCTACTAGAAGTTATCCTACTACAAGTTGTCCTACTAGAAGTTGTCCTACTGGAAGTTATCCTGCTAGAAGTTGTCCTACTGGAAGTTATCCTACTAGAAGTCCTACTGGAAGTTTTCCCGCTGGAAGTTGTCCTACTAGAGGTCATACTAGAAGTTGTCCTACTGGTGGTTGTCCTACTGGAGGTTGCCATACTGGAAGTTGTCCTACTGAAAGTTATCCTGCTAGAAGTTGTCCTGCTGGAAGTTTTCCCGCTGGGAGTTGTCCTACTAGAGGTCATACTGGAAGTTGTCCTACTGGAGGTTGTCATACTGGAGGTTGTCATACTGGAAGTTGTCCTACTGGAGGTTGTCATACTGGAAGTTGTCCTGCTGTGTGTCTTAAATATATATAACATTTCAGTCAACGAGAGTGAACCACTACAAGAAACTGAAAATGACATCTCAAATATCAAATCAAAAACTGAAAGAAGCAGACACTACGACCCCTACCACTAAATGTTACACAAAGAACAACCCATGATCTTCAGACCTGGAAGAGAACACAACAGACTGAAGAGTCATGTGCATAAGTTCAAAATTTGTAAGACAGATTTGCGCACTTGTAAATTTCAATTATACTGAAGCCCTCATTAAAGTGACGTGTCTTTTTATGTGTCAACATTTTCTATGACTTTTTATCCTTTGTTAGTTTCTCATTTTTGTGGGATTTCATTCCCAGTATTGTCGTGTATTTACAAGCCCAAAATGGAACAAAGAATAGGGACACTGTTATCTGCCATGAGCGTGGTAAGAGGCGACTGTGAAGGTTCTCGAGAGGTGTAGTTGGTTGTCCTATATCATAGATGGTCGAAGTGGCCCAGAGGCCATGCTGAAGTCGGATGTGTCAGAATGAAAGGAACAGATATTGCAGCCAAGCTAAAACTCGCGACACACTATTCCGTTCTCCGGACTGAGTCCTGCTAATCTATGGGAGTCTGAGAACGAACGCAGAAGGAAAAAAGAATAATAGGAATTAATTGACATCGGACTGTTCGTCTTTTGCGCTTGTTCTCAGACTCCTGCAGATTCGCAGGATGTGGTTCGGAGAACGAAATAAGTTGTCTCATGGTTTACAGCTTAGCTGTGATATCTGCTCAATAGGCCTGATACATCCGACTTCAGCATTACTTTTGGGTAACTTTGACCGTCTATGTGGTGGGACAGCCAACTCCACCGTAATACCTTCTTAGTTGTCTCGTGCCACCCTGCACGGAAGGTAAACAGTGTTTCTTACTGTTTGATCCACCAGCACATGGGTGGGGGCAGCTACAATGATGAGAACCCCTACCTGTGGCAAATAGGTTATTTGTTTATTTTTAACAAGGTGACAGTAGATAGATGCCTTGACGCGTTGTAGAAATATACTAACCTGAGTCATACACAAAACACCTGTTCCATTCTAGCCTAGCTAACTGTCACAGGTGTCATTTTTACCTGCGCATACCATACCGGGTTTTCACATATCTTGTATCTATTATGCTGTTTTATTAAGTAGGTTGTCGGGTTATCTGTCTACCACAACTTGCATTCTCTGTACCAGCTGTTCACATTCCATGAAGTCAATATAGTTATGCAATGGATCGCTGGACATGGCAATAACAAGGTGGATGGACTAGCAAAGAAGAGGGCAAGAGAAGAGCAGCGGTGTCACACTAACGACTACATACGCAGATAAAAGATGTTGAAATCTATGAGTAAAGAGACGGCTGTACAGACAGGTGATAGGAAATACTGGGAGAGAAATCTACAATAATATGACCAGTCCAAATTGTACAAGACAACATCATCACGGGAAAGAAAGACCAGAGTGTCATATGCAGACTTCGCAAAGAACATGTACAACTTAACAATCACATAAACGGTATACAACCACACCACATCACAGTTTGCCGAAAGAGATGGTCCTCACATTTAAAAAAAAATATAAGTAAGTAAAGTAACCCATAGCATTTATTAATCCCGTAGGTGAGATGTTAGCGATCTCACATTTCAGTGGCTCTGCAGTGGCTCTGCAGATGGCGGTAGCCATCTCTTCTCCATCGCAGTCTTTACTTCCTGGTTTAATCCCGTACCCATTTAAAGGCTGCGTCGACCCAGGAGCCGTTTCGATCTGAAAAACATTCCCGCCTCATCTGGGGAATGAACCCAGGACCACTCATGCGAAATCAGTGCTCTAACCACTGCGCTACGCGGCTTTTTTTGAATGAATGCACAGCACTGAATGATATTAGAAGAATGATTTTCCCTCCTTGGCCAGATAGATGGTGGCCGGATAGATGGTGGCCGGATAGATGGGACACACTGTATGAGACAAAAGAATATCTCTCAATCAAACACATATGTACCGCTCAATATCATTGGATCAAAGCGCACGAGCCCGTGAACCGCTGACTCATTATCCAACCAACCAACTTCCCATTTCTCCTTAAAGTTGACTGACAACTGTTTCATTTTCTTACTTGTAGAAATGTAGAAATGTGAATATCTTGTCTTGTCCTCTCTATGTGTGTCGCTAGACGTCATGGGGAGCCGAAGTCTTCTCTCTTTAGCTAATTGTGATGCTACTACTACCATAGTGCAGACTTGGTGTTCTAGTATCTCTCTGATGTCATCTATCCATCTTTGTCTCGGACTTTTCCTGTGTGTATATATCACCAATGTAATAATCTAATATTAATAGTAATAATAAGACCCATAAACAGGGTCGTAGAGGTGCCACACTGGATACATCAAGGTCGTATTGGTGCCACACTGGAGACATTAACGCCAAAAGCTCTCCACACATCTCTAAGACCATTCGAGGAAGTGTAGAAAAATCACATCCAGACCATTCCTTGATGTTATAGCAATTCAGGATTTTCTCTGTTCTCATCTTATCCTCCCACCCCAGTTCCTTGCAAAATAGTTTTACAAAATGAGTCGTGTTTCGTTATGTGTCCAAACCAAACTAGTTTACGCCGTTTCACCACTGCTACAAGTGGTTCTCGATAACCTGCAAGTTTGCTAATTTTGCTGCCTGGCGAATATATTTGTCTTGCGTTCTATATAACGAATTCTTAACAAACGCAAGACAAATATATTCGTCCGGCATCAAATAGAACCAACTTGCAGGTTATATTCAAAAACCTTATATTAAAAAACCTGAATCTTTCTTGCGTTCTATATAACGAATTCTTAACAAACGTCTGTTACACTTATATTCAAAAACCTGAATCTTTCTTTTCATGCCTGCA
This sequence comes from Meghimatium bilineatum, assembly GCA_034231615.1. NCBI lineage: Eukaryota > Metazoa > Mollusca > Gastropoda > Stylommatophora > Philomycidae > Meghimatium > Meghimatium bilineatum. Next base: position 61,157,073 of record CM067300.1, on the reverse strand, counting down.
TTAAGTGTCCAGTTTTCACATCCGTATAGTCATTAGAAGACAGCAGATCAAATGGTTCAGACATTAGATTCCCCACAGTTAATAATTCTCAAAAAAAAAAAAAAATCGATGCTGCTTAGAGGCAGAGAATACACAAAAAAACAAATGACACCAGAGTAAATAATGAGCTGCAAAAATAGCCGAGGCTGTGGAAACTTGTTGATAATAAATTCGGACAAGAACACATTGGAGAGAGATCACTTTCTCCCTCCATACTGCAAAGACATTTCTCCCTTCATATTGCAAAGACAGAGTTATTTGAAAACAATGCCAATACTTGTACACAGATCTGAAACAGGTTTGGTTTTGGTATACATATCCTATTCAGGGACTGTGTACACATACCGACAACAATTTGGGGGGGGGGGGGGGGGGGTCTGGAAAAAGTGTGCCAATTGTTGACACGGGGTGGGGGGGTGTTTGTGACAAAAGTTGACTTCAACAACACGGGTTGTTATACAACAGTTAAATTGTGTGAATTTGAAGAAAAAAATTACAATGGGGGAAAAAGTGTTGCTTTTCCGTACTGTTTCTACTTAAACGATTTTACTATTCCCCTCAACAGCCACAACTAAAAAAAAATATATTTGCAGAAAAGATACTAAAAACACGTGTTTTTCACAATACAAATTTTGTTTTTCTTTGTCAAATTCATCGCTCTGTTTCCTGTTCACTCATTTCGCAAAGCGAAATTCAAGTAGTTGTGCCTGAGTGTGCGCCAACCCGCCTATGTGGTGCCTGGGACAGAAATGGGATTCAAGAATATGTCCACATATAAGATGCACTATTATGTTTGTGTGTGAAGTTGGTATGTTCCATTTCAGCAAATACAAGAAATAAATGACGCAATGTCACGATGAAGTTGGATGGGCCACGTCGAAACGTTCACATATCACATCGAAGCTGTAAACCAGAACACATCGGATTCTATACTATATCCTCTAACCAGTAGAAATTTGAAAACGAAACAATTGCATGAGACTGTCTTATTTATGTACTACTTCTTCTGCGTTCGTTCTCAAGCTCCTGGAGGTTAGCAGGATTTACACAGAAGAACATAATGCGCGGTTTTCAGCATTTCGGCGATATCTGCGCCTTTCGTCCTGATACACTCGAGTTCAGCATGGTTTTGGTTCTCTTATGTGGACAGCTTATTCTATCCCATAACCTCTTTAGTCGCCTCTTTAGACATGCATGGAAGGTAAACAGTTTTGCTATTATTTGTTCCCTTCTCGAGACCAAACACACGGTCGTTCCTGTTCTAACACATCACCACCAAGCATCACATTTTTTTTAACCTCTTGATTGGTTCAATATTTTCTAAAGCTTCATACCCCTTCACTATGACCCCCCCCCCCCCCCGAACGATCATTTTGAGAAGCCCCGATTCAGTCACAGGGGCCGCCAAGGCACTGTAATATCCGAAGATGTTATGTGAGGCCAAAGGTGTATGTGTTATCAAGCGGTGTTTGGGTGAAGCCTAGCTGACAAAACAATCTGCATAATATCACTCAGTTCTTTCCTGGGCTGACGAAACCTGATATCTTGCCAGAACTCAGACACAAATAGCTGTTATCGTAGTCAGAGTGTTTTATATAGGGCCACGGTGTGTCTTGGATAAAGGGGTTTCCTAATAAAAGATTCTCACTTCATTTTAGTGATGTTTATGTGCACATCATATTTTCAAGAGTTATATCACAAGGACAGCCGTAGACGGACTTGTCGGGCCATTGACGCAAATAAAATGGCGACACAGCGCATTTACATTTTCTGGACTACATCCTGCAGGAAATCTGGTTGGACCATTGTTCTGCTATCAGAGAAATCCAGTGGGAGTTTGAAAATGAACGCTGAAGAAGAAGATATCGCAAGGGAAAATCGTTCGTGGATCAACAGATATATCTATGAAAAAAATATGGACCTAATTAACTCCATCTGTCTGGCACAGGCTTGCTTCAGACAGACTGTCCAGACGAATAGTACCATAATCCGTTGGAGGAGGGGGGGGTGTGAGTTGTAGTTATTTTTGGGTCTAATTCCATATATTGTATTTTCTTTTTTTCAAAAAGGGAGTTTAAACCTCTCAAACCTATTCCTCCGCCCTCAGTTCCAAAGTCTATGGGCGTGGTCGTATTATCATCTTTGTGATGTGTCCTCTACAGAACGTTGTCACTGCCATTCTGTAAACCTCTTGGTTCTGTTCAAGCCGTCCAGCCTTCTTCATTGTCATGTTCAGAAGGTCTTTTATATTGTGTGTCCATTCTAGTCTTAGTGTGCCTCTTTCTTCCCTGGAACTATACTCTCCTTGATTAATCTTTCTAAAACAATGTCCAATTAATGGAAGTTTATTCCTATTCTTTTGTACTTGACCTGACTGTTGCCACAAGGTACGGGATTCGAATCGCACTGCAGGGTTAATGATGCATCTGTACCGCTCATAAAGCACTGGCAAACTAATGAGTATGAGTTATAATGAGTTATATTTCCTAGAAAATCACTACAGCCAAAAATTGCTGCAACGTTGATAGCTACATCCTGAGTAGGATATGCTACCATTTTTGGTTGGTACTTGTCTGAACATTGATGAAGCAATCAATGACCATCACACCTGGTTGTTACCTATTAATGGTTACAATGACCATCACACCTGGTTGTTACCTATTAATGGTTACAATGACCATCACACCTGGTTGTTACCTATTAATGGTTACAATGACCATCACACCTGGTTGTTACCTATTAATGGTTACAATGACCATCACACCTGGTTGTTACCTATTAATGGTTACAATGACCATCACACCTGGTTGTTACCTATTAATGGTTACAATGACCATCACACCTGGTTGTTACCTATTAATGGTTACAATGACCATCACACCTGGTTGTTACCTATTAATGGTTACAATGACCATCACACCTGGTTGTTACCTATTAATGGTTACAATGACCATCACACCTGGTTGTTACCTATTAATGGTTACAATGACCATCACACCTGGTTGTTACCTATTAATGGTTACAATGACATTGACGAAGCAATCAAGGACCATCACATCGGCTTTTTGGTTCTTGAGAAGCTTTGAACCCTATATGAGATTGCACTGCATAACCTCCTTAGTCACCTCTTATGACATGCATGGAAGGTAAACAGTTGCTATTCTTTGCTCCCCTTTTGAGCATGGCAATACACATTTTATTCTCTGGAATACATCGTGAGAGCCAGCAGGTTTGGGAGTAAACACAGAAGAAGACTTCAAAACAGAACATGATTTTTTTTCCCTGAAGAAGATAGATAATGTAACTTCTAGAGGCACAACATATTCTTTCAAGGAAAGAGATAATGCTGCCATGTTTGTTTATCTTCTTTTTCGGCATTCGTTCTCAAACTCCTGCAGCTTAGAAGGATGTAGTCCAGATAACTCAATAATGTCATTGTCATTGCACAGTTATGTAAATTCCGAGAGAACCACAAACATTTAACACAAGTAATCATCATTCGGTATGTGTACTACAAGGACCATTAGGCCTTCTTGTAAACACAAGTAATAGATAAATAGAAACAAGGTTGCTTTAGATATAACATGGGCATGTGAATAATATACATTTGAATTATTTAAAAATAAAATTTTATCTAATGAGATTTTAACCTTTCAGAAATACTTTCATAATTTAACCAGATCCTTTCATAATTTAACCAGATCCTTTCAGAATTTAACCAGATCCTTTCATAATTTAACCAGATCCTTTCAGAATTTAACCAGATCCTTTCAGAATTTAACCAGATCCTTTCATATCCTTTTGTGATTTCTCGCCTGACATGAACGCTCTTCCAGTCGACCCCAGCTATAAATGGGTACCTTTCACACGAGTTAGTGGACATAAAGAAGCAAGGAAGGGAACTGGCTACTCCACCTAATAGTTGTTGTAGCTTAGTACATGAAGAGTTACGTCATCCCCAACGGCAGGTTGCTGCCATGAGACCTACCTTTAGCTTATTTTTTTTTTTAAACTTCTGTTACACATCTACCATAAATTTGAAAGCAACATGAATATTACCATATGACTTTCTTTTCTCAGAATCAAAGCTGGGAGGTGTCAGGACGAGAATGCCCTCAAGGACAGCTGATTCACTTGCGTGGTGCTCCTTCCAGATTTCAGTATATTACTTGCTGCTACCCTACAAGATGTGGTGTAGGTAAGAAACCATGAAATGAAGTGTCTTTTATTCTGTATTTTCGTAATCAGTTACATGAATTCAGTCATCATCAGGTCCTCGCAGTTCCCTATGTTCAGAAGTCTATACTGGTAAGTGAGTTTGCCTCTATGAAGGCAGCCATCAGTACAAAAACTTTGCAGGTACCTCAATGTTCCCTATGCCCAGCAGTCTATACAGTGTGTGTTGCCTCATGAATTAAGTCATCAGTATGAGGTCCTTGTGGGTTCTCCACATCTTCACTTCCAGGCTTTATCTCATAGAGACAGGGCTGCAGATATGACTTGATTAAAATGAGATAGAATTCCTAAAAAAAAAGGTACTAAGTTTCATCTGAGGACCCTTTTTACTAGAATATGTGGAGGTTATGTGGTGATACATTCATGTGTGGGAGAGTTGAAACAATTATGTTCACATTTCCTCATGTTCTTCTTATTTTCTATTTACCGGTAATTAGTTCAACCATTCACATAAACCACATACCATATACAGGGTCAGGATTTAACATTTTTCTTCTTGTGCGTTCGTTCTCAAACTCCTGCAGATTAGCAGGATGTAGTCCGGAGAGCGGAATACGTTGTGCCATGGTTCATATTTGTGCTGGCTATTATAACTCTTATAGTTGTTATTTAACATTCATATTTGTACTGGTTATAATTGTTATCTTAACATTTATATTTGTGCTGGTTATTATAACTGGTTATAATTGTTATCTTAACATTCATATGTGTGATGGTTATTGTAACTGGTTAGAATTATCTTAATATGCATATTTTTGTTAGTTATTGTAACCGGTTATAATTGTTATTTAACATTCATATTTGTGATGGTTATTGTAACTGGTTATAATGATATTTCAGGTGAGCATGTGAAACCCTGTGAAATCAATGGTACTCATGACACGTGTCAGATGTGCAGCGCTTATCAGAACCAGTCTCTGCGAACATCATCCTTTACAATGGAGAATTGTACCTATTGGCCACTGGATAAGGAATGCAAAAATAGTATGTAGTTAAAGATATATTGTTGTTATTCAATTATCATCATGTTCTTCTTCTTCTGCATGCATTCTCAAACTCCTGCAGATTAGCAGGATGTAATCCGGAGAATGGAATGCGTTGTGTCATGGTTTACAGCATTGCTGCGATATCTGCGCCTTTCGGCCTGACACATCCGACTTCAGCATCGCTTTGGGTCACTGACCCTATATGGGATGGGGCAGCTAACTCCATCCCATAACCTCCTTAGTCGCCTTGTACGACATGCATGGAAGGTAAACAGTGTTGCTATTCTTTGCTCCCCTTTCGGGCTCTGACAACACACGGGCGATGATCATGATACATCCATGTCATGAAATTCAGTGTTAGGTATTTCATTGTTTATGTTATCTCATTGTTAATAACCCAATACCAGGTAAACCATTGATGACCCCAAAGGATCCTGGGACATTTTCATAATGGGATCATCACTTTCAACTGTTTGATCTGTCCTTATCTTTCTATCTTCTTCTTCAGCATACATTCTCAAACTCCTGCTGAATTTCTCTTGTAGCAGGACCGTGGTCCTATTAGATTTTCAGCAGGATGTAGTCCAGAGAATGGAAATGCGTTGTATCACCGTTTTATTTGTTCCAATGGCCCGACACATCCGTCTTCGGTAGTATCTTTCTATCTAGTCTCCGCTGTTGAGCGGCTGCATTTCTCATTTTTTCACACAGTTTTGCACCTTTTTAAATTGTAGAGCGCATATAGTTATGTTGCGTGCAGTAACTTCCTATGATCGTGTTTCTTCCCAAGATTTTTCTGCGATGAGTTTCCTATGCTCAGAAGTCTATACTCTTTACGGATAGTGGACCTCTTCCATGAATTCCGTCATCAGCAGGAGGTCCTCCCAGTTGCCCCACAGCTTCACCTTCAGATCTTTCTCTTGGGGCCTTATTTTATTTCTCTGGTCATTGTAGCTTGGACTTGTCTGCAAAATGTGTTCTGGAATTTGGGGACCCTTTTGACATAGGCATTAGTCAGTTTGGACAGCCTTTATTTTGTGAAGATGTGCTTGTAGTCTGCAGTGTCCTGTGTGGAGCCTAAAAATTGTGGTTTTCTGCAACCTGCACAGCTTTAGAATGGGGTCCTGTGGAAAGTTGCTGACTTCATGTATGTTTGTATTTTCTTTTGATGAGAGTGATATTCTGTGATGGAATTGTTCCTTTTTTGCACCTGCTTTTTTGCCAGTCTGTCAGCTACCTTATTTCCTGCAATTCCACAGTGTGCAGGGGTCCACTGCAGCACACACAGTGCATTCTGCTTTCTGGACTACATCCTGCTAATCTGCAGGAGTTTGAGAACAAAAGCGGAAGAAGAAGTAGTAGGATATGTGGACCTAAAGGCAGGTTTTTGCAGGCAAGCTGCTAACCACAATACAGCACATTTCATTCCTTTCTCTGGATTACATCCTACTAGCAGGCAGGAGTTTGAGAATGAGGAGCAGCACCTATAACTCCATTAGCCTGTTTGATTTCTTCTTCTTCTTCAGCTTCTTCTTCAGCGTTCATTCTCAAACTCTGCCGGATCTCCCATGTAGCAGGACCATTGTCCTGCTATATTTCCAGCGGGATGTGGTCCAGATAATGGAGATGCGTTGTGTCACCGTTGTATAGCACCAATGGTCAGACACATCCGTCTTCGGTGGGTGATTTAATCTAATCATCATTCTCTCATAAATATATTTTAATCCAGTAACATGTCGATGGTGTGTGTGTGTATGCAGCATGTGTGTCACAGCCTGTGTTTACATGCGGGTATGTGCGAAAGAGAGAGCTTGTGTGTATGTGTGTCATTGTTGGGCTATATGAAAAATGTATCCGAACCACTGTCAAGACCTCTGTTCTAATAATCTTTCTGATCACAGTTGATAGCTCTGGTTTTCAAAGAAACACCAATGATGAGCAAACCAAACGCTGCATGTGCAACATAGAGCTCGGCAAACAGTTTGTACCACCAGAGTCACAGTATCCGGGGGCCCCTATGGATTCCTACTGCCAGCGAAGACATGTTCCATGTAAACCGGGACACGAACCGATGGTAGATGGTCAGTCACTTTTGTTTTTATATAAAAAAATAATTGTATTGTCTTATGTGTTTAAATCTCCCAACTTGTCTTATGTGTTTAAATCTCCCAACTTGTCTTATGTATTAAAGATAAATCTCCCAACTTGTCTTATGTATTTAAGATTAATCTCCCAACTTGTCTTGTGTGTTTAAGATTAATCTCCCAACTTGTCTTGTGTGTTTAAGATTAATCTCCCAACTTGTCTTGTGTGTTTAAGATTAATCTCCCAACTTGTCTTGTGTGTTTAAGATTAATCTCCCAACTTGTCTTGTGTGTTTAAGATTAATCTCCCAACTTGTCTTGTGTGTTTAAGATTAATCTCCCAACTTGTCTTATTTTTCTCATCTGTGACTTTTGAGGCAGTGTTCATTCTCAAACTCCCACAGGATCTCTCTTGTAGCAGAACAAGTCCTTACTAGATTTCCAGCAGGATGCAGTCCATAGAGTGAATTTGCATTGTGTTGCCATGTTATCTGCACCAGTGGCCTGACACATCCATCTTTAGTGGGGGGGGGGGACGGACTGCTCAGGATAAGGATAGTCTACTTCTTTAATCGCTCTGTCATCTTGCTATTTCTTGTTCTCAAAACTCCTTGTAGTTACCGGATAGTAGTCTGTGTAGATTAAAATGTAATATGTGTCATTGTTTACAGACTGGTTGTGATAGTTGCATTTGTTTACCAATACATGCAACATTCATTTGTGTAGTATTTGTTTACGATACATGAAACATTCATTTGCGTAGTATTTGTTTACCGATACATGCAACATTCATTTGTGTCGTATTTGTTTCCCGATACATGCAACATTCATTTGTGTCGTATTTGTATCCTGATATACTGATTTTTAAATTGTTCTATTTGTATCTACATACACTGTATTTGAATTGTATTGTAGATGTTTATCATATTCTGTATTTGAATTGTGCTGTATTTGTTTCCCAATACACTGTATTTGAATTGTGTTGTATGTTTTCCATATACTGTATATTAATTATGTTGTATTTGTTTGCTATACTATGTATATTAATTGTGTTGTACTTGTTTCTGTTTGTACAGGAGGATGTAGGCCATGCAAAGAAAATTATTTCCAGTCAGCGGAAGGATTCAGGCTATGTGAGCCTAAAACAAAGTAAGTCATACATGCATGTGTCTTGTCGCGACTCACATAGAGGAGCACAGAATAGGAAGCTTGTGACCAGCCATGCATAACATAAGAGATAATTAAGGAAAGTTTGGAAATTGGGTCGACTATCCCAGACCCAAACGGGTCAAAGAAATTCAGAAGCCATGCTAAAGTAAGATCAGGTTGCAAGACTTAGATATCGCAACCAATACACCATACACAATGCATTCAATTTTATGGACTATGTCCTGTTAATCTGCAGGAGTTTGAGAATAAACGCAGAAGAAAAGGTAGAAAAATACAGTTGGGCAAATCATCTACAATCAAATTACCCACTTACTTGTCTTGTGTTAACCCCTTATCTGTGGATGTATCCGTAAGGATATAATGAAAAGTCACCACAATTTTGTGGAGATCTCTTCTTAGCTCCCCAGGGATATAATCTATCTGAATGCTTATAATAAAACATCCAGTCGAATTGTTTCCCAGGGAAAGTAAGAAGAAGAGGATCTCAGAAAAATGGCGGTAACCCCTCATCGTATCCTTAAGGATACCTCAGCAGATATGGGGTTTAATAAAAATAATTTTTGGCATGACAAGATACGTTATAGCTTACCCATACGCCACAGGAGTGTTAAAGTGAAACAATGAATAAGTTTGATCTGTCATGTATGTTGCATGAGATGACTAAGTAGGATTTGTCATATCATTGACTACCCTATGCTATAGAATTTGGACAAAATATGCCACACTGAAGTCGGACATGTTTTGTCAAAAGGCACAGCTGTAAACCACATCACAATGCATTCTCTGAACAATTTTCTGCTAACCAGCAGGATATTGAGAACAAGTTCAGAAAAAAAAATGTGCGCTCCTTCAGGGCATCAGCAAAGAAACAATGAATAGTATTTTAGATAAAGGGGACTGGATATGTTATGGGATGGAGAACAAGTACAATATTAACTTACCTGTAATGTCTACAATCAAGTACAATATTAACTTACCTGTAATGTCTACAATCAAATACAAAATCCATTTACCTGTAATGTCTACAATCAAGTACAACATTAAGACACATGTACCATCTAAAATCAAGTACAACATGAAGATTTGAACCTGGAACATCCAGGAAACTCTTCATGTTTCTTCTAGCATATTACATTTTCTTACTTTCTCTCCTGCAGCTGCATTATGTTGGGATTGAACTATATATTCTTCTCTGATGCTACCGCTGATAACAACTGCAGCGAGCCTGACCCCATTACTACACCAAAGTTACATGTTCCAGGTAAGATATTTGTTGTTTTATTCAAATTTCAGTATGTATACGACAAGACTACTGCGTTCCCTCACAAATAATCAGCAACAGTATTCATGTGATTTGAGCTGGAGAGCGTGACGTATGTTGTACTGCTAGTTTTACAGCAGAGCTGCATTATTTGCTCCTTTTGACCTCCTTAGTCGCCTTTTACGACATGTGAGAAGGTAAACAGTGTTGCTATTCTTTGCTCCCCTTTCGGGCCCCAGCACCACAAGGGCGTCTTCCTGATATGAAAGAGGAGGAGATCCCCTTCTGTATATAGGAAACAGGCTTAATTCCCGGGTAGTCAAAGGAAACAATCCCTTTCTTGGTGTTGCCATATGTTGTACTAAAATAATTATATTTCATTTCTGCAGACACACCTGTACCAGTTCCCGTCAATCCCAAAACTTCACCAGTAGTCAAGATTGAACCTGACATAATAACTACAACAACCACACAGGATACTGGTCGCTTTGGCCCATCGCAAGATTTAGGAAGCGATGACAACAATTTTCCATGGCCCATTGTGTAAGATAACAACTTGTGTATTGTGTACCAAGATGAGTGTGTACGGAGAGAAGTGTACACTGAGTTTAGTGTACAGAGAGAAGTGTGCACTGAGTTTAGTGTACAGAGAGAAGTGTGCACTGAGTTTAGTGTACAGAGAGAAGTGTGCATCTAGATGAATGTGTACCAAGATGAAAGTACACAGAGATGAGTGTATGGAGAGAAGTAAACACAGAAATTAGTATGTATGGAGAGAAGTGTGCATTAAGCGTATGAATAATAAGTAGAAAGCTTCAAATAGTTATGAACAAAAAATAGAATGTTGTAGACAATGCTAAAGATGTGTTGTTGACAAGACATACATGAACCCTATACAACGCTGAAGATGTGTTGTAGACAAGACATGAACCCTATACAACGCTGAAGATGTGTTGTAGACAAGACATGAACCCTGTACAACGCTGAAGATCTGTTGTAGACAAGACATGAACCCTATACAATGCTGAAGATGTGTTGTAGACAAGACATAAACCCTATACAACGCTGAAGATGTGTTGTAGACAAGACATGAACCCTGTACAATGCTGAAGATGTGTTGAGCCATTGGTATAAATTAAAATTTCATTCTCTGGACTACATCCTACTGATAATCTAGTAGGATCATTGTCCTGCCACAAGAGAGATCCACAGTACGTTTGAGAATGAATGCTGACGATGAAGATCCACGTTCAAGTCTTGGATACAAACTTGTGATTTCTGTTAAGATGAAAGTGTGTGCTCAGAGGTGTGTCATGACATAAAGAGGTATGTTTTATGGATTACATCCTGTTATTCAGCGGGAGTTTGAGAACAAATGCAGAAGAAGAAGCCGTAATCCTTTTTTCAAGAGACTGATGATTAAGCTAGAAATGTGGTCAGTATTGTGCCTGCTGAGTTTACTTTTCCAAACTTGACCTGTTACCCATTTGCTAAGACTGCATCAAGCTGGAAATTATATACAGTAGACAAAAGTGTGTTGGAAAAAATTGAATCTTATAATGGTATAATTAATGTTAGACTTGTCACCTGCTTTCTTTATTTGTATGTTTTGTCTTTCACTTGACATTCTTATTGTTATATATGAATATTTATATTGCAGTGGAGTCATTCTGTTCCTGGTAGTATTAGTGGTCTTCATTGTGCTTGTCATGTTTTGGCGGAACCGCAAAGGAAAATCGGTTTGGGTCTGTGGTAAGTTGGTGTTGTTGTTTCAATTCCCGGGAATTATGTGCAGTTACCTCTTACTTCCTATATGTAATGGGGTGGTTTCTTTGTAGCTTTATTTGATACACAAGATTCCAACTCTCAGCTGTGTACAATGTTTTGAGAAGTCTCCTGAGGGGGGTAAATCCTAAGGGTTTTATGACTTTTCTACCTTTCTGCAGCCTGCAGAGTTGGAGTGATAGGCTTTATCTCCCCTGCCGAGCATCCCTTCCTGTCATTGGAGCCCAGCCTTTGACCATGGTTACTGGTATGCATTCTTCACCATCCATTTAGGCTGTCAAATTTTGCAGTGTTAAAATATTTATCTGATTCTGGGCTCTCTCAGAGGATTGCCACATCCTGCACATAGCTACTTTTCATCACAAACAATGTGGCACTTGTTCATAGCTGGGACACCATGTACACATTGGCAGTTAGGACCATGGTCAGGGTTGGAGCTCATCTGACTTCCAGAGTGATGTATGATTCTGGATTCTCTCAATGTTGCACCTCAATGGGAAACTTAATTGTACAGATGATTTCTGTGGGGCTTCTAGGAAAATCTCACTACATTGGCATGTCATTGACTGAGGGTTTAATCTTGAATAATTGTTCGTCCAATAGGACAAAAGTGAGACCTTCGACATGTGGCTGTGGTAAGTACAACTTCACAGAAGCATACAACTTCAAATGGCACAGGAAACCTTCAATCGCATGGCAAGTTTAAAATAAGAGCCATAATTTCTAATAGTGCATATAAAACTTCAAATATCATATGCAATATTTAATAAACACAATTGCAAATAGCACATACATCTGTGTGCTGCCAGGACCCAAAAGGGGAGTAAAGAATAGCAACTAAGAAGGTTTTGGGATGGAGTTGAGCATTCCATTCTTTATTGGGCAATTCTTTTGCGTTCACTCTCTGATAGTTAGCAACATGAAATCGTGTGATTTCCACCGGGGAGTGTGAAGTATGTTGTACTGCTGGTTTCACAGTATAGCTGTGTTATTTTTCACCTTCTGGCCCAGAACATCCATTTTTGGCATATATAGAACCAAAGTGACCCGGAAGCCATACTGAAGTTGTATGTGTCAGGCTGAAAGAAGCAGACATCACAGTTACGCTGTGAACCATGACACAACACATTCTGTTCTCTGGACTACATTCTGTTAATCTGCTGGAGTTTGAGAATGAATGCAGAAGAAGTATCACATATAACTTTTTCTTTTGTTGGCTAATAATGTCTATGTCTGCAGTGCCGTTTCTTGTATACCGATAGATTAAAAAATATTTAGCTATTGTTTAAAACTTTGTTTTTTGGAAAAAGTTTAACCCGTTAACTGCAGAGGTATTATTAAGGATTTGATGAAAAGCCACTGCCATTTTGTGGAGATCCTCCTCTTCTTGGCTTCCCAGAGGAAAAATATATCTGGAAGCTTATAATAAAACATCCACATCAATTGTTTCACTGGGAAACTAAGAAGAAGATCTCAGCAAAATGGCAGCAACCCCTCATTGTATCCTTAAGGATACCTCCGCAGTTAAGGGGTTAACTATTTTTTAATTTTTAAAAAATGTTTAACTATTGTTTAAAACTTTACTGCAGAAGACGGATGTGTTGGGCCATTGGCGCAAATAAAACAGCGACACAACACATTTCCATTTTCTGGACTACATCCTGCTGGAAATCTAGTTGGACCATTGTCCTGCTACAAGAGAGATTCAGTGGGAGTTTGAGAATGAACGCTGAAGAAGAAGAAGAAGTTTAAAACTTTATGTTTTTTGAAAAATGTTTAACTATTGTTTAAAACTTTATGTTCACAGCAACTGCGAAAAATTGTACAGACCCAGAGAAGAATTACTCTCAGGGATCCAGTTCTCAACAAGGGACTCATCAAGTTAAACATGGCGTTGGTGAAGGCTGCATCATCCCTCCACATTTGACCAATGTTGGCAAGGTTACAAATAACAACATCAATGGTGAACTTCCTAATGGTATGGGATACCTTCAAAATGGTCACCCGAACGGTAACGTTCACCGTGCTATTTTTAACCAAACTGAGCATATGAATGGCGATGCTCAGCAATTTTATGTGAATCCCCTACAATATCGTCTTGTCCCTACAGCTCGACCTGGTATTCTGAGAAGTACTAACCAGAATGTAACATACGGTCAGAGTCAAGGCAATGTGATTGATCGATCTATTGATAGCATTGGTCAAGAGAAGCTTCAAGTTCATGTTGATGAGTTTGAGGCAAACCAGGATCTGGGTGAAAATGATCCATTACTGGTACAAGACCACCTGCGGGGAGTTGCAGCACAGTGTCAGATTCCAAATCAAGCAGCTTCTGTAGAGAACTCGCCTCCAGTAATCCAGGCAAATGTTAGCCCACTGCAACTTCTGACATACAGTCGCCCTCTGCAGGCAAATTTTGGTCCAGCGTATGTACATAGTGGTGCGTCTTCGCCACCTGTTCAGCCTCATGGACAACCTGCTGTGACCTTTGCCCCTGGTGTTGCAGGTGCTGTTACTTTTACGAGAAGTACTTCAGTAATTGCCAGCCCTGAGGGAGAGGTAGATGAGGAGGAAATAGAGGCAAGGCTTCCAAGACTGAGCCAGTTGCTAACAGAGGGGGAGAACTCTTCAGCCATGGATAGTGAACCCAATCCTCGAGACTTCTTTCGGGCTGATTCACCTGCTAGAGAAACAACTCAACAACTGCGTCCCCCCTCGCAGAGACTTACAAATGGTCAATACCATCCTCCAAAAACTGGAAATACAACTAACCAGCAACCACGCAGACAAGGCAACAACCCCACACAACAGAGACCTGGTTATCTTCCAGCTGTTGTAGGACCTGTACCACAAAGAGGGTCTCATGTCAATCAACCTGATCACCGGATCATGAATTTGAAGGAGCAGCAGCTTGCAGAATCAATTCATTCATCACCCAGCAACCCACCAACAGATGGACAACACAAAGTTGATCATGACACTTCTACCCCTAAAACATATATCCCCTCTCCAGAAGAAGCTCAACAAACAGAAGTCAAAGCTTGGCTGCATCAAAATATCAATTCTTGTACTGGTGCCAGCGCGAATGTCAAAACCACCAAAGCAGAACAAGATTTGGTGCAGACGGCTGACTCTAAACGTGCAGTTGATACTGCCAGAAATAATCATAATATGTCAGACAGAAAAAGACAAGTGAGTGAAGAAAGTAGTGACCAGAACACACTGGAGAAAAAGCATGTCCCAGGCGGGATAAACTTTCAGAATGTTTCAGAGAGAAATCGTGTGCCTAGCGGTGGCAGTAATAGCAGTGGTCAGAACACTCTTGAGCGTCAGCGAGCGCCTAGCGGCGACCAACATAGACCTTGTATAAAGAATTCTTCAACTGAAGATGTTGACACCGCCGTTAAAAAACACCAACGTTATAATCGAACAGTTTCTTTTGAAGAAGATGGGAACCCTCAGCTTGTTAATAAACAGCGAGGCCCATCAACAGAACCCAGGCATACTAACAAGTCCAATAACTCTCCTGAAAAAGTCACTAGTGATCACAGATTTCGGGGCCCTTTACGATCTATATCAGATCCCGAACAGAAAAACACTTCACAGATTGATAGTGATGATGAAGAGACTGAGAGAAAGTGTCTTTCCCTGGAGTATAACACTTCAAATGGTTCCAGTAAAACATCGGTCAACAGTGACGCAAGTGGGACTGATAGCAGTGCAGGCAGCCCATGCCGAGTAAGTAAACACTCATTTTTTTCTGTATTTACTTGACATGCTATTCATCTTCTTCATTGTTTGTTCTCAAACTCCTGCCGGATTTATTTTGTAGCAGGAAAATGGTCCCATACTAAATTTCCAGCAGGATGTAGTCCAGAGAATGGAAATGAGTTGTGTTGTCATTTTATTTTGCACCAGTGACCTGACACATCCGGCTTCAGCACTTGACGTGATATGAGTTATATTCTTGGCAGACTAGTGTCATTAAGAATGTCATTCATCATCATCATTAAGTGCCGTCTCCGCAATGAAGGTTGGCTGCAACGTATCTCCAACATCTCCTGTCTCTTGTCTTGGTGGTGCACTTTGCTAGACTAACTTGTCGATCGTATGATGTTACTCTCCCACTTGTATCTCTGCTTACCACTTGCTCGCTTCCCTTCAACTTTACCAGATTGATTTTGTGATTTTGCTACTTTGATTTTTAAGAATGTCATTATGAGGGACAGAATATGTTACGATTTACTGATGCAGTGATCCCTCACTCATGTTTTGCTCGGACCTGAAATGAGAACAAAGATTAGCAACACTGTGACCTGCCATGTATTGCATAAAATAATAACTAAGGAAGTTCTGTGGGTGGGCTAGTTGTCTCATCCAATAGGTAAGTGTCCTGAAAGACATGCGAAAGTTGGATGTGTCAGACCAAAAGGCACAGATATTGCTGCCAAACTGTCAACTATGACAACACATTCCTTTCTCTGGATAACATCCGAACTAGGAGTTTAAGACCTGCAAAAGACGGATGTGTCGGGCCATTGGCACAAAAAATGGTTGACAATGCATTTCCATTCTCTGAGTTTATCATCTTCTTCATCAAACCCATAACACTTCAGGGTGGTAGCGGTGTCACTCTGGAACCATCAACACACAAATTTCACCATGCTTCTCTGTTATCAATTCTTTTCATTGCATTTCCATTCTCTGGACTAATCCAGCTGGAAATCTAGTAGTACCATTGTCTTGCTACAAGAGAGATCCAGCAGGAGTTTGAGAATGAATGAAGAATGAGGTTTAAGAATTTATAGTATCAATAAATTGATGTGTGTTATCGAAGCCTGAAAGGGCAACAAAAAAAGCAACATTGTTATTGTTCCATGCATCATGTTGTAAGAAGCGACTCGGAAGATTATGTGGTGGAGTTGGCTGTCGTATCTCGTATAGGCTCAGAATGTTACAGAAGTCATGCTATAGTCAGATGTGCCAAACCAAAAGGCGCAAATATCGCAGCACAGCTGTAAACCATGGTATAACGCATTCCGTTCTCAGATTACGTCCTGCTAATCTGCAGGAATTTAAGAACAAATGCAGAAGTATCAATAAATGTGGAGGAACATACCAAAATGTCATTACTAATGGTTGTGCCTGCAGCATACTCTACTTCTGTGTTTCTTTTCAACATTTCTGTGAGTTAGCAGGATGTAGTCTGCAGAACGGACTATGCTGCATTTTGGTTTACAGTTTTCCTGGTATATCTGCAACATTCGGCCTAAAAGTTTACTTTTCCATGTCTTTTGGGTCATTTTAACCTATTAGTTGGGACAGCCAACTTGTCCCCCCAAATCTCCTTAAATGCTTCTTACAACTTGCGTGCCAGATTACAATATTTCTATTCTTTGCTCCCCTTTCTGCTCCATCAACGTATGGGCAAACAATATATTATTCTTCAGCGTTCATTTTCACACTATACTGGTTCTCTTGTAGCGGGACAATAGTCCTACTAGATTTCAAGCAGGATGTAGTCCAGAAAATATAAATGTGTTGCGTTGCTGTTTTATTTACGTCAATGGCCTGCCACATCCATCTTCAGCAGGAAACAATATTTTGAGTCAGATCTGCCAAACTGGTGATCCTTCACATTATATATTACAAGCTGTGACACACCAGAATTATATATTACAAGCTGTGACACACCATAATTTTTAAATACTAGACGTTTTTAGATAGATACTTTAATAAATTTATCTATAAACCTTCAGTTTTGTAGGGGTACCACATTGGATGCATCAACACACAGAGTCAGAGTTGTAGGGGTACCACATTGGATGCATCAACACACAGAGTCAGGGTTGTAGGGGTACCACATTGGATGCATCAACACACAGAGTCAGGGTTGTAGGGGTACCACATTGGATGCATCAACACACAGAGTCAGGGTTGTAGTGGCTCCACATTGGATGCATCAACACACCAACATTTTCAATCTTCAGTGATGCGGATGAGAAAGAAATAATCCTGTCCTGTTCTTGATATTGCCTTCCATACTTTTATTTGTCCTCTGTTTCTTCCACCTTCAACAGTTCCCTGCAGTATTTTTTTTTACAAGGAATCATGTGGGCATACATATTCAAACCATGCAAGTTTTCATCGTTTCACTATTGAAAGAAATGATTCTTGTGAACTTGTATACATTTCTATTTTATTTCTTATGTACACATTTTCATTTTGCAGTATTTCAGTGGGGGAAAGATTTAGCTGGTGATACCCATCTTTTCTCACTGATGCAGACACATTTGGTGAAAATAATCACCCTATAACTTCCTTTTAGTATCAATAAAATAATAATATCTTAATGACACTTGTTCAGAGATTTGCGAACTAACCAACATGAATTTCTGGTTAGTTCTTTGTAGACGGTTAATGTAACCAAAGTTTGTCACTTGCCTCCGCTCCATTACTCATTGTAAGCAGAGTGAAACTTGTAAAAGGTTGATAAAGAATTTGTTACATAGATATCACTCGTAACATAAATGGTAACATATCCTATTCTGGATGTAGCCATGAACCCAGAATGTTTTGGCCGTAGTGATTTTCGTAACACACAATTACAGACAAAAAATGATATTTCTACCAATAGGCATTTCGAACAGAAGCATAATATAGCACATAACAAATAAGGAATGGAAGACAGTGCTATTTCTTACTAGTCATGTCATGTTGTGCTCTTGTTAAATGCTTTTTGTCAAAACATCAATTTTTGTGTTACCATGTGTGTTTTTCAGTGATTAGCAAAACTTCTCTACTTTTTCCAAGTTTCACCTATTGTAATAGTTTTGCTGCAGTAAAGTAAAGTAACCCATAGCATTTATTAATGCCGTAGGTGTGTGAGATGTTAGCGATCTCACATTTCAGAGGCTCTGCAAATGAGGACGGTAGCCATCTCCTCTCATGCAGTCTTTACTTCCCGGATTAATCCGGTACCCATTTAAGGCTGGGTCGACCAGGGAGCCGTTGTGATCTGAAAAACATTTCCGCCTCAACTGTGGAATGAACCCAGGACCACTCATATGCGAAGGCAATGCGCTAACCACTGCTCTACACGGCTCCAGAAACTGCAGTTTAGTTTGCTGCAGTAGTCATTATTGATTGTAAACAGATAAGCTTATGTTTTCCATTATTATTTATGAGTGCGCACCATTTTAGTGTCTACAGTTTTCAATATTGTTATTAAACCTAATCGGATGAGTACACCTAACTACAGTAAAACTGCTGTTGTAGCTGAAGCAGATTCTCCTATTAAACAAAATCATGCATGCAAACTTGTACAATATAATGTTTCCTCTGTTAGTCTTGACACAATGTTTGACTGTGGGTGATAAATCATCTTGGTGTAGAGCAGATACTCACTCGTTTGCCTGGCAACAGGAAGGCTCTCACAGGCTACGGAAGCATACCTTAAATAAAAGCATGCCTAAATCGGATGTGCTGGGCCGGAAATCGTAAAATAACCCAGCTTTGCTATGAAACCAGCAGCTAAGAGTATTTCACACTTCCAGGCTGAAATCACACGAACTTCCATTTTTGTTTTTGAGAGAGAACGCAAAAAAAGAAGATTCATTATTCATTTGAAATTCTCATGATCATATCAATTCTAAACTAAGTACATCTTATGATTTATGTATTGTAAGATTTGGTACTTGTTGACAAATCGTCCAGTTTTGTCTGTTATCTTGGAAATTCATGATAGCAAATATGATATGAACATTTTGTGATATTTTATGAGGATGTACGGATGTGCCATGATATGTCTTCTTCGTTCAGCATCTCTAATAGTGTCAGATTGTCAAGCCTGTTATAAGTGCACGAAGTCCACTGTGTGCTCCTGGTCAGAGCTGCTGTCCCGTTCCTTTTGCCTGAATCTGTGTCCTCTGACCAGTCACATTATCTTTGCTCTTTGAATGTTGGTCAGTCCTGAAGTATGTGTTCAGGGTTTGGGTTCTGGATCCACATGTACATTCATTCATCTGTGTATGAGATCCTCAGTGGGTAAATGTGTCCCAACAGCCTGAAGTAGCTTGTTCTAAGGTGAAATAGTGTGGTCTGTTGATATCTTTGCAAGTGATGTATTACATCTGGTGTTTTCTGGTGTTTTCCACTTCCATTTGTTTCTTCCACTTTGATGTGTATGTGTTCTGGATTATGGTATTTGCTTCCCTGTAGGACAGTGGATGTCTATGTTGTTCCATTTCTTCTTTTCATTGTACGCCTTGTGGCGGACCCTCTGAAAGCATTCAGCTGACTGTCCTGAGAAGGACTTATGAGGGTGATCTGCGTTGTGTCATATTTTACAGCAAACTTCATTTCTGCACCTTTCGACCTGACACATCCATCTTCAGCCAGCATTTTTTTGGGCCGGGTTGGCATTCCCATATCTTCGATCTCTAATACTTGGCCAGGCTACAGCAGAGTTGGTGCACTCCTGTTTCCAGGCCCACTGCGTGGAAGTGTACTGAGGGTCTTGGCCTTCTGTGTTTCGCTGGCCCTGATGCTCGACCAGCTATGAAGTGCCGGCCTGTGCACTCTGGTGTGCATGTCATCTCTGGGCCCATATTATTCCATTTGACTTCCTGGTCCTGACAGAGCATCAGCTTTCATTTCCCATGATTCCAGTCAGTGTGACAGTATCCATTGAAGGGTAATAGCTGAGAATTTTTGAATATGTCAGAGCTCTTGTCTGATGTACGTGAGATGACATGTAACATGTCAATGCTGAGTTTGTTGTATAATTCCTGTTAAGTCACTACAGCTGATACATTGATGCCACGCTGAACTGAAAGTCAGACTTGTGTTTTCAATCATTACTTTTTGAATTTATCCTTATTTAAACTTGACACACCTTATATAATACTATTAAACTTGACACATCTTATATGATACTATTTAAGGATGATTATGTTTTTGGGTTATATTTTTTTTATGCTAGTGTCCAATCTCCATTTTAACTACTCAATTAGCGTACTTGTACTACATTTTGTAATTCTTGTTCCTTCTCTACTAGTGTTTCACTCCGTTACAGATGATGGTGATTTTTTGGGGGTTTTAGATGGTGATTACCTTGTGTAACTCAGATAGATTCTCCTGTGTATGTGCACATGATGGATAATCCCTATGGTTGTTTTATAGGGCCTTGGACAGTTCATCCCATGGAAGGATCACCAGATTATTATTCAACCTGCTTGTATTATTCTAGCCAGTCGTGCTGTTGAGTTGCTGCATTTCTCATTTTGTCACAAGATTTATCAGTCTATGCTGCTTCAACGCCAAATATAGTACATAGGTCAGAAACCAGAGTTCTCCAGTTTAAGCAATATGATGTTACTATGTGTAATTCTTGTATTTTGTTCAGACCTATAGTCATTCCTTCTTTGTTGGTTGTTCTGCGAAGGGTCTCTCTCTCTTTTGGTCTTCCTCTTTTTATTTTGCCATCTGGTACATATTTTAATGCTTGTAGCTGCCGTCTGTTTTCGTTCATTCTAAAAACGTGTTGGATGCCCATCGTTTTCTTCTTATTCTTGTAGAAACATTTTGGTGTTTTCTCTTACTTGCTTGTTAAACTTGAATTCCTCCCAACCAAATATTTAATAGTTTCCCAAGACATTTATTTGAAACCATTTTTTATTTAGACACTTATTATCCCAAGATCATATGTTAATACAGAGATTACATTGGAGTTTAAGAGTTGGGAGTATATTTACTTACTGTTGTTTTTTTAATTTCCAGATGTTTGTTAGGTGGTCGAATGCAATTTATGCCAATGCAATTCTGGTAGAAACCTCTTTTGTTGTAATGGACGAGTCCAAAGTACTATTACTGAGAAGAAACACGAGGGTATAAGTGGTTAACTTCACAAACCCAACTTCTGGGTCATTTTAACACTCTGTAGGATGAGACAGTCAACTCCACCTCTATAATCTTCATAGTTGACTCTTATTACATGCATGGCAGGTAATAGTGTGACTGGTTCCCCTTTCCCCCCCCCCCCCCCCTTTTTCAGGCCCAGGCATTGTGGGTGAGAATTTATAAGTGATGACTAAAATCTAAAACTTCACCAATAGTTCAGTAGCAGTGTCCCCCATAAGGGACTTGCCTATGTGAAGTGTTGTTTACAGAATGTTGTCCGCACTGCTACTCTCTGTAATTCTCTCTGTTCTGGGTTCTCGGTTCTTGGTCTGCCTCGTGTTCTCTTCCCTGGAACTTTGCCCTCCATGATAAAGCTTTCTAGACCATTGTGTCTCTTTATGTTTCCAAAATATGTTAGCTTGCGTATTTGATATTTTTGAGGAGCCAGTCTTCTTATATGTTCAGATCTTTGTGAACATCTGCGCTGATTTGTCTTTCTGTTTGTGATGTTCTTAGGACCTTTCTACAGCATTTCATTTTGAATGCCGATATTTTCTTTTCCATTACAGATGTCATTGCCCACGTCTCACATCTGTATGTTGCCACTGAAAAAATATCGCTTTTTAATAGTTGTAACTTTGTTTTTTTGTTTACCCCTTGCCATAGATTTTTTAAATGTGATGTTTTTTGTAGACCCATTGCTAATCTCCTTCTGATCTCCGCTGAGCAATCTCCTGTGGTGTTGATGGTTGACCTGAGATATTCAAAATTGCAGACATTATCTATAATACTTTGTGTCAATGACTATTTTACATGAGAGTCCATTTCTGTTGATATGCATTATTTTTGTCTTTTTTGCACTGAGGAAAAGATGTGGTGTCTCTTTGATGTTTAACTGACATAATCATGTGTTCTATGATGTTTGATATAATCATGTGTTCTATGATGTTTGATATAATCATGTGTTCTATGATGTTTGATATAATCATGTGTTCTATGATGTTTGATATAATCATGTGTTCTATGATGTTTGATATAATCATGTGTTCTATGATGTTTGATATAATCATGTGTTCTATGATGTTTGATATAATCATGTTTGTTTGTTTTGCGTTCGCTCCATTGTAACCATCACGGGTGTCCGTGCGATTTCCGCCGGGAGCGTGATTACGTTGTGCCACCGTTATGTGCCTTGTAGGCCTAGCACATCCGATTTCGGCATGCCTTGACAATTCAGGTGGGCTACCCTTAGCCTGTGACAGCCTCTATATCTGTTGGTATAATCATGTGTTCTTTGATGTTTAACTGATATAATCATGTGTTCTATAATTTTTAACTGACATACTCATGTGTTCTAAATCCGTGAGGCTTCTTAATATTAGAGTGGTGTCATGTGATGTATTCCTTCCAGAACGTTGTCTTCCCAATGAACTCTCTGAACCTCTCTGTGTCTTGGGTGATGTGGCTTGCATTTTCTAGCGATGTATTCATGTTATCTTTAATGTTGTCAGTCCATCGTCTTCTTGGTCTGCCCTTTCTCCTCTTCCCTGGTACTCTTCCCTACATTATTTGTCTCTCTAAATTTCTGACATATAAAATTATAATCAGTATATTTCTGTATTAATAAAACTATAATAAAAATCAGTTCATTCTGTGTTCTTTCAGACCGCCTTGTATAGACGAAGCCAAAGTGAGAATGCTCAAAGTAGTGCCGAATCCAATCACAAACCCCCACCAAGGTCTATGTCTGAAGAGAAGCCACAGAAGTTAGATCGACCGATTGCAAAAGTGAAACGTAAGTTGAGCTCATATACACTTTATCAGATCAAATGTTTTGTCATCTTCACAGTTATTGTTGTCTACAATATATCCCTCCTGTCATCTGTCCCATGTCGTACTGGTACAATATATCCCTCCTGTCATCTGTCCCATGTCGTACTGGTACAATATATCCCTCATGTCATCTGTCCCATGTGGTACTGGTACAATATATATATATACACACACACATATACAGTACAAGCAATAAAGAATAAATGTAATTGGGGATTTTTGAAAAGTATTGTTGAATAGAGAAACTTGTTATAAAATGCGCTATAGAGGGATTGCACTGTATATGTTATAAAAGAATGTGCTATATAGCAATTGCACTGTATTAGTAAATATTGTTTCTTTAATTTGTTTTTCATGCAGCAATGCCTGCAAGCGACAATGCAGTGAATCAGTTGCCATTTGAAGTATCAGAGGAGACCGGTGCTGCGCCACAGTTAACTGTATCTGCTGGCAGCTCTAGTAATATTGCTGCGGCCATCCATGGGAACAGTGATGATAGCGATCATGAGGTGGGTATTTTTGTTTCATATGGAAGGAGAGAGGAGCAGTAGGACGAGGGAGAATTAAGTTGAAAAATTATTAGATTTGAGTTGAAGAAATGAGAACTGAGCACAAAAGAGGAACTGAGATTTTACTTTGTAAAGGAAGGATTATTTGCAAAGGAGAGATTGTTTGTAAAGCAAGGATTGTTTTGTAAAAGAAGAATTGAATGTAAATGAAAGATTGTTTGTAAAGGAAGGATTGTTTTGTAAAAGAAGAATTGAATGTAAATGAAAGATTGTTTGTAAAGGAGGGATTGAATGTAAGAGTGACAAAAATAAAACAAATATAGGCCCTAAATATAATATTATGTACTGATTATCTACATAAAATAGTTTAATCATTATAGATTAAAATTAGTGGATATATAAGTTTAGAGATTAACATTAGCAGACAGATAAGTTTATAGATTAAAAATCATTAGAAAGATAAGAGATATAAAGTCAGTAGATAAATAAGTTTAGAGATTAAAATTAGTAGACAGATAAGTTTAGACATTGAAATCAGTAGACAGATAAGTGTAGAGATAAAATTCAATGAATAGATCAGTTTAGATACTATGCTTAACCTAATCTAACTTTGATACAATGTAACATTGTAACATAATAAATACTCTCCTGTGTCTCCAGGACAACTCAGAGGGAAATCACATAAACACATCATCAGTGGAAGAGAGTGACAACACTAGGGGAGATAATGTTGAGGAAAACAATGTTTAACAAATGTTCTAGTTTACCTTGTTGAAATCCTGATAGAGTAAGGAAAAAGGAGTTAATAAAAACAAATGTCAATCAGGTACCGGTATATTGAAATCTGAAGCTGCCATATGCATATCCAGTTTGTGTGTTAGCCATAGTCTTTTGAAGCTGTTTTCACAATCGTAGATTTGTATGTGCTATCAACATATCATCTGAGCGGTGACAGCAAATGTTGTCTACACAACCATATGTTGTCCATACTCCACTTTGAGCTTATGTACTGCTTGAGATTTGGCCATCGATTGTTCGTTAGAAACATTTACTGTGTATCGTTTTCTTTTTTAAAATAATTTGGATGCATTTTTTACATGGTCAACTATGGCATACCTGTCAACTGGTACAGATCTTCTGTTTTTGTATAGAACATTCCAGCTGAAGACAGATTTGCTGGGCCATTGGCACAAATAAAACGGCAACACAATGCATTTCCATTCTCTGGACTACATCCTGCTGGAAATCTAGTAGGACCATGGTCCTGCTACAAGGGATATCCAGCAGGAGTTTTGAAATGAACGCTGAAGAAGAATATAGAACATGCAGTGCCTAGGTAAAATTCTTTTAATTAGGTGGCAGCACAAAGTCACTGGTTCCTTTTCCATGTTCAGAATAAATGAACTGGATTTGAAGTGCGGCATTGCCAGAAATGAGCGCTACTGTAGGCTTAGAAGAATGTTTGCCAGCCAAGAAAGAACTGAAAGTGTCGGTCATTGTATAACAGTTGATACAGTCATGTGGAGATGGGAGCACATATTGATGTGTCCGGAGTGCAGTGATGATCCGATGATACTAGCGTAATAATACAACTAAATAAAGCAGGTTGGAAATGGACTAGTGTCAGGGCCCAGGTTACAGTGCATGAGCTTGCACAGCTAAACTTGAACCACAAGACATAATTATATTAACAGACAGCTCAGTCAACAGAAATACAAATAAAAGCGGTTGGGGTTTTGTTGCCTACAGAAACGGCATAAAGTTAGTGGAGAAATAATCTGCATTCTCCACTGTCACATCGAGCATGAGGATGGAGATAGAGGGAGTTACAGCAGCTCTAAATTGGTTAATAACTGGTGTATCAACACCCTCTATAATACTCACAGACTCTCAAAGCATGCTGCGTATGATTAAAAAATGCATGCTGAAAATGGAATGGTTTGATTTATTGAATAACTCAATTGTCCAGAGCATTACATTGATATACTGCCCTGGTCATGCTGGGGTCCGAGGAAACGAGAGCCAACTTATTGGCAGGCAATGCTGCGATAGACGGCACGAAGCTGAGAAGAGATAACGCAGACTTGATTAAGGCAGTCATAAATTCATTACAAGATGAATGGCTGCTGGAATGGAGAGCAGAGCACTTATAGGATTTTCCCTTGTACCATGATGCTGGTTTCTGAAGAATCAAAACAGTGAAGTGTATTTGGGAGACTAAATTAAAGTTCTAGACACATTTTAAATAAATGAAAGAAGAAAATTGAATACATTATGTTTAGTATTTACCTTGAAGATTTATTTACAAAATAATCTTAGAAAACTTACATATATTGGTTGGTAAGAATTCAAATCAAGCAAGCATATAAAAGATGAAACAAAGCGGCGATATGTTTCTACAACAAGAAGAAAATGATGAGCTTATATCAGACATGTACTTAGAATGAATGAAAATATACTGCCATTACAAGAATTAAAATAGGTACCAGATGGCAAAAGAAAAAGAGGAAGGTCAAGAGAAACTCTTCGTCAAACAACCATCAAAGAGGGTATGATTATGGGGCTCACAACATACGAGAACTACACACAGCAGCATCACATCTCTCGAACTGGAGAGCTCTGGTTCCTTCCCTGTGCCCCATATTCAGCACTGAAGGAACATAAATAATTTCACCTTTAGTAATATACTCTTTTTGCAGATTTGTGAGTTACAATACAGATATGCCCTCTGTCCCAATGGCATTAAAATGGCATTATATTGCTTGAAAGTCTGGATTTTCATACCCCTTCTGGCCAGAGCCAGAGAATAACTATCACACCACCAGGAAGGTAGGTTTAAACCTATGCATTTCTCCGAACCACTGCAGCCAAGATATTGACAACTGGTTATGCCGAACTTCTCTATTGCTCCAAGCATGCAGCCAAATGTTCAAGTTAAAAGGATTGTCACATCCTGAGTCACTGTGCCTCTATGATGGGCCTCAGTCATAGGAAAAAAACAAGTCTGTCAGTTTCATCCTCCCCAGTTCTGCGTAGTACATCTCTGGCTCCCTCCCAAGCACAGAGGGTTCATACATATAAAAATATACAAAGCATAGAACACATTGCAACAACAAAATAGAAGTATGAGAAGCTTATTTGTATAGATGATGTGCCATGAAGCTTCTATAAGAAGATAACCTCAATATAACGCCATATCATCTAATGTTTTCGGGCTGGTTTGTCTAGTGGGCTGTTGGTGAGACCCACAGACGCAACTGCATGCACATACAGATATTTAGATGATGCATTTTGGATTGAATTAGAGAAAGATCTTGCGGAAAGTTGACATTTATGCTATAGTAAAAAAAATTCATTAATATAATAATATAGTTGAAAATAGGGCAAATAATTATCTGCTGCAGTTTTGCCATGCCTATGGTGTGCAGTTAGCATGAAAGTGTACCGTTTACATTCATAGTTAAAGTGTAGATGTGCTCGGATGTGTGACGTAAGAATAGTTGATTTTTTGTACCTGTACGTGATCAATCTTAGTACATCTATACTTTGATTTCTTGTACCTGTACATGATCAATCTTAGTACATCTATACTTTGATTTCTTGTACCTGTACGTGATCAATCTTAGTACATCTATACTTTGATTTCTTGTACCTGTACGTGATCAATCTTAGTACATCTATACTTTGATTTCTTGTACCTGTACGTGATCAATCTTAGTACATCTATACTTTGATTTCTTGTACCTGTACGTGATCAATCTTAGTACATCTATACTTTGATTTCTTGTACCTGTACGTGATCAATCTTAGTACATCTATACTTTGATTTCTTGTACCTGTACGTGATCAATCTTAGTACATCTATACTTTGTTTTCTTGTACCTGTACGTGATCAATCTTAGTACATCTATACTTTGATTTCTTGTACCTGTACGTGATCAATCTTAGTACATCTATACTTTGATTTCTTGTACCTGTACGTGATCAATCTTAGTACATCTATACTTTGATTTCTTCATGTGATTTGATGAATTTGAGCATACACATGTTGTTGACAGTGGTTGCCAGAATTTGACCATATTACACAAGTTAGGCCATTTTTAAATGTCTCTAGCCATAAAATGTATGTGTTGATCATATTTGTATTTTTGGTTCGTTTGAAAATGTATTAGTAGTTAGGAGTTTGGTCTGCCTTGTGTATTGCCGAGACCCGAAAGCGAAACGAAGAAAAGAAACAGTTTCCTGTTGTAAGAGGCGATTAAGGAGGCGTTGGGGTGGAGTTGGCTGTTCTATCCTATGCAGAGTCAAAGCGACCCAGAAGCCATGTTAAAGTTGAAAAGCTCCAGATATCACTGCTAAGCTGCAGATCAGACACTCCATTCTCTCAACTACATCCTGCTTTTTCTGCAAATCAGACACTCCATTCTTTCAACTACATCCTGCTGGTCTGCAAATCAGACACTCCATTCTCTCAACTACATCCTGCTGGTCTGCAAATCAGACACTCCATTCTCTCAACTACATCCTGCTGGTCTGCAAAAGATTTAGAACAAATGTAGAAGAAGATGTTTTGACTACTTGGTGTCCGAGTGGGCAGTGCATCGTCTAATTACTCAAAGTATCAGTGGAGGCAGAACACCTCGCATGAGGTAGACATAATCAACCCAAGTCTAATTCTATGCTTACGGGAACATGTGACATTGTAACAGATGGTGGTTTATTTCTAATAGATTCTATTCACAGTGTGTGTGCACGACTTGGTACGACTTTCAAGGTAGATTATGGTAAGACAAGGCTTATTTGATGATAAAAACAATATCCGAAATTATTGAATCATTATTAACTGTTATGAGATTTGTATTATAGGTCAGTCATTATTTACTGTGGATACTTAGTTACTCTGTTCACTAGCTTTCTAACTCACTAGTTTTCTAGCTTTGTCCTTTTACGTGTAATTTACAAAGTGTAAGGCCTAATGTTTTCAATCAATGAAATGCCATGCAGAGTGGCGTAGGTGATCATGCCTCTCCACAACTCTCTGTCTCTTGTGTTGTTAATAAGTTCAATTGGTGACTTCTTTGTGTGCCCCAGTGACAACCCGTCCAGAAATTTCTCTCTTTGTCTTTCTCTGTCGCTTATGCCCTTGTTCTTTCCTGTTATTACTAAATATTCAAGTTTTACTTTTCTCATCACATTTACTAAAAATCTGCTTCTAATATTTGCTATAATTTGTTATTTTACTCCAGCATCTCTGATGACTTCTATATTAGTTTTCTTAACTGTCCATGGAATTTTCCTCATTCTTCACAAAAACCACATCTCAGTTGCCTCCATCTTATCTTGAGCATTTTTGTTTACTGACCATGCTTCGCACCCATACAGAAGAATTGCCTGAATAGAACATCCTAGCACTCAAACTTGTGTATGCATTGATATTACTCCATTGCATAGAATGTTTCTCATCTTTTGAAATGTTGATATGACTTGTGCTATTCTGTTCTTATCTCATTGGAGCACCTGCCATCTGATGTTAAAATGGTGCCAAGATACTTGACTTGACTTTATCCGCTTGATTTAATTTTGCATCATTGATAGTAATACTTATACCAATTTATACCAACACTGTGCTACCAATATCAAACATGGTCTTTAACAGCTTTGCAGCAAAGAAAAATTGTTACATGTGAAATGAAATGTCTGAGAAAAGCTGCAATGGTTACCAAACTAGATAAAATAAGAAATGAAGAAATTAGGAAAAGAGTTGGTATAATATCATGTATCGAACATATTGAGAGACAGCAAGTAAAATGGTTCAGTCACCTTATGAGAAGGAAGCCAAACCAAATACCAATAAGAGCATATAATACAAGAATATCCGGGCGTAAAGCCAAAGGTAGACCAAGAAAACGGTGGATAGAAAACATCAAGAGAACCTTGAACAAACATGGACTAAATGCAACCTCGGCGACACATCGGGTCTTGAAACGACAGCTTAAGCTACCACCCCTACGCTTAACGGCAAGTGTGAATGCGATCAACAATCATTCACCTGGAGAAAGACAATAGACAATAGATAGTAATACTGCATTGTGGTGGTGTGTCCTTTGAAACAATTATTACTTCTGTTTTCTTCTTCTTTAGACTGGGGCTTTTGTTTTGATTTTCTTGTACTACCATGTCTAACAGGGCTTAAAGTTCTTGTCCTCTAATGTTTTACAAAGCATAAAGTCCATAGTTAATGGTTTTTTCCAAATGTAATGTCTATTTTTAATGTGTTACAAAGTGTAAGGTCTATGGTTAATGTTTTACAGTGTAAGGTTTATGGTTAATGTTTTACAGTGTAAGGTTTATGGTTAATGTTTTACAAAGTGTAAGGTCTATGATTAATGGTTTACAAAGTGTAGGGCCTATGGTTAATGGCTTACAAAGTTTACATCCATGGTTAATGTTTTACAAAGTTTAAGGTCTTTGGTTAATGTTTTTTCCCCAATTATAAGGTCTATGGTTAATGTTTTACAACAAAGTGTAAGATTCATTGTTAATGTCTGACAAAGTTTACAGCTATGATCTAATGTTTTACAAGCGTTAGGGGTATGTTCTGTTGTTACACAAATTTAACCTATATTTATGTTTCATGTTATTTTGTTTTTAATTATTCATGATTTATGTTTTTACTATATTTTTTACTGATTTTGTTTGTTTGGTTTTTTTTTACTTTATTTTGAATGTCAGT
Organism: Meghimatium bilineatum; assembly: GCA_034231615.1. Lineage (NCBI taxonomy): Eukaryota > Metazoa > Mollusca > Gastropoda > Stylommatophora > Philomycidae > Meghimatium > Meghimatium bilineatum. The sequence goes on along the minus strand of CM067300.1, from coordinate 61,126,537 downwards.
ATTTTTGTAATGCCTGAATATTGTTCAGGGCTTTTGATTTATTTTTGATTTCACCCAAGCCATTACAGCATTTATACATTAACATTTTTGTGACTAACTTCATCCTAATGAAATTGTTTCATAAATTCTCATATGATGATGGGAAAAATGTATGCTTGACAAGTCTCCCTGATTATAGCGGGAGATTCACATTGGACTGAACTATTGCGGACTTGTACATATTTGCTGTGTTGTGTACAGATTATGTACAGATTTCATTTAATATTCCCATATTGACTTTTAGAATTTGATTTCAGTGAATAATTCTTTATACGTAATTCAGACAGAATGTCTGTAAGTCTAGCATAGATTTATCATAGATTCTTGATTAGGTACCAGTATCACTGCATAAGGAGCATTCCCATAAGCGTTCTGCTTGCTCTTATGTCAGCCATCAAAGTTTATATATGTTCAGTGTCCCGGTTGGTTGTGGGTATATGTTCTTATGGTTCATGCCGTGTGACATTGTTTATCACGTCTTTACACAGCCTTCTATTTCATGTGCTGTCAATCATTTCCGATACCAACGCGCTCCCGTGCCACAATGTTAGGTTGTCTCTTGGTCTTCCCTTAGCCGTCTTGCTCTTTAACTTGCCTGTTGTTACAATGTGTTCCATCTTTCATCTTATCATGATGTGTTCCTAAAATGTGAACTGTCTCTTTCTGATGCGGGTAAGCAGCTCACTTTTTGAATTACCGTAACTTCTTTCAAGATATCTTCATTACGCTTTTTATCTGTCCATGGTATTCTCAACATTCTTCTATAAAATCACAATTCTGCTGCCGCACTATAATTTTTCACTATTCTACCGATTGTTTTTGGTTCATCAGAATTGGTTCTATATAACTTCTAAGAACTCTCTCACCTCAACTGACAAAGATATATTATATTGGATTTTCTTCATCTTGTGAAATGTTGCTTTTTCCTGGGCAATTCTACATTTGACTTCTATAATACATCTTCCATCTGATATTCATGCACCGAAATATTTGAATATGTTCTTCTTCTTCTGCGTTCATTCTCAAACTCCTGCAGATGAGCAGGATGTAGTCCGGAGAACAGAATGTGTTGTGTCATGGTTTACAGCAAAGCTGCTATAGCTGCGCCTTTTGGCCTGACACATCCGACTTCAGCATGGCTTTTGGTTACGGCCCCTATATAGGATGGGTCAGCCAACTCCATCCCATAACCTCCTTAGTCGCCTCGTATGACATGCATGGAAGGTAAACAGTGTTGCTATTCTTTGCTCCCCTTTCAGGCCCCGACAACACACAGGCGTGAATATGTTGATTTGTTATGAACCAGCGTCAAAGCATACGGTTTCCCCATAAGTGCTTCGAGGCCTAGTCAGTGGTGACCAAAAACCACCTGACTAGTGTCGCATGACTCACTTTCTCAGCTGCCTAGTCGGTGGTTGACCAAAAATCTCCTGACTAGTGTCATGTCGCATGCCGCACTTGCTCAATATCAATAGCCCCATTCCTCGACCTTCCCAGAGCATGAGCCCTGGTGGCTGAATGAACCTCCAGAGTAATTTTTATTTCAAACCACGAATAACGATTGGAGTTGAAACTTGTGTCTGCTGGTCAGTGGGCAAATGACTGAGCATTACTCTGTGTCAGCTCCCTAGAACAAATAACTGGAAGACAGAATTCATGCCTTTGAGATGTGGATATGTAGAAGAATATAATTGTGAATTCTTCAGATGTTTTCAGAGAAGCACACGTCCTCCCCTCTCCTGTGGTCACTCCCATTTTTATCATTCCCTGTAGGCTTACATTGTCTCTTTATTTCTCTTTAGTATGTCCAAGATTGACCAACACAGCTCTGTCTCTTCTTATTACTGTGCCATCTAATATATCTTTAACCACCAGTGTGTCTGTTCTTTTGTTGCTTCTGACTCCTGCATGATCTGGACAGTAGATCCATGTGAAGGTCATTTGTTGCTTCTGACTCCTGCATGATCTGGACATTGTGTCCACATGATGATTTAGGTTTTATACAGAAGAGTCATCTATTCTGTTCTTATCATGCACTGAGCTGTCTTGCACAGTATGCTCTGAGAGTCTCATAGAATCAATGTCAATGTTGGTTGTTGCTTCTTTATCAGCCAAGTCTGAGCAGCTGTCACCGTGCGTCGAACTGTACTTGTAGATTAGTTTTGAAATGTTCTGTCCCATGTGAATCACCCTGTATTATGAAATAGCACACAAAATAAATAGAATTGTGGCTGTTAAACTGGTCCAATCTAGACACATCTTTGTTTCTCACTAGATTTTAGCCTCTTTTGAGATATACCTGCTGCTGATATTTACAAGATTTGTTTCATTATTTGATATCATTTGCTGTTCAATTTCATCTTTAAGTTCCAGATCATGTTTTTAATGAGACTGACTACTGATCTACATTTGTTGTTTGAGTTGTCACTATTTATGAACAGGTCAGAAGATGGGTTTTTTGTTGTTGCTTAATTTAGTTGTTATTTGTTTTTATCTGATTTGATGTAAATGCTGGAACATTGTTGTCTGTACTTCCCAATGGCAATGTTCTGATGATGATTGAGAAAGTATGCATTTTTCATTCTTGTTCTTATACCGGGGGGAGGGGGTGTCTTTCAGCTACAATGTTTTTTAAGTTCCTTTCTCAAGTCCCACAGTATCTCTCTTGTAACAGGACAATGATCTTACTAGATTTCCAGCAAGATGTGGTCCATAGAACAGAAATGTGTTGTGTTGACATTTTATTTGATCCGATGGCCCAACATATCCAGCTTCAGCGTTGGTAACTAATACGCTCAGTGTTTTTACCACTTCTACTGAATGGTGGCCATCTATAACCATATCACTAGTAGGTCCGCTGTATGAGAGAACTAGTTTTCGTACTTAAACACGCTGGTCACCAAGCTCAAAACTAACCATGATCGCTATGCCACAGTGACACATGCTTGGACTTTTACCCATCTAAGGATGGGACCTTTACCCATCTGCAGATGGGACTTGGCCATAACATTCATTTAATCTTAAGGTATGTGGCAGATAAAAGTGCTGACTCCCTTCGAGCAGTTTAAGCTTGGGTCTCCAGCAGGCTTCATCACAACAGAAACCATGCATGTTCTGGACAAATCTGTTAAACTTGTGTGCGTATCATACTCAACCAGTGTTCTATTGTGCGGTTAGATTCATGTGTTCAGAAGACTTGATACAAGTGATATCCCTTTTTTAGGGGTGTTGCTGGCTTAGTATGAAAGCCTTGTCTCACACTGTTGGTGATTGGTGCCACGTAGCAGGTTCATGTCTTGTGTGTAATCTGATTTTTGCTATAAACTACTAAGATTTGTTTTTGTGATTTATGTTATGTTATGTTATGTTATGCTGCTAGCTTACAGCAAAACTGTGATATTTGTGTTCCTTGGCCAAGCATATCCAATTACAGCACTTTCTGGCTTTGATTTTGTGCAGGATGGAGTAGTAAAAAATAACCCATGACAAGTGCCCCATAGTTGCCACTGTGTCATGCATGAGCACAGAAGTTGTACACTTCAATTTCAACAATCTGTAACACTGTCCCATGGTCTTGTACCAGAGTAGTATATTCAACATATTTGTTGATATGTGAGATTGTTACTTGACTGTAAGAATAACAATGTATGTATTAGATATGTGAGATTGTTACTTGACTGTAAGAATAACAATGTATGTATTAGTTTATATGTGAGATTGTTACTTGACTGTAAGAATAACAATGTATGTATTAGTTTATATGTGAAATTGTTACTTGACTGTAAGAATAACAATGTATGTATTAGTTTATATGTGAGATTGTTACTTGACTGTAAGAATAACAATGTATGTATTAGTTTATATGTGAAATTGTTACTTGACTGTAAGAATAACAATGTATGTATTAGTTTATATGTGAAATTGTTATTTGACTGTAAGAATAACAATGTATGTATTAGTTTATATGTGAGATTGTTACTTGACTGTAAGAATAACAATGTATGTATTAGATATGTGAAATTGTTACTTGACTGTAAGAATAACAATGTATGTATTAGTTTATATGTGAGATTGTTACTTGACTGTAAGAATAACAATGTATGTATTAGTTTATATGTGAAATTGTTACTTGACTGTAAGAATAACAATGTATGTATTAGTTTATATGTGAGATTGTTACTTGACTGTAAGAATAACAATGTATGTATTAGTTGATATGTGAAATTGTTACTTGACTGTAAGAATAACAATGTATGTATTAGTTTATATGTGAAATTGTTACTTGACTGTAAGAATAACAATGTATGTATTAGTTTATATGTGAAATTGTTACTTGACTGTAAGAATAACAATGTATGTATTAGTTTATATGTGAGATTGTTACTTGACTGTAAGAATAACAATGTATGTATTAGTTGATATGTGAAATTGTTACTTGACTGTAAGAATAACAATGTATGTATTAGTTTATATGTGAGATTGTTACTTGACTGTAAGAATAACAATGTATGTATTAGTTGATATGTGAGATTGTTACTTGACTGTAAGAATAACAATGTATGTATTAGTTTATATGTGAGATTGTTACTTGACTGTAAGAATAACAATGTATGTATTAGTTGATATGTGAAATTGTTACTTGACTGTAAGAATAACAATGTATGTATTAGTTTATATGTGAAATTGTTACTTGACTGTAAGAATAACAATGTATGTATTAGTTGATATGTGAGCTTGTTCTTTGACCATATAAGATAATGATGATGTTTGTATAGCTGACAGAATGAATATCAATGTATATAATACAGCAGAAAAAGGTTAAACCTTATATGCTAAGTCTGGGTATGTTGTTGCAGTTGCTTATATGTGAATGCTGACATAACACAACAGATTTCACTGGTTCTTATTATGTACCATTATAGAATTTCTTCTACTTATAGCCTGTGTCTTGTGATGTTGATTATCATGTCTTTCCACAGCCTTCTGTTTCATGTAAAACTCAAGTTTTCCCTTTTACTCATCATTGAGACATACTGGGGAATGCTGTGTTAGGCCCGTGTTTTTCATTGACCAACGGCATACCTCGAGATGAAGTGGTTGGCATCAAACCCTCCGCCTTTACTTTCCCAGAAGACTTGGTACCCATTTTCTTGGGCTGGTTCGACTTACGAGACATTGGTGATTAAAAAATATTTCCAGTTGAAATGGAAATTAAATCTTGGATCACTCGAACTGGAAGCCAGTTCACTAAAAACTGAACTACCCAGCCCCCTAAACAGCGATGGCCCATAACTGTGTTTTGTGTGCGGTCAATCATATCCAATACCAATGTTCTCCCATGCCACAAAGCCGGGTTGTTAAACATCTTCTCTCTTGATCTTTCCCTACCACTCTTGCTCTTCAAATTTCCTTTTTCCAATGTGTAATCTATTTCTGATATGTGTAAGCAGCTCTCTGTTTAAATGAACTTCTTTCAAGATATCTTCATTATAGTTTTTATCAATTGTTCTTACATTCTCTATAAAACCAAATCTCTGTTACCTTTATATCATTTTTTACTGTTCTGCTGACTGTCCAAGATTCACTTCCATACATCATAATTGACTACAAGTAGTATGTCTGCTGACTGTCCAAGATTCACTTCCATACATCATAATTGACTACAAGTAGTATGTCTGCTGACTGTCCATGATTCACTTCCATACAACATAATTGACTACAAGTAGTATGTCTGCTGACTGTCCATGATTCACTTCCATACAACATAATTGACTACACGTAGTATGTCTGCTGACTGTCCAAGATTCACTTCCATACATCATAATTGACTACAAGTAGTATGACAGTGGAAATTATGGCAGTGACATGGATCCCATCTACTTTGATGTTGTATTCTGAAGGACATTTATTCTTTGATATTGCCATTAGTTTTTCTGCTTTTCTTCTTTCTTCAATGTTCATTCTCAAACTCCCGCTGGATTTCCTTTGTAGCAGGACCATGGTCCTACTAGATTTCCAGCTGGATGTAGTCTAGAGAATGGAAATGCATTGTGTGGCCGTTTTATTTGCGCCAGTGGCCCAACACATCCATCTTCGGTGGGTTATGCTATTCAGTAAACTCCCTTCTGGGTCAAGGTATGAGCCCATATACCACTGGATCCAACCGTTGGTAACCAAGCCCTTATAGAACTTTTCTCAGAACAATCATCTGCTACTAGAGATTGAGCACCTATAGGCTGGTCTACAGTACTGTAAAGGTTGTATCTGTAGCTACAAGTTATTCAGAATTTGAGAGAAGATTACTAATGGTGACCTCTTTCCTTATTCTTCTATCCAGAATATAGTGTCAATTTTCACACTTGGGCAGTTTATGCCAGTGTATCAAATCTGTATATTTTCTGAGGAGTTATGATAGTCCAATACACCACCACTTTCTTTCCATAATCTCCAGCACATGTATTTGTTTCTACCTAAAGTTAAACCTAGTTTAGTTTGCCATTTGCTTTCCTGTACAGTTCATCTCTGTGTTTTAACTGCTTTACATTTGTGCATGTTGGCAAAGATTTCATTCAAACATTATGCTTACACATGTTCTGGCTATTGCTATATATTGTTTTCTGTTAAGATATATTGTTTTATATTAACGGTGCCTAGGTTCTCACAAAATATATGTTTATTATTGCAATAATATTCACAACTATTATCATGTTCTGTGTTACACTATGGGCACTGTCCTGTCAAAAGCATGTCTGCTCAATCAGCAACAGTGAAGGAATAAACATACATTCATGCTATGTTTAATGTTTTTTATAAAAAATACTTTCCTGCAATGTTGGAAACCTAGAACTGACTGCTTCATTTGCTAGTGTCTGTATAATTGAACTGGAAGTATACAAGAAAAGACAGGAGATAGATATGTAAAAATGGTGGGTCTAGGACATACTGTGCTCATGTCTGTATCAAAGAGGTACACCGTACATCTTGGACAGGTTCAATTTCCACCTCGGATATTTATGCATCCGGACAGTTCAGAAAACAATGGCAACCTACTCAAAATATAACTTTAAAAATCACTAGGGCCTATAGTTAACATGCTTGGTTGATCATTATATCCTGATTAGAATATACTACCAAAGACAGACTACTATCATTGTCATTCTCATGGAGTCTGAAAGTCAATGAAGAAAATGTCATGGATCTACAGTTTGTCTTGAGTATTTTACTTTCTTGATCACGGACATTGTAAGTCTTGTTTTTCTTGTCGAACTTTTGCCAATTTGCAGCAGGATGTAGTCCAGAGAATAGAATGTGTTATGTCATGGTTTCATGAAATATTTGTGCTCTGACAACACCATCCAACTTCAGCGTGACAGGTTTAGGTCACCGACCATTAAAAGAATGGGTGTCTGTCAATTATACATTTTGTGGGAGACAAGAAAGAAATGTGGGGATGCTGTTGGCTACCACATCAAAATAACTCTGCTGATTATTTGATATCTTGACATAAAAGGTGCAGATATCACAGCACTGCTAGAAACAACTTCATTCTATTCTACATTCAGACACGAGACAATTACAGACCTTTGAATACAAATGTCCAGCCGAAGACGGATGTGTCAGACCATTGGCCAAATAAAACAGCGACACAACACATTTCCATTTTCTGGACTGCATTCTGCTGGAAATCTAGTAGGAACATTGTCCTGCTGCAAGAGAGATCCTGTGGGAGTTTGAGAATAAACAATTAAGAAGAAGAAGAATACAAATGTTACAAATTCTATGAATCTCCTATAGAGAGCGTAAGACAAATGTGTATGTAAGAAATAAAATAGAGATGTATACAGGCTCATAACAACTATTACTGTCAATAGACGACGAAAAAAACGACGGAAACTAGCATGGTTTTGATATGCAAGTTGATATGATTCCTTGTCAAAATGATACAACAAGGAATGATTGAATGTGGAAGAAGCAGAGAAGAACAAATGAAAACATGGACAAACATCAAGGACTGGACAAGAGAAAAATTTTTCTCACTCGTCCGTATAGTTGAAGATTGAAATCACAGGAGGTCTCTGTGCGCTGATGCATCTAATGTAGTACCCCTACGATCGTTACAAGTTTATGCATGAACGGATGGGTTCTGTTCTGTGGACTATATTCTGCAAATTGACAGAATAAATACTGAAAAAGAGACACGAGTTTATGGACTGGTTGTTTTCTTCTTGTCAATTGTAGTTTGCATTGTTTAATTATTGTGCACACACTTCCACCTCATGAAATTTATCATTGCCCCTAAACGTCATGTGCCTTCCATCTTATATATTTGTATGAATATAGTCTGTTTATTTTAAAGCTCAAATATTTTCCTCATTTTATGTTTAGGATTACGTTTAGTCCTGGTTTTTGTGATAAAAATCTGGCCCAGAGTATGGCACAAATTTTAATTTTGATTCATGAAATTATTCTGGTTACATATATAATACATGCAATGATCATAAAAATATGGTCAAGCTACAGACAAAATTGAAGTTTGGCAGATTGATAATATTTAACTTCATTATAATTAAGATTTTAAAATTATCTCTTATTTGTGTGGTATGCTCCTTTTAACCACAGAAGTTAGTTCAATTTGTTTATGTCACAGCTTTTTACCATAAACAATGGAAGTTGTGGTTCGGCAAATTTTCGTCAGTTTATTTGATGTATATATAACTGCCGCTTTTAAGTTAATTCTTGGATGTCTGTGGTAGTAATTATACCAGCTAGATGCCAGTAAAGTGCTATGTTCATGAGGTTACAAAATAGTTCCACAAATGTAAATATATAAATAAAGATGTAAATAAATATATAAATAAACTCACAACTTTAATTTGTATCCTCGGACAGAGAAGTAACTAAAGAAAATATATCAGACTTGATTGATTAATATCAGCCATTATTCCCCCTCTGATTTCAGAAATATGGAAAAATTGAAAATTGTATATGGAATATAGAAACAGCTCAGATGACATAGAGAGGAAAGCTACGATGGACTCCAAGGACCTACTTGACATAACACTGGATGAGGTTGGACGGCTTCCACAGAGCTGAGAGGCGTACAGAATGGCAGTGAGGACAATGTTTTGAAAATGAAACGTCACATAGATAGAGATGAATGGAAGAAACCCAAATGCTTGAATAAACATTTTAGAAGTTTTGGAAATGAGAGAACATATCAAATATTTCTGTTGCCAGTGAGCAGATCATTTTTTGAAACATGAGAAGAGGAAATATGGAATACATTTGACATATTTTAGACGAGTTGAAGAACAGAAGAAGGGTAGGTGAATACTAAAAGAGAAGGTGATTGACAACACAAGAAACAGAGGCAGAAAGATGATAACCAACCGCACGGGCTAAAGAAGAATCAAGAAACACTATGAACAAGTCTTCATCAAGGACACCAAAGACATAAATGAAAATGGCGATAAATGAGCAGTCTTCTTCATTCATTTGCCTGCTTATATCTGAAGTTTTGTTGTATAAATGAGTGGAGTACGAATATAATGTGTTATTGTGTTGATCAATAGGATGGCTGTACATGGATAGATACTACAGCATATGGTATAAGTGGGTTTTTTTTAAAAATATTGCATCTAATAGGTAGATTCCATTTTTTGTACAATTTAGGGACTTTACATATGTTAAATTCTGGTTTTTTATACCAGCTAACAGCACAACAGTTAGAATATGGTTTTTGTAATATAAGCAAACGAAAAATAATTGTTAAATTCTAGTATTTTATACCAGCTAACAGCACAACAGTTAGAATATGGTTTTTGTAATATAAGCAAACGAAAAATAATTGTTAAATTCTAGTATTTTATACAAGCTAACAGCACGACAGTCATTAGATTATGATGCTTTATACAAACAAAAAATAATTGTTAGATTCTGGTGTTTTATACCAGCCAATAATAAACAGTTGTTAAATTCTGGTGTTTTATACAGACTAGTAGCCACACTACAAATGTTCGATTCTAGTGGTCAGCTTATGATAGACTTCTTATCTGATGACAGGCACCATGATTACGTCTGCTCTTAGCTACGATGGTTTATCACTCATTGAGCTCTTGCACTTTATTCATGCAAGTCATGATAAGAAAGGGCAATAAAAATTAACACATTTTTTTGGGCTGCATCAACCTTTTAGGTCAAGTGTTTTACCGCCCGTGTGTGTTGCCGGGACCCGAAATGGGAGCAGAGAATAGCAACATTTTTTCCTTCCATGCATGTCATAAGAGGCAGCTAAGGAGGTTATGGAATGAATTTGGCTGTCCCGTCTCATATAGGGTTAGTGACCCAAAGCCATGCTGAAGTCGGATGTGTCAGGCCGAAAGGCTCAGATATCGCAGCAATGCTGTAAACCATGACACAACGCATTCCGTTCTCCGGACTACATCCTGCTAATCTGCAGGAGTTTGAGAACGAATGCAGAAGAAGTGTTTTACTGCTGTGAAATGTTTTTTTTAGTGATGATGAGTTTTGAAAGTGATAGTTTTACTAAATCATTTAAAAGTCAACCAATAACATGACAGCTTTGAAATGTTCAGATGTTCAAACAAAAATAAGCTTACCACGAATGTTTCCTTCATTTCTTTATTTTTAAATGATTTCCATTTATTTTAGGAATAATTTTTATTTAGAAATTGCCAGTGCCACAATTCCATTTTTAAGAAGGGGCGGCAATCGCTCGATCCTGGACCCACAGAATTATCTGAAACTATTACCGTGATACACGAATCATAGTCCAATTATGTTTCTTTTTTTTTATTGCTATCACTCGCTGAGAAGTCTGAACCAGAGTCATTTTGAAATGGGTATAATCAGATGCATCATCCATTTTGAAGTGTTCATTTTTAAAAATCACAAATTCTGTGATTATCAGCGTTGTATTGTTCTAATAAAAGTTGGCTCCCTGTATAATAAATATCTGTAATAAATATAAGGACCAGCGCTGAATAATAACAGTGTAGGATCAGCACAATTTTCCCACTGAAAACATATTCACAGACGACAAAAGTCATCTGTTGCAGGGAAAGAGACTTGAGTAGAAGACTACGTTCGGGAAAGAATATGACCTGAATAACTGAAGTCCAATACAAGATTTTATGTTAGCTTTATAGTTATTTGGCCTGCCGAAGACGGATGTGCCGGGCCATTGGCGCAAATAAAACGGCGACACAGCGCATTTCCATTCTCTGGACTACATTCTGCTGGAAATCTTGAAGGACCATTGCCCTGCTAGAGATCCAGCGGGAGTTTGAGAATGAACGCTGAAGAAGAAGAAGTTATTTGGCCCAGTTGGATTGATTCTAACATTTGTTTATATAGATTTTTTATTGTGTGAATAAATGTTATGATGAATGTGTTCTTTCTTTGTCCCAAAACCTTATATCATGAGGTGATTGCACAATGCTGTCGTTATTTGTCCGTGATCACATTATTTTCAGAATTGACATGGCTTTTATTATCGCTGATGCCAACAGTTGTATTCTATTCAAGAGGTCACCCAGCTCAGTTTTATTCCCATCAATATTTTATTCCTATCCATGTTTTATTCCCATCTATATTTCGTTCCCATCCATATTTTGTTACGATCCATGTTTTATTCCCATAAATATTTTGTTCTAATACATGTTTTATTCCCATCTATATCACGTTACCATCCATGTTTTATTCCCATCTATATTGTGTTACAATCCATGTTATTCCCATGTATATTTTGTTCCTATTCATGTTTTTTTTCCCATCTATGAATTAAATTTGGTTGGATCATACTGAAATTTAGTTTTACAGCTGTGATGTATTCTTACCAACTTAACATTATTTGTATCGCAGGATACGGTAGATATTATTATTCTTTTGTCATAGCGCAAGGAGATTCTGTATTTTATAAAGTTGTATGATAGAATTGTACTGTTATTGTTAGAGTGGCATGATAGAGTTGGAATTGTTATTGTTACTGAGTGGTGTGATAGAATTGTACTGTTATTGTTAGAGAGTGGTGTGATAGAATTGTACTGTTATTGTAACAGAGTTGTATGATTTTTGTTGTTTGTCCATCGCAAGTGATGATGACTGCTTGTTACATCCACTTTTGAAATTTAAGTTAGAATTATGTCCTTTATTATGAATTTGTAAATGGCTAATAAGCCCTATTTGGGCAGCTAATGTCCTTAGACAGTTTGCACATGGAATGACCAATGTAGATGGTTTTTTGGTCTACCGTTGAGTTTCTAGTAACTCTCCGCTGTTGAGCTGCTGCACTGCTCTTTTCACGCGATACTGCGCTTATGTTTTGTGATAGTAGTCGTGTAGTAAAGTTTTAAGAAAAATAATACTTGTTCAATATGATACGCTGATACCAGGAATGCATGATATGCTGATATAGTTACAGATAGACATGTATAAACAGGGCACTTTGCTTCATTCAAGCCCTCACAATTGAGTCATTCATATTTATGACAAGAGTCTGGTTCATACCACACGTTTATGTTAGGTCTGACCTGCCACTTTCTCAAGCACTGCAGACATAACGTTATATGTGCTTACTTGCAAAGCTGCATCTGAATGTGAAATCATTTGTTATATATATAAAAATTTGTATAGAAATTTGACAAGAAGCTTGATTTGTTTATCAGTGAATCTTCTTCTTCTTCAGTGTTCTTTCCCATACACTGGACCTCTCTTGTAGCATGACAATGATCTTACATTGGAAATCCTAGATTTCTAACAGGATGTGGTCCAGAGAATGGAATTGCTTTGTGTCACCGTTTTATTTGTGCCAATGTCCTGACGCATTGTTTGCCGGTGAATTGCCGGTGTTCAATTGTTGGTATAATTGAATGGCTACTTTCAGTAAAACGTGCATAGTATGAACATGATCCCCTGTAAACAATGATCTTGCAGAGTACAGTTGAAGATGGAAGAAGCAAAGAACAAAGAAAATCATGGGAAGACAATATGAAAGACTGAACAAGATTTTCCCACTCATCTGCATTGCTAAAGATACAACTCACTGGAGGAATCTGTGTTGATGCTTCCAGTGTAGCACCCCTAAAACTTTTGACAGGTTACTAGTTGATGGATTGCTCTTTTATTAGATACATATATATCTGTGTGTTTCCGGAGCCCGAGAGGGAAGCAAAGAATAGTAACACTGTTTACCTTGCATGCATGTCATAAGAGGCAACTAAGGAGGTTATAAGGTATAGTTGGCTGTCCCATCCAAAAAGGGTCAGTGGCCCAAAGTTATACTGAAGTCGGATGTGTCAGACCAAAAGGCGGAGATATCATAGTAATACTGTAAGCCATAACACAATGCATTCCATTCTCCGAACTACATCTTGCTAATCTGCAGGAGTTTGATAATGAATGCAGAAAAGGAAGAATATTGGATACATAGAACTTTTTCTAACATGACCATTACCCTCTGTGTAATGTTATGTATAATGGGGAATACCTGATTAAGATGTCATTCTATCCAGAATGTCTGTTGATGGTAATATTTCTTGTCTTTGTGAAATGGGCAGTTTAGCTCAAGCTTTCAAGTTTTTTAACATTGCTTTTATATAGTTGAGACAACATGCTTATAAAAACAGTGTCCCTCATTTGACACTTTATCATCAGAAGTTATTTCCTTCACATTTTTGGTTCCAGTTTCTGCAGAAATCTGCAGATTGTCTCAAATTTACAGAGTGTAAAACAATAAAATTTTCTTCAGTCTAGTTCAAAAGACTTAAAAAGTGTTTGAACTAGACTGAATAATTATGTGACAAAAGTTACTGAAGTTTATCTAATGTTAAATAGAAACTTGTACCAGGTTTGCCTAGGTTCATTTTTAGATTCACCCCAAACCTGCTTAATTTTAAAAGTTATACTTACTGGTAAATAGTGTGACTTGGCCAGGTCACAGTTAACTTATCAGACATGGAAGACTTATGGTGGTTTAGCCGCTACTGACATAGCTCTTCGAGTCACATTGAAATAGTGTTCCCATCACAACAAATTAAAGAAATGTAAAAGGAAAATAAACCACAATAGGATTTTGGAGCATGAGTAAATAACTTGGATTATTGTTGAAATAACAATATATTCTTGATTTCTACAATATTTGAACAATGCTGGCGTTTATATTAACATTACACATGTCTGCATTAATTTTTGTTACAATCTAGATTTAGCACTGCCTTATGTAATCCTGCTGTTTATTATGTAAATACTGTATGTTGTATTGTATAACTTGTTTCTATAATTAAGACAAGTTTTTGTTATTATTGCATTCATTCAATAACATTAAAAATATTAATATGCTGAATATGGCATTTGGATAATTTTTTTCCAATCTTCTGTGTTGGTCTTTTAGATCATCAGGTCCGTCACCTGGAGTCTTCTCTGGGTCAGAGCGGCTGCCCCAAAGTTTATGCCTCAGTTCAGTCCAGTGTGGCCATGTCTTGCTTCAGTACTTTGTATTCTGGACAGTCTTGGAGTATGTGTATGCCTGCTCAGCATAGGCATTCATTTGCATTCAAAAAAATCACAGCATGTGAAATGAGATGTTTGGGGAAAGCTATAAATGTCACTAGAAGAGACAGATGAAGATATCAGGAAAGAAATAAAGACGCATGTCAAGTCTACACGTACACAGCCACCTCATGTTGATAGTCACCTGTGTGTTGACAGGTCCCAAAATTGGAGCAAAGAATAGCAACACTGTTTACCCTTCCATGCGTGTCGTAAGAGGCGACTGGAGTTTATGGGGTGGAGCTGACTGTCCCATCCCAGATTCAAACTGACCCAGAAGCCATGCTGAAGTCAGATGTGTCAGGACAAAAGATATCACAGCATAGCCGTAACTAATGACTGCGCATTCTTTTCTCTGGACTATATCCTGCTAATCTGCAGGAGTTTGAGAACGAACACAGAAGAGGAAGAGCATAGTTCCTCTTATAAATCTGCATGCACAATGTTTGACACTTATCTGTAACACAATTGGTCTTGTCTTTCACAAAATCCATTAAGTCTATTACAGAAAACAGCACAACATCCATAAAGTCTATTACAGAAAACAGCACAACATTCATAAAGTCTATTACAGAAAACAGCACTCAGAGGGATAATATAACATTAAATTATTTTAGTTTTCCAACAAAATACTATGTCATGCAGAAGTCCAATGCAATGAAAGAGTAGTCTCATAGGTGGGAAATGCTGTAATTGATGTTGTCACAGTATTGAAAAGTGATAGGGGTGAGGGGAGACAATGTGTCCTCTCTGAGGGGTATGAGGTGACAATGTGTCCTCTCTGAGGGGTATGAGGAGACAATGTGTCCTCTCTGGAAAGATCCAAGATCAGATAATCAACAGCTGACTGGGACTTCGAATCTGCATATTCTAAGATGGCTGCTGGAACGGAGAGTTGAATCTGCATATTCTAAGATGGCTGCTGGAACGGAGAGTTGAATCTGCATATTCTAAGATGGCTGCTGGAACGGAGAGTGGAGTACTTATGGGAAATGTCTGGTGCGCCATGTTGCTGGCCTATAATCAAGAACCAGGTCTTTAGTATTGGCTGGAAGCTAGTTTTGGTGGGGATTACCAATTGTACATTGCCTTCATGAAGACATTTGATTTAGTAAATTCTGAGGGTCTGTTCAAAGAGAGCTCAAGTAGATATCACAAAGATATCTGATGTGGTCAACTGTGAAGCTCTGTTCAAAGAACCTAAGAGGATTGGCTGCCATCAGCTCCATAAGTATTGTCACATCATTCCACACAGGTGTAAAAGGTGCAATCAATTCTAATAATGTATTTTCATGAAGAATATATCACAAAAAAGTGGGAATTTGTGTACTGTTGTTTGGGCCAAAAGGAGGAGCAAAGAGTAGCTGCAATATGACTTACCATGCATGTACTAAGAATTTGATGCTGCGTACCATATGTCAAAGTGACAAGAAAGACATACTGAAGTTTGGTGTTCATACTGAAAGGTCATACTGTATATCGATGTGTCATATCGCAACCAAGCTGTCGACTATGACACATTCCGTTCTCTGGACCACACCCTGCTGCTAACTAGTGGGAGATTGAGAACACATGCTGAAGAAGATGACAACCTGCAAGAATCTCGTGAGATATAGGCAATACCCGCCTGTAAACACAATCTGTTTTCCATATCTGAAAAGCATCACATCAAAAATACTACCAGTAATTGTTCATTGTCCTATATATAAACATGTGAAGACTTTGTTGAATCTATTGTGCTCTAATATCAGAAGACAAGAATTTGTTGGCTTTTTTTTAAATATTAGAAGACAAGAATTTGTTGGCTTTTTTTTAAATATTAGAAGACAAGAATTTGTTGGCTTTTTTTTAAATATCAGAAGACAAGAATTTGTTGCTGGCTTTTTTTTAATATCATAAGACAACATTGCATAAATATTACAATTGTTCTAAAATAACTCAACTTAAACCCGATTTATAGTAGTTTTGAAAACACGTTTTCTCATTTCATAAATTATGGTTGGTTGGTAGCTGATCCAGCTGTCCATGGGCTCATTCCCTTTGACCCATTGCCATTATATTGTTCATAAATTATAAAATAGAATAAGGGTATTTCAATAGTTTTGTTTACAAAGCTCGCATCTTATCACAGAAATCTAAAAAAGAATAACATAAATGCAAGAACTGAAGTAGATCTCTCAAAAACATGTGATCAGCTGTGAGAGTCTGTTCTTCAGCGTTCATTCTCAAACTCTCGCTGGATCTCTCTTGTAGCAGGACAATGGTCCTACTAAATTTCCAGCAGGATGCAGTCCAGAGAAAGATAAATAGTAAATAAAATAAACAGGTTACTGAGAATACCTAACTATCGATTTAAAATAATAATAAATAACAATAAAACAGAACAAGGACAATTGTCAACGTATCGGTCCTATTTGGACCTTTGTCAAAAAATAACAGTTAAGAAAACACAACCGTAAAAAAATGTATAACCAAAATGACTGGGACAATGGTTTCCTCACCAAAAAACTGTGAGATTTCCCAAGAAAGGAAATGCGTTGTCGCCATTCTATTTGTGCCAATGGCCCAAAACATCTGACTTCGGTGGAAGAGTCTGTTCAAAGATGTTTTGTCAAATCATTCATTCCACCAAAGATGGATGTGTCGGGCCACTTGCGCAAATAAAACGGCGACACAACGCCATTCCATTCTTTGGACTACATCCTGCTGGAAATCTAGTAGGACCATGGTCCTGCTACAAGAGAGATCCAGTGGGAGTTTGAGAATGAACGCTGAAGAAGAAGAAATCATTTCATACAGGCATAAAAGGTGTCATCAATTTTTATAATGTATCTTATGTCTGCTCTGTGGTGGACTGGTACATAGCTCACCTGTGACGGCCAAGGTATTATACAGCAGCAGGCAATCGTGCATGAGAACCATTTAGAAAGCAATGTCAAACTACTGAACATATTTTATTTACTAGAAAATGTATTTACATATTCTCTATAGTCACAAAATGCTGCATTGATGGCTTTATCCTGAATAGAATATGCTACCAATTTTTATTTCCTTATGAAGAGTATAAACTTCTTCTTCAGAGATCATTCTCAAACTCCTGCTGACACTCTTGTAGCAGGACAATGGTCCTTTTAGATTTCCAGTAGGATGTAGTCCAGAGAATGGAAATGCGTTGTCACAGTTTTATTTGCGCCAGTGGCCTGACACATCCGTCTTCAGCGGAAAGAGTATAATCAAGAATGGGTTTTCATCTGTGTATTGTCAGGTGTATTGTGACTTCCGGTAGTGTTGATGTTCTAGTCCGTTGATGGAGGCTGTTTCTCTAATCATGTCTGGGTCATTTCGTCGATCGTTGGATTAATCAATTAACATCGTAAAGTCCAGACCAATTTGTGTAACAGAAGTCACAAAAGAACAATACTTAGAGAAAGTAAAACAATATTTATACTATTCAAGAACACACAGAACAGCTTTGAACAGACAGAATTGGAGAGATCTGACCTCTGCCCTATGTGCCAACTTCAGCGCAAAAGGAAAATGAATGGTCAGGGTCCATAAGGGGACCAAATATTAGCAGTAATATGACCTGCCTTGCATGTAGTAGGAAGCAACTAAGGGAGGTTTGGTGCTGATGTTGGCTGTTACATATTCTAGGTCAATGTGACCTGAAAGCCATACTGAAGTCACGTGTCATACCGAAAGGTGCAGATATCACAGCTAAGCCGTAAACCATGACACAACACATTCTGCTCTCTGAACTACATCCTGCTGCTAACCAGTGGGAATTTTAGAACATGTGCTGAAGGAGAAGAAAACCTGCAACCTCCTGAGCTATAAACAAAATGTTTTGTTCCACTTCTCTCCCACCCTTCACACTTCCAATCTTTTTCTGTTTCCCATGTCTGAAAGCGATGAGAAAAGATCTCCGGCCAACCTCTACTTTAGTACAATTAAACTTACATAAAACACAGGTTTTTACAGCACTCCACTTAGACAAGACGGACTATCACTAAAAACTAGGGGGTTATGATTTGTAAACAAGAAAACATGTTTTTTCTTGTTCATAATCCCCTAGTTTTAAACATAAGTAAAAAAATTAATAATGAAGATGACTGGGACAATGGTTTCCTCACCAAAATATTGTCATATTTCCAGAGAAATGAAATGCGTTAAATACAATTGTTACGAGTACAATACTCGTAAGTACAATTGTTGTTACATTTCATGCAGTATTACCTTATATTGATTGCCGTACTTAGTACAAAGACATTTGCAGATGGGACATGCATGATACAGGTATTGTTATGGAATAATGGATACAAGTTGCCATGGATCATGTTGCATGGATAAGACATCAGGAATGGTTGAAAGACAAAGGAGAAATTGATGTGTACAAGTTACCATGGATCGTGTTGAACGGATGAGACAGATCAGGAATGGTTGAAAGACAAAGGAGAAAGTGATAGTAGTTAGTTCAAGGACTGCACGTCTCCGAAGACACACAACAGCACAGGATGGTGGTACAAGAGATTCCTTATTTCTCTGATTCCTTGTACATAATGTGGAAGACTTTTTGTACCTTAGATTGGTCTTGTGTGTCACATCCATGGATTGTAGATTTATTTCTTATAGCAAACAATATTATTGTCCAGAAAGATAAATGTCTACTACTAAATCTGAAAATTCTCAAAATTTATTAAATTGTTTGCTCATTGACAACTGCTGAAGACGGATGTGTCAGACGATTGATGCAAATGAAGTTGTGACACAACGCTTTTCCATTCTCTGGACTATATTCTGCTGGAAATCTAGTAAGAACGTCCTACTACAAGAGAGATCCAGCGGGAGAATGAACCTTGAAAAAGTTCATTGTCATAGATAAAATTATGTGATGACATTCTGTTTAAATCAAATCTTGTTCTAATATCAGAAGTCAAGAATTTCTCAAGTTTTTTTTAATATCAGAAGACAACCTTGCACAAAGATTACAACTATTGTTCTAAAATCATCATCATCATTAAGTGCCGTCTCCGCAACGAAGGTTGGCTGCAACGTATCTCCAACATCTCCTGTCTCTTGTCTTGGTGGTGCACTCTGCTAGACTGTAACCTGACCATCGTGTGATGTTACTCTCCCACTTGTATCTCTGCCTACCTCTTGCTCGCTTCCCTTTGACTTTACCCTCAAGTAAGGTCTTCAATAAGGTGTCATGTCTTTTAATGTGTCCAAAATATTTTATTTGCCTGATCTTTATTTCTCTTAGTAGTTCTTTCTTCATATTAAGTGTCTTTAGCACCTAAAATAACTCAACTGAAAAAACCCCAGATACAATAGTCAGTTAAAAGAAAGTCAGTCTAAACCAGTGTTTCCCAACGTGGGGCCCACGTCCCACAGGGGAACAATATGATTGTTCAGGGGGGGCAATTCCAACAAGTTATAATTAGACTTCATTAGGGAATAATTCAATTTTTTAATATTAAACAAATATGTATATGTTACATTGGGGGGGGGGGGGATCAGAATTTTAGAAAGGCTTAGATGGGACATGGTACAAAAATGTTGGGAAACTGTCACTTTAAAAAAAAAATATTTTCTATTTCCATAAATTATAAACAATATTGTCAATAATTTGTTTACAAGCTCGGCTCATATCACAGAAAATGTAAAAAGAATGAAACAATGCAATCAAAATCATTGACAAGATGGCACTGTGTCAGTTGTACTATTTAAATAAATCATATTCTTAATGGCAATAAAATATTGAATCTTCGTAAACTTAAATCACCGTTCGTTTCATCTTTATACAACGTGTACAACCTTACAATGCTACTGAGGGGTATTCATTCCAATAAAACATAAGCTAACATACAAAAATACTGGTCACTCAAAATAAATGGTATGTTTTTTTTTTAAAAAGAATAAATAGGACAGCAGTAAAACTGTAATTCATACCAATAGGTAGAAGCCGAGAATGAAGTGATGAGAAGAGACCGGATAGAAGCGGAGAATGAAGTGATGAGAAGAGACCGGATAGAAGCGGAGAATGAAGTGATGAGAAGAGACCGGATAGAAGCGGAGAATGAAGTGATGAGAAGAGACCGGATAGAAGCGGAGAATGAAGTGATGAGAAGAGACCGGATAGAAGCGGAGAATGAAGTGATGAGAAGAGACCGGATAGAAGCGGAGAATGAAGTGATGAGAAGAGACCGGATAGAAGCGGAGAATGAAGTGATGAGAAGAGACCGGATAGAAGCGGAGAATGAAGTGATGAGAAGAGACCGGATAGAATTCATTAGTTATGATTACACTACAAAATGATCAAGAGGATGCTGAGAAAGACAATGTACACGTTCCGAGAATGAAAGAAATAGAGTGACCTGGGGAGAAAGTGCATCCTCACTTGAAAGACCAGAAAGGCCCACAACTGATCAGGGACACTGAGATATATTTTTAGATGGCTGATGGAATGACAAACAGAGCATTAATGGAAATACCCATTGTGCCATTTATGGGAATACCCCTTGTGCAGTGATGCTGGTTTCTGAGCTGTGTTCATTCTCAAACTCCCGCTGGCTCTCTCTTGTAACAGGACAATAGTCCTACTAGATTTCCAGCAGGGTGCTGTCCAGAGAATGGAAATTACATGGTGTCACCGTTTTATTTGTGCCAATGTCCCGACACATCCGTCATCAACTTGTGGTTCCTAAACAAGAATCAATGAGAATGACAACGACCATGCTGGAGACGATGAACTATACATACGAGGAATGATAGAAATGGGAGAGGCTAGGGGAGAAATTATGTCCTCTCTGGAAATATCAAGTAATCTTCTCCTGCATTCCTTCTCAGATTCCTACAGATTGACAGGATGTAGTCCTGATATAGCATCTAACCAACTACTGGCTGGTACAAATGAGCTTATACACCCTTAGGTGGCTGATGGATCGGTGAGCTGAGCATTTATAGGGAATACCTCTCCCAAGGATGTGATGCTGAAAGCAATGGCAACCTAGTAAATCATATAGATCCAGTATTAAAGTTTAACGAGCTTGTTTCACTTCACTTGCACATTTGTTGTTCTTTCTTGATAAAGACTCTTTGATCAGAAAGTGGAAATCATCCATGTTCACACTTTGTATTTACTATCACTCATTCTGATTATATTTTGTATTAATGATCACACACTCTCATAACTATCTCTGCAGTGTTATTTTGTAGAGAAAATACTTAATCATTACTGGCAACCCCTGGTTTATCTCTTTCTTGGGGTGGGGAGTTGCCAGTAAAATTAGGCACTTCCCTGCACTATATACCACAATTTATGACATCAAAATATTTATTAAAATGTTGATATATGGGATATACCTTTAAAAAGTTTTTTATAGACTTTTGCTTAGCAGGCATTCTTTCTTCCCCTAACTCAACTGTGTGTTTCTGAATTGTATTATCTAGAATCTGCATTCTACATTCTTTAATCCATGTCTCAGACACCTAACTCTGCAACACTGTAAGTGACCATACTCTACCTTCACAAAACGATGCAAACTCTTCTAATTAATTCTTTGCGCTGATCCACACAGCATCAGCTGATGCCTCTGAGCAATGGCCATTTTGCATATACTTTTATTCGCTAGCCAATGAAAAACACTGGAAAAGTTGGCTCAGCACATATAAATGATGTTTGCACTCTATACAAGTATTCTTTAAAATTACTTTCAAATGGCCACACCGAAACTAGATACTGTACTGATAATTTTTTTTTTAAACGTGCGATATCACTTTCTTGATAGGCTCTGAGATCGCCACGCTTGATTTCTGCCGGGATGCAGTATTTGTTCGTCACAATGGGCATCACAAGACCTGTGGGCTAACTTGGGATTCATCCTTCTATCGTGATGCTTTTGACTCTTATGACGAATTTCTTTGGCTGACGACACAACAAGACCAATGAAAATAACGGGAAAAGTTGAATGTATCCCTTGATGGTTGAATCCCAATCAACCAGCAAGACTATAAATGACGAAAGACACAGTGAAATTTTCCAGGTTTTGCAAAAGGAATCAAATATTTCGAAACAGGGGCTTTTGTACTAAAAGTTAGAACCAGCTAAGAATGGGCGAATCAACTATAAATTCAAACCAATATCCATCATCAGATTCAGGTTGTGTTCAGACACTAGATGATGCTTTATTGATAGTTCTATCACCAGGGAGCCTGGTCAGTGTTGACAGTTTACTATTCTGATCAAACAAAAATAACGTTAGAATTTTATGTTTCGGTCAAGCCTGAAAATTTCTTTAGGTTGAACCAAAATGAGACACAGAGTAAGAAACAAATAATAAAAGGTAAGTATACGCTGTATACTTGCGCATACCCAGAAAAAAGCACGGACGGCCTATCCGTGTAAACGTGTAAATATCACTTGACTCATGGGGTGGAGTTAGCTGTTCCATCTCTTATAGGGATAAAGTGACCCAGAAGCCATGCTATAGTCAGATGTGTCAGGCTGAAAGATGCAGATATCACTGCTAAGCTGTAAACCATGACACAATGCATTTCACTCTCGGGACTAGATCCTGCTGATCTGCAGGAGTCTGAGAATAAATGCAGAAAGGACTTGCCTCTATAGTGTCCAAATCTAGCAGACTCTCACAAGCTAACATCTCCCAGATTTTAATGCAAATCTACAAAAGCCTCGAGACACTTTGGTATATAAGACTGATATGGTATCTTGTTTCTTTTAATGCAGCGTGATGCAAGGCATTTCAGTGAGACATTGCTATACTGCAGCAGTGTATTGAGATGGTTACCTGATGCTAAATGAAAGGGCGTCTGAAACTTGTTATTTGTTATATCACAGTGTGCCCCTTGATTAATAAGCATGACAATTATGTCATTCCTGATGCCTTCCTGCGCTTCTGTTAGTTTTGCATTAGTAATAACATGAAGTGGAGTGTTTCTAGAGCTATCTAAAGCATCGATGTCTGCGCCACAGATGAGGAACATATTGGCAAGAAGTTTACACGGAAAAACAACAATATTGTTGACATGAAAATCATCAACACAAATACCGGGATCCAAGACAATATGTAGCGGAGAGTAGCCATTTTTAAGGCTGGGTTTCAATTTGATAAATTTGTAAACTAATTTGTGCAATGACTTGTTGCTTTTTTCATCTTTGGCAACTTTAGCTGCAATAGTGATTAGATATATGACGGAAAGAATATTTGATTGATAAAGTTCTGTGGCCGTGCATTTTGATTCACAAACTGATTCAGTGTTTGAAGAATTCAAGAACAGTTCATTTTCCAGAATTCCAAACTTCAATACCTGTTCAACGTCGGGGTAAGTGAGTTCTGCATTCACAGCTACCATCTGGGAGAACACTTGGGAGAATCTGAGAAGATCTTTATTGATTGATCTGTTATTTGTTTGTCTAAGGATCATTGCATGCATCCATAATGAAATGCATCTGTCAAATCTTCCATTGTCGGCAAATACAGCTCCGCGGAATATCACCGGATGAGGAATCTCTGGATTCTTTGAACCTAGAATTCGTTCACGTATTGTCAGTGCTTCCATATGAAATGCATCTCTGTTCTGACGCAAAGCTTCTAGTTCCTGCATGTTCTGGCACTCAACATGGTTACCATATGCTGGCACAGGCACGAAGAAAGGTTTAGGAATCGTTTCATTTTTAGCCGACCGTGGACCTTGAGAATCATGCACCCGGAGAGCCATCGCAGATTTGAGGTAATGATAAGCTTTGTTGAGATCATAGTTTTCTTTGTCATTAGCAAATGATGAACCTAGCAACTCTAGTGCTTCAATTTTGTTCTGTCTTGAGCATTCTGGTTGTTTCAGGAAGTAGTGAACAATCTCCTCTTTCCCACACTCAGCAGCAACCATTAAGGGAGTCATGCCAAGATCATTCTTCAGCATGGAAGCACCAAAATGAACCAACTCCTTGACAACATCCAAATGACCACACTCTGAAGCAAAATGAATAGATGTGGCGCCACAATGAGCCTTGAGGTCAGGGTTTGCTCCTTTCTCTAGTAAATGCCTGACCACTTTCGTATGACCTTTATAACAGGAAATCATTAGACATGTGTTGCTATACTTGTTTGGGATGGTCAGGTCTGCTCCGTGATCAATGAGATATTTCACAATATCTAACCGTCCATCAAAGCATGCTGCTCTAAGAGGCGTGGAGTTAGTCGCCGTAGAGTTGTTAACATTGGCGCCATTCTTTATCAACAATTCCACAATAGTCATATGCCCTGCTCCTGATGCACACCACAATGCAGTGGCATCTTGAATCACATATCCATCAAAACGGACAGTTGATCTTTGTTCAATATCAACATCAAAATTACTTAGTAAAACCTGGACAACTTTAGTGTGTCCCAACATGGCAGCTATGACAAGCGGAGTGGTCTTTTGTCCTTCACATTCATTCAAATAATCCAGAATTTCTTTAATTAAAGGTTTATCCATGTTCCACAACAGAGCAAAGATGCTGATGGCCATACCTCCTTTTGCAGCCATGTGGACTTTTTCTTTTAGCTGTTGAACTTCCTGAACTGTCAGGCCAGACATTTTTGAAGTGAATGACCAAAGAGTCTAAACTTGGAAGGGTATTACTCATTTAAAACTGTCTATGCAGAGATGGCACAGCTATAGAATATATTGTTCTTTAATCATTCCTACTGCTTGTCATTGTGCCTGAGGAATGGATAAGAAACATAATAGAACAGATTAGTTACTACTACAAGAAACATAATAGAACAGATTAGTTACTACTACAAGAAACATAATAGAACAAATTAGTTAACTACTAACAGAAACAAAATAGAACAAATTAGTTAACTATCAGAAATAAAGTAGGAATAACAAATTGGTTTGTTCTGTGTATACCTCAAAAATCAACTCAGATAGAAATAGTGAAAGATAGGCCTAGTACTAATCAATAACTGAGTAATCTGGATCAATGTAATTTGTTGGACCTGATTTCTAATAAAATTGATTAATATTGATATAGATAAGCTATGTTAACTTTTCTCAATCATTAGCGTGGTGATAGTAGGGGAGCTCATGTCATCAATTAGGCCTACTACACAGATCATCGCTACTTTCAAATGCTAAATACTGAACTAATTTCCCATCAACGTCTGATTCATTCTCACTCTCTAACATTCTATTTTTAAAATTGGAAGGTCATCTGAATCATAAGTAGGTCCATTCTTACCAAGTTAAGAAAATTGAAAGTCAGAATAAATCTTTCATATCTCGGGAAACCACAGCTTTTAGAAACGATCGGTACACTGCTATGTAAGCCACAATTACTGCTCATCATGTGAGGGTTAAATTTAGCATGTCTGGTCGCATGGAAACAGTGAAGAAAAACAATGTAAATCACTATGTCCAAATCAGGCATAAACAGCAGTTTTGAGAAAGAATCAATAGCAGGCTATTTCAGATTGTGGGTTAATCATGAAGAAATCTGCTTTTTTGAAGGTGAGATTCTGTGATATATAGAAAGTAATGTAAATCTAGACCTAGCATTATAATAAGTAGGAAATCGCTATTGAAATAATTCTAGGGCTTTCAAATTCATTCTTCTTCTTCTTCAGCGTTCATTCTCAAACTCCTGCTGGATCTCTATTGCAGTAGGACAATGGCCCTTTTAGATTTCCAGTAGGATATAGTCCAGAGAATGGAAATGCGTTGTGTCGCCGTTTTATTTGCGCCAATGGCCCGACACATCCGTCTTCAGTGGGAAATTCATTCAAAAATGTAAATATTCATTACGACACAAAGAAAATTTCAAATTTCTCTCATGAGTGTTCTATTTCATTTGGATTTTTTATGACTATGATGTTGATGTATAAAAAATTGTGAACACCCTTGGTAAGTATGCCGTTTTATTTGTGTCTGTGGCCTGACACATCCATCTTCTGCTGTAAATATGTATGATTATTAAAACTAGCAGTCACATTTCCTGTCTGCACACGCTATAAAAAGATATATTTGGTTGCATACTTCCAGCACGATCTAGTCTAGAGAATGGAAATGTATTATGATCTAATTTTAGGAACCTACTACAGGATAATTCGTGACTAAAATTGTTTATATTCTGACGCAAATTAAATTAGATCTGTAACTTCTGCCACCGGATATTGGTTAAAATGGCAGACAAGAATGAATATGTTCTTATATCGGTGCTCGACTAATCAGATTTTCTTCCCGAAAGAACCTATGGGAATAGTGTGCCTAGATATTTGCTAAGGATAGTCTGAATTCAATTCTTCATGTGTTATTACATGTCATAGTGTATTTTAGTGGTGTAATTCTTCTTCTTCTTCAGCGTACATTCTCAAACTCCTGCTGAATTCTCTTGTAGCAGGACATGTCCTACTAGATTTCCAGCAGAATGTAGTCCAGAGAATGGAAATGCGTTGTGTCACCGTTTTGTTTGCGCCAATGGCCCGACACATCCGTCTTCGGCGGTGTTGGTGTAATTCAAGAATGAAAATATATGGAAAATCTGTTATAAAGAGACAAAAGTTATACTCTTAGATAGTACATTTTTCCAGTTGCAACATACGGCTGCGAGACTTAGACTATAAATAGAACAATAGCAAAAAGAATATTGGTTTTCGAACTGAAGTGTTATAGGGCAATATTAAGAATTTCCTAGACAGAAAAGATAAGAAATAGTGAGGTTTTGAATATGCTGAATATAGAGGAAGGATGGCTGGTAAATACAATTTTACTTAGAAAACTGAAACATTTCAGACATAAAAAGACACATTAGCATGGAAAGATTCATATTGGTAGCATATCCTATTCAGAATATGGCTATCAACCCAGAATTTTTTGGCTATAGTGATTTTCTAGGCAATATAAAGTTATATAAAGTTCAAAATATATAAAAATATAAAGTTCAGTAGTTTGCCAGTGCTTTCTGAATGCTCCAGATGCACAATTGCCTGTGATTTAATTGTGGGGATCGAACTCAGTACCTTGGCTGTCGCAGATGGGCTCTGTACCACTCCGCCACAGAGCTGGACAGATGCATATTAGAGGACAGAATTCCGGGAAGTAGAAGACAACATTCTGGAAAGAATATGTGACGTGATGATGAACTTCTTTCTCTAAAATTATGTCACTTTTCTTCATCAATTTTGAATGAATCACGTATATAGTTCTATTTCGCCTGTGTTACCAAGGCTTGACAAGTAAGAAAAGAAATAGTGACACTGTTACCTGCAATGTATGTCTTAAGAGATGACTAAAGGGGTTTTGAGGATGAATTTTGTTGTCCCGCCCCATAGAGTTAGAGGGTCAAAGTGACCCAGAAGTCATACTTAACTTTTACAATGTTTTGTAAAATCTGTTTGACAAACATTTTAATGGCGGTTGTCTACCATTGTTGAATGAATTGATCCAATGATATATCGTGTTAAATAGACGCACCACAGCCTGATTGGTTCATGTACATACTCGGGGGGCATGCGCAGTTGAAGCCGGCACATTTATACATCCGTCATCTTCGTTATGAGAATGTCTAAGTAGCAGTTACACATTTTAATCGAATTAATCTGACCACATCTGCACACCGGTACATGCCATGAAGGTGAATCGAGTTTATAGACCACTGGTTCATCGTATTTTGAATAAAATAACAATGAATTGTGGCTTGAATCATAAATTATTAGGTTATTTAGTTTCACAGCAGTGAATATACAGAATGTCGTGTTGGGTTGAGAACTTTAGATCTTTGATATCCAATATGTTCAAGTGGTACCAAAAATGACTCAAATATTATTTAAATATATCTGATAACCAAAAAGTTATCGCATTTTCAAAACAGCCACCAACAATAACGCAAATTCTCAAAACAGAATGTGGCGGCAGGGGGAAGGTTGTTTTTTTTAAATCCAGCTTGCTAAAGGTTAAGTCAAATATGTCAAACCAAAAAGTTCAGTTATTGAGGGCAAGCTGTAAATTACGACACAAGGCAATCCATTCTCTGAATTATATCCTGCTAATCTGAAGATGTTTGATAATAAATGCAGAAGTTATATTTACATCGGGCCTAGGCCACTTGTAAATTATGTACATGAGGATAATATCAGAAACACCTCACTAGACTAGTAGTTGATTAGTGGTCACTGACCAGGCAGGGTCATGCCGTTTTGTTGAGAAGAACAGGGTACATATAGTAGGGTAACCAGAGTACAATGTAGTCAATCCTATACTATACTAGTTTTCAATCCTGCCCATACTTATCACTCTTCTGAATTGTCACGATCACTTACGCACTGACTCGCCTGTGTGTTTCCAGCCCGAAAGGGAAGCAAAGAATAGCAACTGTTTAAATTTAAATAATGTCATTTTGATTTGTCTGTGAGAGTACTATGAGTGGAGTTGATTGTCCTATCTCGGCATTGGCATATGTCAAACTCAGTGACCAAGAAGCCATGGAAGTCGTTGGATGTGTCAAGATGAAGGGTGCAGATATCTCACTGAGCAACGATTTAAACCTTGACACAACGCATTCTGTTTACCAGACTAATCTGCAGGAATTTGAGAACATAACGCAGAAGAACTCACTCAGTCAATGTGACTATGTCACTTAAATACGAATAAAAATGAATGAATCATCTATATGTGCAGCGCCAGAAGAAGACCCTACCTACAAGTGTGCGGCTGTCTGCTGTGAGTTGAAACTCCTCACAAACATTTTTTATGGACAGAATATTGGCACTATTTAATTGTTAAGTTGGATATTTAGGCTATTATTATATTTATTTTCACATATATAATCTAAGATTTCAACAAATGAAATAATAAACAGCTATAAATGATTAACCTGCATCAAACCAGACGGCAAGTGTGCAATTAATTATAATCAAGCTACTGATCCGTACTTTAATGTACAATTCCGGTTACATTTGTTGACAAATGGAGGATATGGCACATTGCGCATGCGTAAATCTATTGCCAATCCTGGTCACTCATAATAATAAATAAAGATCAGGCAATTAAAATATTTTGGACACAGTAAAAGACCTGACATCTTATGTGCTGAAGACGGAGGCAACCAGCCAAAAGGCGCACTATTAATCAGGATGCCACGCAAAAAAACACAATGGAAATATTTCTGTATCTATTAATGGTTATGGTGACTACCCTGTGGTGGATTTTCAGGCAGGGACTGTGCCGGTCCCTATACCTCGAAAGGGTCCCAACCTAAATTACTGGAAGTCTTTCTCAATTGCCCCGGGGAGCCAGGAGGCAAAGGAGTACAGCTACTGGCCAAACAAACCAACGACCAATTAGTATGAAACGTTGAGGCAGATGGCCAGAGGAAACAGCACTGGAATCAAAGCTCTATGGGCCACTGTAGGAGCTACAAAAAACAGCGAGTTTTTATTAAGGAGACAGAATTACAGATATAGACATGTTTCAAGTGAACGAAAAAAGAAGAAATGACACCTTATTGAAGACCTTACTTGAGGGTAAAGTCAAAGGGAAACGATCAAGAGGTAGACAGAGATACAAGTTGAAGAGTAACATCACAAGATGGACAGGTTACAGTCCAGCACCAAGACAAGAGACAGCGAATATTGAAGGTATGTTGCAGTCAACGTTCGTTCCGGAGACGGCACTTGATGATGTTGATGGTCACTCCTTGATGTTTTTCCATACATAAGATTAGTTAGTTCCTTTCGTGAAGCAGGCAGAGGTTTTGATTCTCCGTGTGTTGCGGTCCGCTGTCTGCAGTTTTAGTTCTTGTATGGTCTTGCAGCCTGTTATTTCCCCTTCTTTAGGTATGGTATTTTTTAAGGTTGCTTTAGGTTTTCCTCGTTTACTTTTCTTCTCAGATGCCCGCATAAAAGAATGTGTTGGTTTATTCTGTTTTCATCTAGTCTTAAAACGTGACCCTGGTATTTCCATCTGCGTTTTCTTTTGATATTTGAAACATATTCTTGGTGTGTTTCATTTCATAAATCACTATTTGTGACGAAATCGCTCCATTGTATGTTCATCAATTTCCGGAGTTATTTATTTTCGAAGCTGTTTAATTTTTGGACTGTTGCTTGAGTTGATTTCCAACTTTCACTTTTATATGTTAATACTGAGACAATACAGGAGTTGATTAGCTTTAAGCTTTGTTTTCTTCCTAGATCTTTTGATTTTCAAATATTAATTTAGCGAAGATGCTAGCTGCAACTGCTATGTATGTATTTATTTCCTTCATTGAGTCTCCATCAACAAACATTCGGCTGCCCAAGCAATTAATATTGGAGACTTTTTCTAGTATTTGGTTGTTTACTGAGATGTTATTTGTTGATAGGCCTACATGAGATGAGCGAAGGGAAATGAAAAAGGTGAAGACATAGCCCCCTGAATTGGCAGGGCAATATAGCAACATCAATTTATTTTTTTTAAAGGCAGAAAAAGAACGAAACAGACAAAAGAAACATGGCCAAAAATGAGCCTTTCAAGTCATATTTACTTTCTGTGCCCTCAGTCTAAGCTAAAATAACACAGAAGTAATTGTTGTTTAAATGAAATACACACCGTCAAGTTGCAGTATTAGTATCAATCATGCAAAATTAAATCGTAAAGTCAAGTATCTTAGGACCACTTTAACATCAGATGATCGGTGCTCGAATGAGATAAAGAGCAGCATAACACAGGCAGCATCAGCATTTCAAAATAGAAGAAACACTATATGCAATGGAATAGTATCAATGCATACACGAGTTAGAGTGCTAGGATGGAATATTGGTCAATCCTTCTTTATTGATGAGAAGCATGGACAGTAAACAAAAGAGTTCAAGATAAGCTGGGGGCAAATGATATGTCGTTTTTGAAAATAATTATGAAAATGCCATGGGCAGTCAAGAAAACTAATGTAGAAATTCTCAGAGATGATGGAGTACAAAGACAAATTATAACAAAATTTAGAAGCAGACAGTCAAGATTTTTAGGAAGTGTGATGAGAAAAGAAAAATTTGAATATTTAGTAATCACCGGAAGATCAAGGGGAGAAGATACAGAGGAAGACAAAGAGAAACACTTCTGGATGGGTTGTCCCCCGGCACAAAAAGATGTCACCAACTGAACAATAGACTGAGAGTTGTGGAGAAACATGATCGCCTACGCCATTCGACATTGCACTTGACTGATTGAGATATATAGACGAAAACATACACATAAAAATATGGACGACATTTTCAACGTTTCAACCGTTAGGTCTTCTTCAAGAATATACAATACAAACATTGAACAAACATTACAAACAGTAAAAACAATGGTACTTATCAAAGAGGCACTAGAACGCAGACATTAGTAACATAGTACGACATCCAAGGTGACAATGACATACGTGTACACAAGTTGTCATGGGGGCGAGGTTTTCAAATAAGAAACGGGGAAATGAGAACGGGATGACAAAAAAATTGCTTAAAACAAACTGGACCGTAATAAAACGAGGAACACACCAACCAAAATTTAAACAAATGAGTTATCGGAATTAAGTCCCAAAGGCTTAAGGGTACCTTCTTCTTCTTCTTTCTGTCCTCATGTACCTTTCGGTTTTGAGAGGAGAGTGATTGTACGGTCTTTTGCCCTTCTATTTGCCTCTTCTGCTGTTATATTTCCGAGTGTATCTAATACACTATCTATCCACTTTTTACGGGGGCGTCCAATAGGTCGCCTGACAAGGGTACCAAACTGAAAAATAAAGCGATTTTCAATGACGTATCTAGATCTATCATCGGTGCTGCGGGATCTGAGTTTAGTGACCTGGATATCAAGGGCACCACGATGATCATCAGCATTGAAATGTATGACAACTAAAGTAGGTTTGTTGTGTTTATTGGCATGAATATGCCTGCAGAAGGATCGCTCAATCTTACTCCCTTTTCACCTATATACTTCTTGCTGGTGATCGTAAAACGTAAAAAACATGTGTTCTACGTAAGTACTATTTATATACAGTTTTACAGCAGTCTTACCTATTAATTTCTTCTTCTTCTTTCGTTCACTTGAAACATGTCTATATCTGTAATTCTGTCTCCTTAATGTCTCCTTACTGTCTCCTTACTGTCTTTTGTAGTTCATACAGTGTCCCATAGAGCTTTGATTCCAGTGTTGTTTCCTCTGGCCAATATGTCTGCCTCAGCGTTTCATGCTCAGAACACTCTTGGAGTATATGTTTGTTACCTATTAATGATTGATTGCTTACTTTCTGTACAAATGTGTTACTGTAAGTCAACTGTCAAGCATAAACATGCAGTGTCCTCCATCGATTTATATCTTCAACGATGCTGAAGAGTGAGGAAAAATCGTGTCTGGTCCAGTCCTTGATGTTGTCTGTCCATACTTTTAATTGTTCTTCTCTGCTTCTTCCACCCTCGACGGTTCCTCGAAGATATATTACACACGTCTCTACAAAGAGAAACAATGTGAAACCATCAATGCTGGATTTAAACACAGAAACAGTAAGGTAGCAATGGCTATGACACCATAATAAGACCAAAAATACCGAAGATATCTAGGCTTGAAGACAAATACGGAAATATGTTAAGTGAAATAACAGATATAGTCAAAGATGCACAGAGTATTGCAATGAGTTGTATAACGTCACTGGTGTGAACTGGTCACCACTTCAACTGTGCTATGCACATGATATCGTTTTAGGAACAATGGATAGGACAATCCGCCCATTATGGACACTGCCCTTACAGAAAGAAACTACAACCTACTCTGAGTATAAAGAACACAATGAACAGATAAAAAGCGTAATAAAGATATCTTTAAACAAGTTAATTCAAAAAGAGAATGACCGACAAAATGGAGAGTGCCGCAGTAAGCATACTTCTTCTTCTTCTTCTTCTGCGATCATAGTAAGCATACGAAAATGTGGTAAATGCTAAATAAAGTATAAAGGTTACGATAAAATCCTAACTATAATAACATATCCAAGTCATCCTAGTTTTGAATATTTTTTATGGTTTTGTGTATTTTTTTCAAAAATTATGTTTCTTGAGAAAGGTCCCTGTTGGACCGTAACGTGGACAATTGTCCTTGTTCTTTCTTTTATTATTAGTTTCACATATCTAGGTAGTACGTTATCACAAAATGCCAACGTTGATGATGAAGTGTACACAAGGATCGCCAAGGCAAGCAGCACTTTCGGCAGATTGTACGCAAATGTTTGGCGTAGAAATGGCATTAACCTACATACTAAGCTGAAAGTTTACAGAGCAGTGGTACTTCCATTGCTTTTATACGCTAGTGAAACATGGACTGTGTATAGACGTCATGTGAAAAAATTCAATCATTTTCATACAAATTGTCTCAGAAAAGTTATGAACATCAGATTGCAAGACAAGATTCCAGATACCACTGTCCTTGATAGAGCTGGTATCCCTTGCATTGACGAGATACTGATGCAAACACAGATTCGTTGGGTAGGTTATTTGGTACGTAAGCCAGACCATCGTCTGCCAAAGATACTTCTCTATGATGAGCTGGAGAAGGGTACACGATCTCAAGGTGGCCAAAAGAAGCGCTAATAGGACTCGTTAAAGAACTCACTGAAAGCCTTTGAAATAGACCACGATACATGGGAAGAACTTGCACAAAATAGATCTACATGGCGTTCTACAATCAAAAAGAGAGCATCATCTTGTGAAAAGAGGAGAAATGCAGTAGCTCAATAGCTGAGAGCAGCTAGAAAGTCACGGATAGACCAAGATCCGTCAACAGTGGTCATTCCATGTCAGAACTGTCCAAGGACATTTACATCTCGAATAGGGCTCATTAGCGATCTACGAACCCATAATCAAGGACATAACTCTAATTGAATTTTCAAAAGTGGATATAACAAATGGTCACCATCACTTGTGATGGACGAACAACATTATTAGTTATTGATTTTTAACATTAATAGTTAGGATTTTATAGTAACCTTTATACTTTATTTAGTGTTTACCACTTTAAAAAGAGAGCTGCTTACCCGCATCAGAAAGAGACAGTCCACATTTTTTTGTACATATCATGAGAATATGACGAATGGAACACATTGCAACAACAGGCAAGTTGAAACGCAAGAGAGGTATGGAAAGACCAAGAAATATGATGCTTGACAACCAAAAAAGTGTGGCATGGGAGAACATCGGTATAAGAAATGATTGACATTACACGAAACATAAGGTTGTTGAAAAACATGATAACCAACGCCACACGGTATTGATCATACGAAGATGTATAACATCGAATGTCATAATGATTATACAATATTAGAGAACGCTGTAAGCAACATAGAAATAGGAAAGGCAGAAATATTAGATGAAATAAAGAAGACAATAAGAGCATTGAAAGAACGGAAATCACCTGGTGTAAATAACTCTATCAATCAATAAACCCGTAACCCTTCAGGGTCGTAGGGGTACCACATTGGGTGATTCAGCACACATAGTTCTCTAGCGAATTCTATCCTCAGCGATGAATAACTCTATAAGGAGGAATGAATGTCGTAAATACTATGACTAAAACATACCAGAAAATTTGAAACTGCTGAGCACCACCAATCTTGAATCACAGCTAGTAGTATT
Organism: Meghimatium bilineatum; assembly: GCA_034231615.1. NCBI lineage: Eukaryota > Metazoa > Mollusca > Gastropoda > Stylommatophora > Philomycidae > Meghimatium > Meghimatium bilineatum. The sequence goes on along the minus strand of CM067300.1, from coordinate 61,091,288 downwards.
TCTGACAGATACAAGATCAGTACTCCAAGCGCTCCAGTCCAGAAAGAAACCAGACCTGCAAATACTACTGACCGAACTAAGCAATCAGCATAAAGTAGCTATGCAGTGGATACCATCACACTGCGGAATACCTGGTAGTGAGAAAGCAGATCGCCTGGCTAAGGATGGAGCGGCTGATAATCAACCAGATGTGACAATAACATACCATCAAAAGAAACAGATGATCAAGGCAATTAGAAAGCCAACACGAGAGGATTACCAAATTATGAACAGACCAGACCAAGTTATCATTCTGTGCCTCAGAACGGAACAGAACCGACTCCACAGCTACAAGTATACACATTTCAAGATTGGAAACACAGCCACGTGTACATGTGGAAAGGAACTTCAGAATGCAGAGCATATTCTTCAGGAATGCTAGAAATATGAAATGCTGAGACAAATACACTGACCAAGAGAAACAACAGTGGAAGAAAAACTCTACCGACCACTGTTCGAGTTACAGAACACAGTTACGTTTATAGAAGAAACAAAACTTCAGAAGAAGGCATGTTACAGGCGAACGAAAGAAGAAGAAACAAAAAACAGTAGCTCGCCGAATGGACACAATATTTTTTGCGTTCGTTCTCAAACTCACACCCGATCTCTCACATAGCATGACAATTGTCATCTAAGATTTCCAGCAGGATGTAGTACAGAGAACGGAAATGCGCCGTGTCGCTATTTTATTTGTAGTTATGGGTTGGAGTTGGGTGTTCCATCCTGTATAGAATCAAAATTAAACGGAAGTCACGCTGAAGTCCAGCGTATTAGGCGGAAAGGCGCAGATATTGCAGCAAAGCTGTAAACCCTGACAAAGCACATTCCGTTCTCCGGATTACATTAAATTAATCTGCAGATGTTTGAGAGATTGAACGCAAAAGAAGAAGTGTCCATAAAATTCTTTCCTTCAATTGTTAATCTCATCACCGAATAGGCCCTATATAACCACGAGATAGATAGTTTAGACGCTGGATCAAACAAACCCAGAGCCAGTCGATCAATAAACACATACATATTTTAAGAACTTAATCTGTGTGTAGGCCCTATATTATACTGACTAACAGAAAAACAGAAACAGTTATTAGTAATATGGCTTTAATCACCCTGATCAGCGGTCTGAAGTAAGCTTGCATTAGTTGGAGTTGTGGTGGTACGCGCAGGGCAGGACTGAATCTGCCTATCAATAATGATTTGATCTGCCACAGAAGACGCATGGGAGTGTCACCTCGTTGTGATGTTGCTCCATCCATACGCCTCCGTCTTTTTTGTTTGATTCTTGATTAGAAATTAGCTTCACAGTAGGTGGGGCACTCCCATAAGTGCTCCACTCCAGCAGTCATTCCAGTGTATTTAGACTCCCGGTCAGGTACTGAATCTTCGGAGGCCTTAAAAAAAAATTTTTTCCTCCCCTCCCCTCTAGATACTCCCATTTCTGGCATTTTCTATATGTGTACGTTCTCAGCCTCACTCACATCATCTGTATCTTGAAATGAATTTACTACTGCCTTGATCACGACTGCTTTATCTCTTCTCTACTTTTTTGTTTCTAAAACAGTATTATTAATAAATGCATACCATACAGCTAGACCAAGAAACAAGACAATGACGTTTTTAATAGTAAATAAGACCGCAACACAACTGATACGACAGACTAAGTCAATACTATCGTAATGAAATGATGGAAATAACTGGAAACACATCTTAAAACTCATCTTTGACAGGAAAATCATGTAGACGTTTTACCGCAGAAGATCCCATTGCCAGCGGACAAAGTCTGAGGAGCAAATACATCAAAGAAGTGATTTATCTTTGAGTAGAAGGCAGTGAAGTTTAGATTAACAGTTTAATTTATAATAAGTGACATACTTGATTTTTCTATGCAATATTTTTAGACAGCATGTGTTTTTTTTCTTAAAATTAATCTTTCATCCCTATTGATGGTTACAATTACCAAAACTAAAAGCGAAACACTAAGAGTGGAAAATAGAATTTACTAGAGCATAGAACTGAAACCCAGAACTGTCCCAGGTAAACCAAGACTATTTTTTAAAAAAATAGACGTCTCAAATCGAAGCAGTTTATCCATTTATTCTTCTTCTTCGGAGTTCATTCTTAAACTCCCGCTGGTTCTCTCTTATAGCAAGACAATGGCCCTACAAGATATCCTACAGAATGTAGTCCAGAAAATGGAAATGCGTTGCGTCGCCGTTCTATTTGCGACGTTGACTCGACATATCCGTCTTCAGCGAAGTCCATTTTAAAATAACTAAATCTACTATCTGCGGCACAGATTATTTAACCAACGGGCCTCGCATAATTTACAAAATGGTAGCCTTGATGCGGAAATCTGGCTATACCAATAATCATGGCAGACACCGCCTACGAGAGAGTATTATGCGTCAAAAATGAAGTGCTTGTATACAGAATCCCACCTCGTCCATCGAACAGGGGTTACAGGTACCCAATAAAATGATATTGTAAAATCTAATTGAATAGCAATAAACTCTACAAGCAAAAGGGATGGCATTTTAAGTGTGTAATTAATTATGTATATATAGGCCCTATTCCAAGAGACCTGTTTACTGTTGTTTAGTTTGTTAGTGGTAGTAGTTTTAAGTTAGTAGTCTGTACTGAGTACATATACTGTACCAGTGTGTACTGATGTACTGTATTTGATGTAGGCCACTATTTTAATTTAAGTTTACTATTATAATTAATATAATACTATTATTATGATGATGTTTTGCAGATGGCGTGCCGTAGGAAGATAATATTTACTGAGTCGTGAGCAATTCTGAAAAATAAACAATACGTCAATACTTGACAATACTTTTGGCAACTTTTGCCTTCTGTTGTAGCATGTCGTATTCTAAAAACACAGCACTAATATATACTTGTTATGGTGTGCTTAACAGATCGAGATAGATACATACAAAGTAATTGCACGAGCGTACCTGGATTACTAAAAATCGTCATTGAAATAACATATGTTGCTTCATTCATTTAATCTAGTATGTTTTCAATTTGAAGTAGTTTAGCTCAGTGCTATGCTACACCTATAAAGTATTTAACACAATTAAATTAGAAAAAATAATTCCTTTTTCAAAATGGATTGTTGTGTGGTTTATTTTGTTGTTGTGTGGTATATTTTTTAAAGAACAGATTATGAAATTAATATTTTTTTCACAGCCATAAATCTATGTTGTTATGATGTTCACAAACTTATGAACATGGTATTCTTAGCACACACATACCATATCTTCACTACACTTTTAAGTGTTATGCTTCTTCTTTCATTTGCTAGTAATGTTTATATTTGCAGTGTTGTTTCTTGTATAAGTTTCACCGCATTTTTATTTTTAATTATCAAAGGCATGGACGTATAAGGGGAGTTTATGGATGTATGTTTAGCCCCTGAAGGAACGCATTCTAGTGTGCCAGTATCCTATGTTTGCCAAGTCGTGCCAGAGGCACAGCACACACATCTAGGTCAACTATCTCATTCTTCTGTCAGATTTTTTTTTACCTATCCGCAGTGATGGCACATCTAGCATTTCTAGTCACCTAGGAGACTCCACAAAGGACAAAATTGCAATGTCCACTGACTTGCATCTCTTTGTCTTCCATGGGGATTATTTGATAGAAGACAAAGGTAGGAATGGAGACAATGATGTTTTTTTTCATAGGTTCTCTCCAAATGTTGCTTCATCGCATACCTGGAAAGAAGACAGTGACTCTATTTTTTTTGCACCCTGAACTAGAAGTCCAGTCCTTGATTCTTGATTAGAAACTGGCCTCACAGCACGTGGGGCATTCCCATAAGTGCTCCGTCCTCTGTTCCAGCAGACATCCGACTTGATTGTGTTTCGAGTCTAATACCACTAAAACAGATGTCGACATCAAGGCACAACTCTGGCCTTTGCGACAGGTTTCTTTGTTGTTCTGCACTTCAAGCACAACGTCGGTCTGTCGGAACAACATGGTAACTTATTGAAGGTTACGACTACGGTACGAGTCCAGTCCTCGGTTGCCAAATGGGAGAATTCCCCACGAAAAGGGCATATTCATAGACAACAAAAGTTGGCCATGGCAGTTAAAGTGTTAAATCTGCTTCAATTGGTGTCTCATGTTTTAATAGTTAATCTCTGTATGACGTGTCCTATACAGAAAGTTGTCCTCACTGCCACTCTGTAAGCCTCTCAGTTCTGTGCATGCTGCCAAGCTTCTTCCAGTGTTATGTTCAGAAGATCTTCAATGTCATGTGTCCAACCTAGTCTTGATCTGCCTCTTGTTTCCTTTCCTGAAACTTTTCTATCCATGATTAATCTTTTTAAACCATTGTATTTTTTTTTATTTTTCTGAAATATGTACATTTGCGTTGTTGATAGTTTTGAAGAGCCAATCTTCTGTTCTCATATCTTTGTGAACATCTGTGCTGGTTAGTCCTTCTGTCTATGATATTCTTAGACCTTTCTGTATTATTTCATTTCGAATGCGGATAATTTTGATTCCATTGCAGATATCATTGCCCATGACTCATAACTGTATGGAAAGATATTTCTTCTTAATATTTGTAATTATGTTTTTCTGTTTGCCCCTTGCCATATATTTTTCATCTGTGATGTTTTTTGTAGTGCCATTGCTAGTCTCTTTCCGATCTCTGCCGAGCAATCTCCCGTGGTGTTGATGTTTGATCCGAGATATTCAATGTTGCTGACATTTTCTAGTTGTTCTTTGTCACTGACTATTGTAGGTGTGATTTCATCTCTGCTAACATGCATTATTTTTGTCTTTTTTGCATTGAGGAATATATTTTGTGCCTCGCTATGATGTTTGACTGATATAATCATGTGTTCTAAACCTATGGTGGCTCCTTGATATTAGTGTGCGTCATCTGTATTCCTAATTTCTTGGATTTCATGCCCTCCAATATTAAGAGGTTGAAACGTGGGTCTTCTCATACATTTCGCATGTTTTCTGCATATATGTTGAACAGGTGTGGTGAGAGGATGCATCCCTGTCGGACTCCTTTTTAGACCTCAAACCAGTCTGATGTTTCTCACTCGGTTCGGACAGAAGCCTGTTGTTCCTGATAAAGCTTTTTAATGAGCGATATGAGATGGTGTTGAAATCCCATGCTTTCCATTATGTTCCATAATTTCTGGTGTTATGCAGTCAAATGCCTATGAGTAGTCAATGAAAAAAAGTTGTTATGTCTGCATTGAAATCTCTGCATTTCTCTTATATTTCTCATATTGAAGATGTAATCTCTAGTACCCCTTTTCTGTCTAAAACTTGCCTGAACTATATTTATTTTTCTGTTAAAATGTTGTTCCATTCTTTTCATCATTATCTTGAAAAGTATCTTGCTGGCATGACTGATCAGTGCAAATGTTCTATAATTTGTGCAGTTTCAAATTTCCCTTCTCTGGAAGTTGTATATATATACTGATTTTTTCCCCAATATTTTGGCCGTATTCACTTTTCCAGATCTTAACATACATAAGGCATGGTAGACTATGACACTAGATTCTCTTTTTGCTTGTATCAATTCATCAACCAATTCATCACATCCTGGTGACTTTTAAGTTCTGAATTGCCCAACATAAATCTTCTATGATGGGTTCTGGCTCAAGTTTTCTGTTTCTTTCTAGTTGTGTTTGAGTCTGTGCTTATGTTTGGATCTTCGTACATTTCCCTGTAGTATTCCATCCATCTGCTCAGAATGTCTTTATTTTCTGTTAGTGTTTCCTGGCGTGTTCAATTGCTCGAGTGGCTGGATGAAATTTTTCTGTCCGTGTTTTTGCTTCTGTAAACATTTTTCTGGTGTCCCAATGTTCGTGGAGTTGTTCAATTTCTTTACACTTGTTGTCAATGTAGTTTTTCTTGTCCTGTCTAATTTTTTTTCTTGATTGACGTTTGTTTCTTGTATAAATCTCACTTTATTTGTCATCTTTTAGTGATTTTAGTTTTTTTATGTTGTTAATTGCATTGTTTCAGCTGTGATGTAATCTCTTATTTTTGTCACACTTCAGGATATGTGAACCTCTGATGTTGTTTGCGAGTTCATCTGGTGTCATCTCCTCTTGAATGGCCATCAATGGATTAAATTTATTCTGCACCTCCACACTGTATTCTGTTGGTATTGCTTTAGTGTCGTATCTGATGGGGCTGGCGCTTTTTATTAGTTGCTTAAGTCTGATCTTCACTTCTGCTACTAAGAACTCATGGTCAGAATCACATTCTGCATCAGGATAAGTCTTACAGGACAGTAGACTAAATCTCCACCTGTGGTGTATAGTGATAAAGTCTATTTAGTTTCTTGTCTTGGTTGGTTGCTTGGTTGCTGATCCAGTGGTCCATGGGCTCTTCCCTTTGACCCAATGCCATTAAATGGCATTATATTGCTGGGAAGTCTGTGGATTTTCAGCCCAGGCCAGAGCCAGAAAATAACTATCACACCTCCAGGAAGGTAAGTTTCAACCTATGCACTGCTCCCAGCCACTGCAGCCAAGATAGGGTTCACTGAGCTCATTCCCTGTCACCAATTGACTACTGGTTATGCCGAACTTCTCTATTGCTCCAGGCATGCAACCAAATGTTCAAGTCAAAAGGATTGTCACGTCCTGAGTCACTGTGCTCTATGATGGGTCTCAGCCATAGGAAAAAACAGTGCTGTCAGTTTCCTCCTCCCCCTGCTGCACAGTACATCTCTGGCTTCCTCCCAACCACAGAGGGTGCATACAAATATTCAAGTAAACATGAAACACATTTCAACAACAAAATAACAGCATAATAAGCATAATTGTATAGATGACGTGCCATGAAGCTTCTATAAGAAGATAACCTCATTATAACAGCATTTCATCTACTAAGGTTTTTTGTTGCATGGGTGGTTTGTCTAGTGGGCCATTGGTGAAACCCACAGATGCAACCACATGCATGTTTCTTGTCTTGAAATCTGGTGATTTCCAGGTGTATAGAGGTCTGGGGTGTTGAATGAACAGAGTGTTGACAATTACTAAATCATATTCTAGGCACAATGTTAGCAGTCTTTCATTCTGCTATCTTAATCCAAATGGGTATTTGACTCTGCATTTTCCCTACCAACAATAGTTAGTATATAACATAATATTGAGTTTCTTATTGTAATTATTTATTGTCTTGTTTCAATTTAATTCTTATTTATCAGAGCTGATGAATGGAAGCTAGAAAGTCCAGATTGGACAGGAAGATTACGAGTTGTGTCCAAGGACAAAGAATTGATAATCAAATTGGAAGATAAAACCACCGGCAAGTATATTTGTTAACAAAAAACTTGAATCAACATATGTCAGTTTGTATGGTTCTACCATAATAAAATGTATAATTGAAGATATTCAAAAACTTGAGTTTTTAGCACTAGTAATACATCCAATTGCATTGCAAGTACACCGTGGATGGATCGGTTTTTGAACCATGAGCAAGTTTGAGTTGACTGAGTTTGTAAGACTAACTTCTTTACTGCTGAGCTGACTTGGCTCTCCCATACCCCCCCCCCTCCCATTTTAATTCTTGTACGCTGCATTGTCTATAGTTTCCTACCTTTTAATTCATATTCTGCCGAAGTCGGGTGTGTCTGGACATTTGCATAAATAGAATGGCAAAAAACTCATTTCCGTCCTATTGGAAATCTAGTAAGACCATTGTTATAAGAGAGATCCAGCAAGAGTTTGAGAATGAATGCTGAAGAAGTCGAAAAATTTATATCACAACTCAACTGTGTGTTGCCAGGGCCCAAAGGAGAGCAAAGATTAGCAATACTGTTTACCTTCCATTCATGTTGTACGAGGCGACTAAGGAGATTCTGGGGTAAAGTTGGATGTCCCATCCCGTATAGGGTCAAAGTTACCCAGAAGTCATTCTGAAGTCAGATGTAACAGGTTGAAAGGCACACATATCGCAGGAAAACTGTAAACCATGACACAGTGCATTATTTTCTCCGGACTACGTCCTGCTAATCTGCAGGAATGTGAGAATGAACACAGAAGAAGAAGGCTATCACCAACTGCAGGGAACATTAATAACCACCATTTTACTCATCATCATCAAGTTCCCTCTCCATAACAAAGGTTGGCTGCAACGGACCTCCAACATCCTCTCTTCCTTTGGTGGTGCACTCTGCTAGACTGCAACCTGTCCATGTCGTGATGTTACTCTCCCACTTGTATCTCTGCCTACCTTTTGCTCACTTCCCCTTGAGTCTACCATGAAGTAAGGTCTTCAGCAAGGTGTCTGTCTTTTAATACGTCTTAAATACTTTATTTGTTTGATCTTTATTGCCTTTAACATTTATTTTTTTCATACAAAGTGTTGCTAGAACCTCTTTGTTCCTTTTCCATGAAGTTCTCCCTATTCTTCTATATATCCAAATCTCAACGGCATAAATTCTGTCTTCTAGTACATTGTCCATGTTTCTGAGCCATACATTAATATAGAATATGTGTAGCATTTTATAATTCTCATTTTTAGTTTGTTTATAATTTGTTTGTAAATAGTTTTGGGTATCTCTTACCGAGAGCATAAGACCAATATGTTTGTGCATTAATGTGATAGCGAATCAACATGAACCACTATTAACAATCGTGAAACTTCGTAAACTCAAATGGTATGGTCACGCAATGAGACATTTCTCGATGACGAGATATTCTTCAAGGTGCGGTGGAAAAAGACAATGAGGACAGAAGAAGACAAGGCTGAATGTTATCAAGGACTGGGCAGGGTGCGAGGTTTCCAAACTCATCAGGATGATAGAGAATAGAGACGCATCTTTCTGCATTAATGTCTCAATTGTGACACTCCTACTCCCATTCTTAGCTGCTTCATACGACATGCATGAAAGGTAAACAGTCTTAAAGTTCTTTGTTACCTTTTCGGACGACATCAACGAGTAGGTGTATAAGGTGTTTGAAAAGTAGTGCGGAAGAACAAAGAAAACCACTACTCTGCCATCTGTAACAGAAAAATAAATGTGGGCCTAACATTATATTCCCAATCAAGAATTATTCTGGTGCCCATTTCTAGGGTGGGTCAACCTAGAGTTGTATGTGGCTTCACTGGGAGGGGTCAAAGTTTGAACCACAAAGTTAGAAATCCACTATACTAAATACTACATAACCATTTTTTAAAAATGTAAATTGTTTTATCCAGGAGAACTTTTTGCACAGTGCCCAGTGGAGTCTTACCCAAGTATTGCAGTGGAACCGGTAATGGACTCCAGTCGTTACTTTGTGATAAGAATTAAAGATGAAAGCGGTATGTATTGGTTAAATTTTAAATATAAAGAGAATCATTTGTGGTGATAATCACATTCTATTTATAACAGCTTGGCCCAGACTGACAAAATATTTCATGTAGTAACGGAAATTCGCTATATACAACACAAACAATAAAGAATAAATATCATTGGTGATTTTTGAAAAGTGTTTTTAAATAGGGACATTTTTGTTAAAAAAGTTTGCGCTATAGAAGGATTCTACTCCAGTAGCTTTCCTGTTGTGGGTTGTCTGTTAGGCAAGCTTTAATCTGTTTTATATATATATTTATCACATCATTGAAGCATATATAGAGATAGTTTAACATATAATTGTGATTGGAGAAGTACCTGGCCACATCCTGTCTATTTTCACAAAAACACATTTATGGCATTACTTGTAGCCAAGTACCTATTGCTATCCTTGTTAGATCATTAACCTGGAAATCTGAAAGTGAATGATGAAGAACACTTCCTTGCTATCTGTTTCTAACTAAATTGTGTTTGACATGGTAGCACAGGGTTGGAATGGAGATACTTTGGATAAGATGTTTTTTTGTGTTGCAATGAAGGGGATAATTGACCCGGTATTTGATTCACTTTGCTACAATTAATGTCTATTTCAGTGTCCATTTTTCCATCTGAGGAGAATGTTACGCCAAAGTATTTGGTTATTGGTTTTGGTTTGTTTAATGACTTGATGTGCTTTCACTTTGGTTAAGTCAACAAATCTGTGAGAAGGATTATGAAATAGTTGATCCAGAAATGTATGCTGTAATCCTTGCAGGACAGATGATCCTTAGTATTCTGCTACTTTGGAATCAGAGACTAAACATGCATTCTACTTCTTCTTCAACATTCATTCTCAAACTCCCGCTGTATCTCTCTTATAGCAGGACATTATACCTACTAGATTTCCGATAAAATGTAGTTCAGAGGATGGAAATGCATTGTGCCACCTTTTTTATTTGAGCCAATGGCCCGACACATCTGTCTTTGGCGAAAACATAAACCTCCCAATCAAGCCTTTTAGACAACCCTACATGAGTCGGAGTCTTCTTCTTCTGCGTTCGTTCTCAAACTCCTCCAGATCAGCAGGATGTAGTCTGGAGAACGGAATGCGTTGTGTCATAGTTTACAGCATTGCTGCGATATCTGTGCCTTTCGGCTGACACATCCAACTTCAGCATGGCTTTGGGTCACTGGCCCTATATGGGATGTGACAGCCAACTCTATCCCATAACCTCCTTAGTCACCTTGTATGACATGCATGGAAGGTAAACAGTGTTGCTATTCTTTGCTCCCCTTTCGGGCCCTGACAACACACGGGCGGGGATGAGTCGGAGTGTCACTTCAGTTACACAAATGACAAGAACCTGTGCTTTTGTTAGAAAGGCTATGGGCTGTCAATAGCTACCTGCTCACAACTGAAGGGATTAATTCATTGCCATCATGTGTCAAGAGCTACCTGCTCACAACTGAAGGGATTATTTTCTTGAACATGAACTAAATAAAACTATATGTGTGTTTGGTATGTAAGCTTGCAACTTGTGTGTTTGATATGTAAGCTTGCAACTTGTGTGTTTGGTATGTAAGCTTACAACTTTTGTGTTTGGTATGTAAGCTTACAACTTGTGTGTTCTTCCTATTATCTGCAGGGAGAAGTGCATTTATTGGAATTGGATTTCATGACAGGGCAGACTCATTTGATCTCAATGTGTCCATCCAAGACCACTTTAAGTAAGCATTATGTTACTATCACATACTTTGGGCAGGGGATCTCAGTGGTGGTGTAGTTGTTAAGCAGTTTGCCTTGTGCTCAAGAGGTCATGGGTTGTAGCACATCTTGTTTACGGGTGGATATTTTTCAGAAATTCCTAGAGATTGTCACGTTAAACTGCAATGGTACTCTTTACAGGTGGCATGCCCACCTGTTAAGATAGGGACAAAGTACATATGGGGAAATCTGATCACTGTAAAGTCAATTCTTTACACCATTTCAACTTTAGGGGTTCGCATATCTGTGGATCTCACTATTGGCCTGTTCGACATATCTGTGGATCTCACTATTGGCCTGTTCGACATATCTGTGGATCTCACTATTGGCCTGTTCGACATATCTGTGGATCTCACTATTGGCCTGTTCGACATATCTGTGGATCTCACTATTGGCCTGTTCGACATATCTGTGGATCTCACTATTGGCCTGTTCGACATATCTGTGGATCTCACTATTGGCCTGTTCGACATATCTGTGGATCTCACTATTGGCCTGTTCGACATATCTGTGGATCTCACTATTGGCCTGTTCGACATATCTGTGGATCTCACTATTGGCCTGTTGGACCTACCATTATGTAACATTAAACTCTCAGTAGATCATATGTCAATATGGTGGGGGCTTTCCTCTTGTGTAAATGTTCTTAAATCCCTGGGAAGTTATTCCTGTCAAGTTTTCTAGCACCTGCTCTGCTCTCACACTTAAGTTCCAATCTCATGACACACCGTTTCCTGAACGGTTGAAAACTAACTCCCAATACCCACTATCTGGTTCCACCTTTTCCTTGAAAACCAATTCAATTCCAATCTTGATCCCATTTCTTGCTTGCAGACTCCCCACTTCCTGGGTTGTCTTAAATCCGCCCATTGGTCTACTTGTAAGCCTGTCTCCCACAGAACAGATATTTGACATCCGGTCAATCTGCCGTCAACAGTTCTTTACTCTATCGTCTCCGTCCAAAGGTCCTATTTCCATTGTTGTCACAATTTTCCTCATTCAATTTTTACTGCGTCTGGTAGGTTCTAACTACTTGACTTAGAACAAAACCCAGGTAATGTCTGTTTCAGCCTAGGCTAAATCTCAGTTTCCTGACACACTATAAAATTTTCAGTCCTTTCATACAAGCCTTCCAGATAATTAACTACCCCAGGACTGTAATCAATAACCAGTGACAACTTCCTGCTAATGGCGTTGTTACCATTCATTCCTGTTGGAACATGGCCCCACTAAATTGAATACTTCACACATTGCGATCTGAAATCTACCGTATAACTTTCTCAAAGTTACCTTCTGATCAGAAATGAGATATGAACCTCCATATTTCCACCAGATACCAAGATGACAGCTATTTCAGGAAATGTAGTTTTAAAGAGCTCGGCATAGTAGCCTTAAATTATGTTTTCTTCGGGCCGACTTGATGTCGCTCCCTGCCCATCAAATCTCTACGTGCATATAAAATAGGAATATATCTTACAGATATGTACCTATTACACTTTTAGGTCAACATTTTCATGAGGTGAACAAATTAAGAGATAATGCACCCACAGGTGAGACCTTCAGATCTTCTACATACCAAGTAGCATTCTATACAATTATTTACTGTGTATGGCTTTGAAACTTTCAGATGGATGAAACAGGAGGCAGATGAGGCAAAAAATGCACACACTGTTGACACAGGCCCCAAACTAGATCTAGGGTTTAAGGAGGGACAAACTATTACCTTGAATTTAGGTGTAAGTATGTGAAATATTGACCATGTGATAACCTGTGTTTTCACCTTGAATTTAGGTGTAAGTATGTAAAATGTTGACTGTGATAACCTGTGTTTTCATCTTTGAATTTAGGTGTAAGTATGTGAAATGTTGACCATGTGATAACCTGTATTTTCACCTTGAATTTAGGTGTAAGTATGTGAAATGTTGACCATGTGATAGCCTGTGTTTTCATCTTTGCATTCATTCTCACACTCGTACTGGTTAGTAGTATGTAAGCCAGAGAACAGAATGCATTGTCATATCTGCAATATTTGTACCCTTTGACCTGATACATCCAACTTCAACTTGGTTATAAGTTCACTTTGACTTCTGTGGAATGGGTCAGACTCCATCCCCAAAACCTCCTTAGTTGCCTCATATGATATGTGTAGCAGGTTAGTAGATAACAGTGTCGTTATGCTTTGCTTTCATTTCTTCTTCGGCATCCATTCTCAAACTACCGCTTGATCTCTCTTGTAGCAGGACCATGATCGTACCAGATTTCCATCAGGATGTAGTCCAGATGATGATGATGATTCAATCCCTTTTGCTGTAAGCAGGAAGCTCTTGACAGCCCATAGCCCTTCTGGCGAATGCACAGGTTTTCCTCAGTTGTGGTGCAGTTGTGTAGAGTGTGTTCTGTATAGCTGGAAGTGGTGGTAATAGTTCTTGTTGGATGTCTGTTAGTTTTGGGCACTGCAGTAGTAGGTGTTCAACAGTCTCTTCTTGTGCATTGCAGTGTCTGCAATTTGGTTTGTGTAATGGGTTTATTCTGTTCAGGTGTTTATTAACTGGGGCTTAGCCTGTTCTTAGTTGGAATGTGAGACTCTGGTTTGCTCGCTCGAGTTGTTTCAGAGGATCCATTGGGTTGGATTTCTGTTGATGTTCATATAGTGAATGTCCAGTCTTTGAGCTGGACCACTGTTGTAACCATTCTTGTCTATAGTTGTTTTTAGGATTAGTTTGTAGGGAGATTTTTGGGGAGAACTGGGGGCGGCAGCACCTCTCTTAGCTAATTTATCAGCCATTTCATTTCCAAGGACTCCGGTATGGCCAGGTATCCATTGGAGGGTGACTTCTGCACCATATTTGTCTATTGATATTGCAACCAGGGGGTGTTTTTTTGTGTCTCCAGGTCTAGGAGTGCTGATTTTGAGTCGGAGAAGATGACTATGTCTTCAGGTGGAGTAGTTCCGTTCTCAAAGTCCACAATAATTCGATTCAGAGCTTTCTCAATTGCTATTATATCTGCTGTGTAGTTAGAGCAGATATCTCCGCATGTCCAAACAATTTTGGGTAGTCTTCTGGGTCTGTGTTCTAGTATTTTATCACAGCTCCATATCCAGCATTTTTGGTAGCATTTTGTGCAGATCCATCTGTGTATACGTGGATTATTTCTGGTGGGTATGTATGGATTGTTTCTAGGGCAATGGTTCTCAGGAATTGAGTTACTTATCTGCCAAGGGGTCAGAGAGTTCAGTCCTTATGGTAGGGGTTATTGCTTGCCTGCAGGGTGGTTCAATGTCTATCAATTCCTTCTGTTCTCTATTTGTAGGCAGATGGTGTTTTATGCTTGCGCTATTAAGGAATGATGTTTTGAGTATTCTGTGTTTGTCCTATCATTTTTCTATTTTCTTCTGTGGTGTCTATTCTCATGTATCTTTCAAAGGTCTCTTCTACCACTCGTTCTCTTCTTTAGTGCAATGGTTCTATGTCTGTGTTGATCTCACATGCAGCAGTTGGGGTGGTTTTCATGGCACCGCGTATAAATCGCAGTGCATTTTTTGGACATTGTCCAATCTCTGTAGGAGGCTTTTGCTTGATATTGCTTGTACAGGATATTGCCTATATAATCTATATGAAAGGAGACGTCTGCCTATATATTCTATTCTTGATTCTTGATTAGAAACTAGCATCAGAGCATAAGTGCTCCACTCTCCATTCCAGCAGCCATTCGAGTGTATGTAGACTCAAAATCCCAGTCAGGTGTTGATTACGTGATCTTCGGCTCTCTCCAAAAAGAGTACAGTTTCTTCCCTCTCCTCTAATCACTTTCAATTCTGTCATTCTTTGTATGTGTACGTTTTCAGTCTCATTGTCAACATCTTCATTTTGTAATGATAGAAATAATTGTTTCTGAAATTATTTTATGATTGTTTTAATTAAGTCAGCTTTATCTCTTCTCAGTACTATGCTGTCAATCACAGCATTGCCTGCCAATGAGTCAGCCTTTTCGTTTCCGTCGAACTGCTTCGTGACCCGGGCAATATATCCATGTAATGCTCTATACAATTAAGTTGTTCAATAATGCAACCCATTCCTTTCTCAGCATGTTCTTTTCTATCTTTCGCAGCATGCTTTGAGATATATATATATAATCAAAATGAAAGCCAACGTCTGCCTATATAATAATTAAGACATGGGACATCTGCCTATATAATCTTTATGACATGGGACATCTGCCTATATAATCTATATGACATGGGACATCTGCCTATATAATCTATATGACATGGGACATCTGCCTATATAATCTATATGACATGGGACATCTGCCTACCTACCGTATAAAATCTTTGTGACATGGGGCATTTACCTATATAATCCTATATAATGAAAGGAGACATCTGACTTTATAATCTATCAGACAAACATTGATCAGTCATAATAAATTACTTGAATTCAGGAGAAATAGAGTATGTTTTAGTTTAGTATGAAATTAGAAAGAAAACATAGAATTATATGTTATTGAATTATGTTTGTAATTCTGTATTAAGTAAATACATTGTGTCTTGTGTTTCAATTAGACCAAGAAAAGTGATGCTTCCAAGTCACGTAGCAAGCCAGTTGGTAAGGGTGGTGCTGGTGGCTTTGGACTCCTTCCTCCTCCTCCAGGAGGTGTAAAATTACCTCCTCCATCATCTGCATCATCATCTTCTGAATCATCGGAATCAAGTTCTACTGCGTCTGTGTCGGATACATTCCACCAAAGTGTAAGTACAATTAGAGAACTTTGGATTGATATGATGATGATGTTTGTCCGTCGTAATCGATGATGACCAAAATCTCAACCATAATAATAATAACAATAAGTAGTAAAAAATAATAAAGTTAATAGTGCGTTTTTAAATGATTAACAAGTCCAATGCGCGCACAAAATGTTCTACAGAATTGACAACTGTAGAGGGTGTCTATGGGACGTTGAGATGTTTTTTCTTTTCTATGTGCCTGCTTCTCTCTTGCAGTATCTTGTCGGGTCTCTTCCACTTCTAGTGATCCCGTTCTAAGACTGTAACACCATGCTGTTCTATCCTGACGTGGCTCTCCCAAGCGTCAATGTCAATTTTAAAATGTTTCAGTGATGACTTGAGCATGTCTTTGAAGCGCTTTTTCTGTCCACCAGCTTTTCGAAATCCTGCCTTGAGTGCTCCATAATATATTTGTTTTGGCAGACGCGAGTCCTCCATATGTACAAGATGACCTGCCCTGCGTGCGTGCGCCTTCATAAGTAATGTTTAGATGCTTATTGAGGTTGATTTTTCCAATACCTCGTAGTCTGGTACTTTGTCCCACCAATGGATGTTTAGTAATTTGCGCAGGCAGGTAAGATGGAAATGATTTAATTTTCTTGCATATCTAGCATACACTGTCCACTTTTCACAAGGGATTGATATATACACTACCAGAGGGCCATAGAAGATAATGACCATTGGTCATGAACTGTACTGTTGCATTTCATTCTTGGACTAAACCCTGCTAACATGCAGGAACTTGAGAATGAACACAGAAGAAGAAGTCGATAATTCTGGCATCAATACACAGTTAGAAAGAAAAACCAATCGCAACAAATTACCTGGTGACAACACAAACAATTGTGCTATTGCAAACATTGTATTAGATTCTTCTTCCGTGTTCATTCTCAAACTCCTGCAGATTAGCTGGATGTAGTCGGGAGAATAGAGTGCTTTGTGTCATGGTTTATAGCTTAGTTGCAATATCTACACCTTTCGGTCTGACACATTCAAGTTCAGCACGTCTTCTGAGTAATTTTGACTCTGTATGGAATATGACAGCCAACTCAACCCCATAACCTCCTTATCACATCTTATGACATGTATGAAGGTAAATAGAGTTGCTGTTCTTTGCTTTTCTTTCGGGCTCCAGCGACACTAAGGCAAATGTATTAGAAGCAAAAAATGGACATGCCTACCAGTGACCATCCAAACAACAATAACAGGTGTGCATGGGGATGAACATCAGAATAATTTGCAGAAAAGGGTAGCAGCTCTCAGCTTCCTCAATGACGTTTACCCAAGTGATCTATGGACCAGAGTATATACAGATGGATCAGCACAGAATGCAGTAAAAAATGGAGGAAGTGGTGTATATGTAGAATACCCAGATGGCACCACTGATACCACTTGTATACCAACAGGGAATTACTGCAACAACTATGACTCTGAAGTCAAAGCTATTTGTATAGCTGCAGAGAAACTGTTAACATTGGACAGGACCTCACACCCTATTGTAATACTTACAGATGCAAGGTCAGTACTAGAGGCACTACAGTTCAATAAACTTCCAGAGTTAAAAGAGGTATTGTCCATAGTACAAAATAGGTGTAGAGTTATACTGCAATTGATTCCATCACACTGTGGAATAGCAGGAAACGAGAGAGCTGATCAACTTGCCAAGGAAGGTGTTAACATGCAGCAAGCGGATGTACCAATCAGCTATCACCAAATCCATGATAAAGGCACAACGAAAGCCTAACTTACCTCCATGGGACGACTACCACCTACTTAACAGACAAGAACAGGTCATCATATTTTGACTCAGAACTGGACACAATAGACTAAACAGTCATATGTATACAAAATTTAAAATTGGCACAACAGCAAAGTGTAATTGTGGACAAGCCAACCAGACTTCAGAACATATCCTTCAAGAATGTGCAAACTATGACACATTAAGGTGCACATACTGGCCTTCTGATACACCGATGAATGTTAAACTTTATGGTACAAAACAAGAAATGGAAAACACTGTCGAATTTATACAAGAAACAACACTGCAGATGTAGACATTATTAGCGAACGAAAGAAGAAGAATAAGAAGTATTAGAAGCTACTTCCTGTTTGAAAATTCTCCCAGAACTGAGTGTCCAGTAACTGGTGACAGCATATATTGCAACAAAAGCTGCTGCAAACAATCAGTCCTATTGGCTAAAGTAATGTTGCTGATTGAAACATGCTCCCAGCTGTTTTTGTTCATTTTGATCCAAAGAAAACTGGCTAAACAAGTTCTATTGAAAACAGTTCAATACCTACCCGGGGGCCAGAGCCAGAAAATAACTATCACACCACCAGGAAGGTAGGTTTCTAACTATGCACTGCTCTGAGCTACTACAACCAAGATAGAGATAACGGTGCTCATTCCCCCTCCACCAATTGCCTACTGGTTATGTCTCAAAACTTCTCTATGGTTTCAGGCATGTAACCAAATGTTTAAACAGACGGCTTGTCAGTCCTGAGTCACTGTGTTTATGATGGGCATCCGACATAGGAAAACAGTGTAGCCAGTCTCCCCCTCACTAGTGCTGCGTAGTACATCTCTGGCTTCCTCCCAACCAGAGTGTGTGCATGCATATATATATATATATATATAATAACATATCATTAAAAAACACAAAAAAAGCAACAAACAAAAAAAAACAAGCATAATTGTACAGATGACATGCTATGAAGCTTCCATAAGAGAGCCTTGGGGTGCAATGGGTACGATATTTCTCTCGTGCTGACCCAAGGTTAACATAACCAAGATCCTAAAAGTACCTCCTTGTGGTGCACCCTGAAAACAGACATACAGCCGTTTGTGCTGTGTGTCTGATGAACAATTTTAGGGATCGTGCCAGTGAATGTGAAGGCTGTAGATGGAATTAGAATTGAATGCAAAAAAAAGACAAGCAATATCTCTGACACCTCTGCGCCAACGTATACAATGGCACTGTGAGTCAACAGTGGGCAAGACATTTTGTCTTGGTTAGATGCATTGGAGGGGCAGCAATGCAAATGTCACAAAATGAGTAGATGTCAGAAATATCGAGTCATGCGCAAATCTCCGTAGTGATGACACATTGAGTACAGCAAGAGGACAGCACAGCGCCACGTGCAAATAGAATGGAGAAATAGCTACATGGAAATTGGAACTAAAGTATTGTTCAGCTCACGAACAATATTCTAGTCCCCGGTGCTCCCAAATGTGTGTAAAGACTCGGACTTGGACGAGGGGTTCACAAAATCTGTGAATGACGCCTCGGCTAAGAGGGTGAAGGAACAAGGGCTCAACTCTACTGTCCAGTTTTTCCTATACTGGATTGATGTTTACAGATGAGAAAAAGGTTCAGTACCTGATGGACACAAGGACAATATGTCTTATTATGCGAGGCAAATTCACTGGCAACGAAACGCCTTGTGCAAGATAGTCGACCCAAGCCTAAATCCCTGATTACCACCTCCTCTGAAACTGCCACCCAGGGTCATGTTGTGGCCTGTTAAGTCCACGGGCACATTGGATGATAAACTGTCATGGCAAAGAGTGGATACACATCAGTTACCTGGTGACAGATAGAAAGGCTGCCACAGACTAGCAAGGCCCAACCGGAGGGCTGAAGGGTGCAAAATAACACAGCTCTGCTGTAAAACTAGCGTCACAATGTACTTCAAGTTCCTCTGTGATAATCCCTGGAACTTTCGTGTTGATTATTAGAGAGCACATGCAGCAGAAGAAGAGAACATCAATATACAGGCATATCATCTACTAAAACTTTCTGTTGTATGGGTGGTTTGTCTATGTGGACCATTGGTGAGACCCACAGACATTCTGCATGCGGAAGTGAGTAAATAAGCTCTGTCAATTACATAGCTTCATATTTAGCTTTATGTATTAAGAATTCATAGTACATACTATTTATCACAATTCACAGTCTCAATCCCAGCCACAGGGTGTTGATCTCCTGTTAGATCTTGGCCCAATAGATCTTGGTCCAGTGCAACATATTCCGGAACCACAGAAACCCATTGTTGCCCAAAATCCACCTGATCTATGGGGTGATTTTGCTGGAGCGAGTGGGTAAGTTTCAGATAATATTTAGCATGTGTGGGGCATTTTATTTCTTTTTTTTCTGTCAGATATTTTGACATTCGTGTGTTTAGGAAGAGTTTATTGTCAAATTCAGTACTGCAGTGGATCCCTAGTCACTGTGGCATACTTGGAAATGAAAAGCTGATCTCCTGGCAAGAAAAGGGGGATCACTAGAACAAATAGAAAGTGATAATACGTACTATCAATGTAAGATAATACGTACTATCAATGTAAGATAATACGTACTATCAATGTAAGATAATACGTACTATCAATGTAAGATAATACGTACTATGAATGTAAGATAATACGTACTATCAATGTAAGATAATACGTACTATCAATGTAAGATAATACGTACTATCAATGTAAGATAATACGTACTATCAATGTAAGATAATACGTACTATGAATGTAAGATAATACGTACTATCAATGTAAGATAATACGTACTATCAATGTAAGATAATACGTACTATGAATGTAAGATAATACGTACTATCAATGTAAGATAATACGTACTATCAATGTAAGATAATACGTACTATCAATGTAAGATGATAGTACATGATGTTTTTGGCTAATTTATTTTTATAAATCTTTCAACAAATTTATTTCAGATCGCAGCAAGCAGCAGCATCTTCCAACAACAGCACCGGAGGAAACTGGGTTCAGTTTTGATACTGACCAATCATTATTGTACATGTCATCTAATTTAAACACTCTGTACCATTTTCTTCAAAATAATATGATGATCTGCAAGCTTAGCACATTGGGAGATCAATCATTTGCATAACGGGTTAATATACCATGTATGAATATACTAAGTGGATATAGTCATTTAGACATGATGTTTTTGGTTGTTTGATGTACCTAACGTTTTACCGTGTATACGAATTTGTAATTGGGTTTGTTTTCACTTCGAATTGTTTATACGTGGAATTTGTATTGTTATTGTTTGGTTGTTACTAGTAGACATCTTACAGGATAAAGCAGCTCTTTCTTGTAGTATCGTATTGTACATTTGTAGCGTTTTCATGATTGGTTAGCTGTATAACTTCTGTGTGGACAAGCTTAATCCTGTATACTGAGGTGCTGTATACTTTGTACTAATTGTTTCCATAAGTGAATGGTCACCTGTACAGTGGAATCCCATTATAACAATTTTGTCTGGGAAAACAAAATATGTATGTAATAACAGAAATTTCCTATATTCAGTAGAATAAATATAATTACGGATTTTGAAAATTGTTGTTATATACGGAAATATGTTATAAAAGAATGCGCTATAGAGGGATTCCACTGTAAATGGTTCTATGAAGTTACTGTGCACTGACGTCATATAGATGCACACTAAATGCTCACAATTCATGAATTACCACCAATGTAAATGTGCACGGTGACTTGGTAGACACCCAGTATAAATCCAATGTCGACAAACTTAGTTCTAGTTGAGATACAATTGTCACTTTTTACAATTGTCACTTCTTACAATTGTCAATTCTTACAATTGTCACTTCTTACAATTGTCTCATTTTTTGTGCTCAATTTATGGCTCACAAGCAAACATTTTCATAATTCGTACTTGGAATAATTCTGTGTGTGATATCACATAATATTTTGTGAGTGTCTGGGGTGATAGAGAGGCTAAGACAGCAAGCAAAAGTCAAGCATCCATGACCATGGTTAGCTTCAAGCATTGGTCACAAGCGGGTGGTTACAGGAACCAGTGCTCTAGTAACAGCTGGCTGACTATACGATCAATATGGTTACAGGCATATACCATTCAGCGGAAGTGGTAAAAACATGGAATTTATTAGTTACAAGATGCTGAATTTGTATGACCGTTGTCGCAAAAAAAAAAATGGGGACTCAACTCATTTCCATCCTCTGCACTACATCCTGCTGGAAATCTAGTAGGACCATTGTCCTGCTATAGCAGAAATGCGGTGGGAGTTTGAGAACGAACAGAAACAAAGCTACTCTTCTTTTTACTGAGACTGATAATTCTGCATCTGTTGGTTGCTATACTACAATGATAAATCTGCATCTGTTGGTTGCTATACTACAATGAATTTATTGAGATGGGGATTGAAGCACATATGGGCATGTCTGGTGTGCCCTGATGGTAGATAACCTGCATATGGGTGTGTCTGGTGTGCGCGCTGACCATGTGCACTGATGATAGATAACTTATGGTCATAATTCATTTTATTTGACTCTAAAAAAGAAGAGTGTCAGCCACTGTAAGAACTATATATAACTTATAAACCATGCAGAATTGTTGTTAGTGGCTTTTATCACACTAGATGATGTGGAATTTGTATTGTTATTGTTTGAATGTTACTAGCAGACATCTTACAGGATAAAACAGCTCTTTCGTGTAGTATTGTATTGTACATTTGTAACGTTTTCATGAGTGGGGATTTTTCTAATCTCTAATCTATGGGGATTTTCATTAGTGGCATATTTCCCCACTTGATGATGATAAATATGGGGATTTTAGTGGCATGTTCCCCACTAGATGATGATAACTATGGGGATTTTAGTGGCATGTTCCCCACTAGATGATGATAACTATGGCGACTTTTAGGCTGAGAATTACAAGCAAGAAAAGACACCAAACAGCAATATGTTTCTACAACAATATGAAGAAAATGATGGACTTATATCAGACATGTACTTTGAATGAAAACAGACTGCTACTACAAGCATTGAAATTGGTACCAGATTTGACTCAGAGCTGAACACAATAGACTAAACAGCCATATGTATACACAATTTAAAATTAATAATTGATACAACAGCAAAGTGTACATGCGGGCAAGCCAACTAGGCTTCAGAACATAGCCTTCAAGAATGTGCAAACTATGACACATTAAGATGCACATACTGGCCTTCAGATTCACCTATGAATGTTAAACTTTATGGTACAAAACAAGAAATGGAAAACACTGTCAAATTTATACAAGAAACAACACTGCAGATGTAATAGACATTATTAGCGAACAAAAGAAGAAAGTACCAGATGACAAAAGAAAAAGAGGAAGACCAAGAGATACTTCGCAGAACAACCATCAAAGAAGGCATGACTATGTGTCTCAACAACATGCAAGAATTACACACAGTAGTATCGCATCACTTGACCTGGACGACTAGTTAGTCATCAGAAGTCGGATCATCATAACTGCAAACTGGACATGTCCATAGTTGCTCCGCGCCTATGTGTTGCCGGGGCCAGAAAGGGGAGCAAAGAATAACAACACTGTTTACCTTCCACGCATGTCGTAAAAGGCGACTAAGGAGGTTATGGGATGGAGTTGGCTGTCTCATCCCATATAGGGTTAGTGACCCAAAGCCATGCTGAAATTGGATGTGTCAGGCCGAAAGGCACAAATATCGCACCAATGCTATAAACCATGACACAACGCATTCCGTTCTCCGGACCACATCCTGCTAATCTGCAAGAGTTTGAGAATGAATGAAGAAGAAGAAGTTGCTCCAATCTCTCCCTGAGTACATCCGCCATTACACTTCTGCTGACAGTACAGGTTCTCTGCTAGTTGACCATCATTTTTCTGCGCCCTCCAAAATGTTCACTTCTAGCCACACCGCATTTCAAACCCTGATCTTTAATCCTGGCCATCATCCACACTAGTCTCACTTTTCCGTGATATATATCTTATGGAGTTTAAAACGTCAACTCAATCCATTGCCCCATCACCCTGTGACACAATCGCGCATGACACCAGTTGGTCTGCTCTTTCATTGCCTCAAACACCCACATGTCCCAGCACGTAAATAAATGTAACTACTTTCTACCTCGCCTTTCCCCGGGGCCCAATCCACTGTTCACGAACGAGACCCACTTGTACCTTCCTAATCATACTCATAGAGTAATGAAGGAAAGATTCAAAAATCTAGCAATGGAGCAATTGAAAAGAAGCAGCTTTATCCATCAAGCTAAACGACTCCGTAGACAACTTACAGACCTACCTGAAGTTGACAGCCCCTTAAGGTCTGTACCAGAACAAACCCAGTGGAGTGAAAGGCATGGAATATCAATATACATTCAGACCCATGTGAAAGGAATACTAAGTGAGGACGAACAGAACAGTGTGCAGCGAAGGACAGTCACCCTCAGTTTCCTGGATGAGGAATATCCACAAGATATATGGGTCAGAGTATACACAGATGGGTCAGCACAGAATGCAGTGAGGAATGGAGGTGCAGGTGTATATATAGAATATCCACACAAGCCTAGAGATACAATCAGAACACCGACAGGAAAATTCTGCAATAATTATGATGCAGAAATCCAGGCAATTAGTGTGGCAGCTAAAAAAAACTGCTGAACTCCAACTCTGGCCTACAGCCTGTGGTATTCCTGACAGATGCAAGGTCAATGCTTCAATGCTCTCCAGTTTGGAAAACTAATAGACTTACAAAACCTACGCAATGAACGGTCTTACCAGTATAGTGTAACTATACAGTGGATACCTCTCACTGTGGAAAACCAGGAAATAAAAAAGCAGACCAACTGGCTAAGGAAGGTGCTGCCAAAGACCAACCAATTGTACCAATCACCTACCATCAGAAAAAACAGATGATCAAGTCAATAAGAAACACCAACAGAAGATGACTATCATATTATGAACAGATCAGAACAAGTTATAATTCTACGTCTCAGAACAGGACACAACTGACTCCACAGTCACATGTATACAAAGTTCAAGATTGGCAATACGTTCATGTGGACAGGCAGCACAGAGTGCCAAACATATACTTCAAGAGTGTTCTGAGCATGAAACGCTGAGGCAGACATAGTGGCCAGAGGAAACAACACTAGAATCAAAGCTCTATGGGACACTGTATGAACTACAAAAGACAGTGAGTTTTATTAAGGAGACAGAATTACAGATATAGACATGTTTCAATTGAATGAAAGAAGAAGAATACTCATAGTCACTCAAGAAGCAGACCTGTGTTACCTTCTGTGTGCCTACCCGCTCAAATGCCCTGGTCACCACCATAATCTCCATGGTCATGCTACTCGTAGTCACATCAAAGGCCCCACTCTCCTCCCTGATCGTTTTGCCTGCGCACAGTCCTGTGAAGACCCAACCACTGCGAACATGTCTAATCACAGATCTATCAATGTATATAATCACATCTCCCTTTTTGGGATTCTCACTGACCAAAGCCTACACCTCCTGCTCCACACCGGGGGACACCATTCCCTGCTAAGTGTTATTACTACTATCAAACAAGTTTCGAAATCTGTTGGTAGACCTATCTATTCTGCACATGCTGCCACATCTTGCAATCTGCACACGCTTTGTATGACACCCTCAGCATGTCCCATCCATGACTTCCCTCTTAAGCCTGCTACTTTCTGTATTTCTGAATGCTATGAGTATTCCTTGTCTGCACGTATTTGAAGTTATCGCCGTGCAAGACAGTACTGTAATCTATGCTCTGCCGTTGGACAGTTGAGTAGGTATCACATAGCTCTTGTTGATGTGTCTCTTGTGCATCCAGGAATGATGCGCATTGCTGCATTCTGGATTCTATCTAGTCCATCTGAGTTTGGCTAAGAGTCGGAATAGCCAGTGCATATTCCACCACCAAACCCTGGTAATAAAAAACTAACAACCTCTGCTCACAATGCGCAGCAGCCATAACCTTCATTGCTGCTAAGCCTTTTTCTGCCCTTATGATAACGTGGTCAACATGTTCCCTGAAAAAACACACCCAGGTATCTTATTGGACCGGTTCTTTTCCTGTTCCTGGCCAATGATACAAGTGGCATGGGTGTCGTTACTGTATTCTGCACTGAAGGAACATAAATAGGTAGAGATACAGGTCCACAAAAATATTTATTTCAATAGTGAATCGACGAACAATTGCATGGTTTGGACATGTATGCCATTATGTTTCATTGTCAAAAACAATATGACAGGAAACAGTTGAGGGTGCAAGAAACATAGAACAAAGAAAAAAAATGGACAGGACAATATTTTTCCTCACTTATCCGCATCGTTGAAGATCACTAGATGACTGTGTGTTGATGCATCCAATGTGATACTCCTACGACCCTGACCAGTTATGGGTTTATAGATAGTCCAGAGAATGAAATGCTTTGAGTAATAGGTTTACAGCTTGGCTGCGAGATCTGCACTTTTGGCCTGACACACCCAACTTCATCATGGTTTGTGTGTCATTTTGACCCTCTTTAGGATGGGACAGCCAAATCCCACAAACCTTCTTAGTCACTGTGTACTAGAATGGCAGGAAACAGTGTTTCTGGCACTGGGCCCTGGCAACACACAAGCTAGAAACAGTTTAATAGTTACACAAAGTTTGGATAGAACATGGAAATAACTATCAGCAATAGCTAAAGATAGAGGTTTGTTGAGGACCTTATCTTTGCAGGGTGTTCTTCTGCTTTCATTCATCTGGAATAGGCTTATATCTGAAGTTTTGTTTCTTTTAGAAACTTGACTCTCTTCTGTAACTCATACAGATGTCCGTAGAGTATTTCTTCCACTGTTGTTTCTTTGGGTCAGTGTATTTGCCTCGGCATTTAATATTTCTAGCATTCCTGAAGAATATGCTCATTCTAAGGTGCATGTACACATGGCTGCGGAGTCAGTTGAATCCTGTTCTGAGGCGCAAAATAACAACTTGTTCTGGTTTGTTCATAATGTGGTAGCCCTCTTATGTTGAAATTGGCTTTCTTCTTCTGCATTCGTTCTCAAACTTCTGCAGATTAGCAGGATGTAGTCCGGAGAATGGAATGCATTGTGTCATGGTTTACAGCATTGCTGCGCCTTTCGGCCTGACACATCCGACTTCAGCATGGCTTTGGGTCACTGACCCTATATGGGATGGGACAGCCAACTCCATCCCATAACCTCCTTAGTCGCCTTTTACGACATGCGTGGAAGGTAAACAGTATTGCTATTCTTTGCTCCCCTTTCGGGCCCCGGCATCACACGGGTGGCTGGCTTTCTATATGCCTTGATCATCCTTTTCTTTTGATGGTATGTTATTGGCACATCTAGTTTATCATCAGCAGTACCCTCCTTAGCCAGATGGTCTGCTTTCTAATTTTCATGTATTTCACAATGCGATGGTATGCATAGCTACTCTACGCTGATTTAGTTCGGTCAGTAGTATTTGTAGTTCTGGTAGTTTTTTAACTGAAATGCGTGGAGTGCTGATCTTGCACCTGACAGGATGTTGAAATTTGAATAGATGTTCCTTCTTCTTTCTGTCCTCATGTATCTTTCGGTGTTGAGGGGAGAGTGAGTGTACAGTCTTTTGCCCTTCTATTTGCCTCTTCCGCTGTTATATTTCCGAGTGTCTCAATACACTATCTATCCACCTTTTACGAGGGCGTCCAATAGGTCGACTGTTTTCGTATCATTTGTTAAGTGTTTTTTGGATAATACTTTGCTCTCTCTGTCTGGTTATGTCACCGTACCATTTAACTTGTTGGTACGGCCAAATAACCAGACAGAAAGAGCAAAGTATTATTTTTTTTAAACACTTAAAGATACGAAAGCAGTCGACCTATTGGATGTTCCTGAGAGTGTTAAAAAAATATTCAGTATTCTGATTAGCAGGTATTCCTCTGCATTCATTCCAAACTCCTGCAGATTATCAGGGTGTAGTCCAGAGAAAACGTGTACTCAAATAGTACATTGAACCAGTGCTACTATATGGAAGTGAAGCATGGACAATAAATAAGACATCACCAAAATCATTGGGGGCAACGGAAATGTGGTTTATTCGAAGAATGTTACGCATTCCTTGGACGGCAAATATTACTAATGAAGGATGGATGTGAAAAGATGCATTATTGATAATATAAGAAAAAGACAGTCAACATTTATTGGGCACATAATGAGAAGAGAAGGCATTAGTGACAACAGGAAAGATAGAAGGGAAAAGATCAAGGGGAATACCCAGAGAAAAGATATTGGACAGTTTGACTAAATGGCTTCAATTGACGACACCAACAGAGATGATGACATATATGAGAGATCGATGTACATGGGGAAATGTGATCGCCATATGGCACATGATGATGAGTCCAGATAACAGAATTTGTTGTCATGGTTTATAGCTTGGCTACGAAATCTGCACCTTTCAGCTTGACTTCATGGTCACTTTGACTCTTTATGTGATGGAACAGCCAGACCCACCCCCCCCCCCCCAAAACCTTTCAATATGCATGGAAGGTAAACAGTGTTTCTATTCTTTACTCCCCTTTTGAGCCTAGAAACGCAAATGTGGTTATCAAGTCTTACAGAATAGACAATGATGCCAGGAATGTATAATTGTGGGTGACACACCAGCTTATTCAGTCTTGTACAGGACATTTTCACCTTCCACGAGGGCATACATCCTACAAGTATCACTGTGTGTATGATAATGAATTAATCCCTTTAGCTGTGAGCAAGTATCCCTTAACAATTCATGCATGTTTAGTCCCTGAAGGGAGGCGTTCCAGTGCTGCAGGATCATTATGACCTGCCCAGAGTGTAGCAAATATTTCTGGGCCTACTAGTTTATCATTCTCCTGTCAGATTTGTTGACCCATCTATAGTGGTGGTACATCTGGCATTCCCCGCCACCTTGGAGGGATCTATCTGTCACAAAGGGGCAATGTCTGCTGGTCTGCATCTCTTCATCATCCATGGGGATTTTTTTATAGAAGACAAGTCAGAAATTGCGGCATGACATATTTAAGCCATCAGCTCGAAACAGCAGAGAGCACAAACATGAAATATTTATAACTGTAAAAACGTTGGGAGGAATTTTCACTGGAAGAAAAGCATCGCTATATAGTCATATCTACGTATGTGGTTGCGTCTGTGGGTCTCACCAATGACCCTCTAGACATACCATCCATGCAACAGAAAACCTTAGTGGATGACATGCCGTTATATTGAGGTTATCTTCTTATAGAAGCTTCATGGCACGTCATCTATACAATTATGCTTTTATTTTGTTGTTGAAATGTGTTTCATGTTTACCTGAATATATATGTATGCACCTTCTGTGGTTGGGAGGGAGCCAGAGATGTACTGTGCAGCATTGGGGAGGAGGAAACTGACAGCAGTTTTTTCCTATGGCTGAGACCCATTATAGAGGCACAGTGACTCAGGACATGACAATCCTTTTGACTTGAACATTTGGTTGCATGCCTAGAGCAAGAGAGAAATTCTGCATAACCAGTAGTCAATTGGTGGCGGGGAATGAGCACAGTGAACCCTTGGCTACAGTGGCTGGGAGCAGTGCATAGGTTGAAACTTACCTTCCTGGAGGTGTGAGTTATTCTCTAGCTCTGTCCCGGGGTGGGCCGGAAATCCATAGACTTCCCAGCAATATAATGCCATTTAATGGCATTAGGTCAAAGGGCATGAGCCCATGGATCAGCAACCAACCAACCATAGTCATATCTACTAGAAGTATAATGTAGCATGATAGTTGGTCACTAGCAAGACCTGCTGACCGTCCTTTTGTAGACTGCTGTACATATTCGTTTTGTCATGTTATATTCTAGTTAATGTTTTCTCTATATATATTCAGTGTAAATATTTTCCTTCATGAGAATTCATTTGTATATATTTTACATTTTTTCCTTCATTGGTTTCACAAGATTTTTTTCTTATTGATTTAATGTTTTTCTCAAAGGTTGTGGTGGCAGGATTTACTGAACCTTGACCTCGATTATTGTGTATGGCCACAGCTCTGATGTAGTAAAATCCCATTAGAAAAGTGTTGTTATATAGGGAAATTTGTTATAAAAGGATGTGTTATAGAGGGATTCCACTATAACAACTGGGTCCAGACCCAAGAAATATGTATGTACTAACAGAAATTTGCTATATACAATACAAATAATAAATTTTGGGGATTTTGAAAAGTGTTGTTATATAGGAAAATTTGTTATAAAAAGATGCACTATAGAGGGATTCCACTATATTACCAAATTGGATTAATGTCCAAGGTTGAAAATCTCACACCTCATCATAAGATGTAGTGTTCTAAACTGGCTTATAGAAACAAAACTTGATGCATATCTCTACAGACATCTGTATAAGCTACAAAACACTGTCAAGTTTATAGAAGAGACTTCTTCAGCGTTCATTCTCAAACTCCTGCTGAATTCTCTTGTAGTAGGACCATGGTCCTACTAGATTTCTAGCAGGATGTAGTCCAGAGAATGGAAATGTGTTTTGTCGCCGTTTTATTTGCGCCAATGGTCTGACACATCCGTCTTTGGCAGGGCATAGAAGAGACAAAACTGCACATTCCAGGAGATGGAAAGGAAAATAATATGGTCTGTTGTATCAGAAATCTGCCAACGGCAGATTAGCGCAAATAAATGGCAGCACAACGCATTTCCATTCTGTGAACTACATCCTGCTAGAAGTAGGACCATTGTCTTGCTACAAGAGAGATCCTGCTGGAGTTTGAGAATGAACGCTGAAGAAGTATCCTAAAAATTCTGTATATATTTATTTTTTTGGTTGGCTACAGTGCCCTGTGTACAGACTAATATAATTCACTGCTGGTCTTACATGTGATGTTCCCATGATCCCCTCTGTTCATTAAGTATTTGGTCACAGGTGATCCAGGGTATTTGTTTTTTGGCAAAAGTTGACATTTATTGTGGAGTGAAGTTTTGTAGTTTCACACAGAGATGGAATATTTAAAGGTAGTTTTTAAGGTAGTTTTCACACAGAGATGGAATATTTATAGGTATTTTTTACACACAGATGGAATATTTAAAGGTAGTTTTTACACACAGATGGAATATTTAAAGGTATTTTTTATACACAGATGGAATATTTTAAGGTAGTTTTCACACACAGATGAAATATTTAAAGGTAGTTTTCACACAGAGATGGAATATTTTAAGGTAGTTTTCACACAGAGATGGAATATTTTAAGGTAGTTTTCTGTATATGACTAGTCATGACAAATCTCATTTGTTCAGGATGTCCATGTTCATTTGTTCTCATGCCCTCCTTGCTATACCATATCAGTCAACTACCAATAGGATCATTCTGTATTTCAATCCAAACTATCCATAAAATTCATTGGTTCATTACAGGAATAAGTGGCCACATCACGTGATTCATTCCAACTTTTAATATTATGCATAATTTCATTACTTAAGAGATTAATTAAGAAGACGCAACTTCTTAATATATCTGAGCGCAATGTACTAAGAGCTGCCCCTCCAAAGGGTTGGGGCATTGGGGTAGCACGCAGATCATTGGATGTGGCGGTTTATGAGTCTTTACCATAATTTTGTTTCATTAAATAATGTAATGTTTCTTTCATTAAAATGTGGCCACTGATTCCTGTAATTAACCAAATTCTGTATTTCAATCCAAACTATCCCTAAAATTCTGTATTTCAATCCAAACTATCCCTAAAATTCTGTATTTCAATCCAAACTATCCCTAAAATTCTGTATTTCAATCCAAACTATCCCTAAAATTCTGTATTTCAATCCAAACTATCCCTAAAATTCTGTATTTCAATCCAAACTATCCCTAAAATTCTGTATTTCAATCCAAACTATCCCTAAAATTCTGTATTTCAATCCAAACTATCCCTAAAATTCTGTATTTCAATCCAAACTATCCCTAAAATTCTGTATTTCAATCCAAACTATCCCTAAAATTCTGTATTTCAATCCAAACTATCCCTAAAATTCTGTATTTCAATCCAAACTATCCCTAAAATTCTGTATTTCAATCCAAACTATCCCTAAAATTCTGTATTTCAATCCAAACTATCCCTAAAATTCTGTATTTCAATCCAAACTATCCCTAAAATTCTGTATTT
Organism: Meghimatium bilineatum; assembly: GCA_034231615.1. Lineage (NCBI taxonomy): Eukaryota > Metazoa > Mollusca > Gastropoda > Stylommatophora > Philomycidae > Meghimatium > Meghimatium bilineatum. The sequence goes on along the minus strand of CM067300.1, from coordinate 61,059,400 downwards.
CAATCCAAACTATCCCTAAAATTCTGTATTTCAATCCAATCTATCCCTAAAATTCTGTATTTCAATCCAAACTATCCCTAAAATTCTGTATTTCAATCCAAACTATCCCTAAAATTCTGTATTTCAATCCAAACTATCCCTAAAATTCTGTATTTCAATCCAAACTATCCCTAAAATTCTGTATTTCAATCCAAACTATCCCTAAAATTCTGTATTTCAATCCAAACTATCCCTAAAATTCTGTATTTCAATCCAAACTATCCCTAAAATTCTGTATTTCAATCCAAACTATCCCTAAAATTCTGTATTTCAATCCAAACTATCCCTAAAATTCTGTATTTCAATCCAAACTATCCCTAAAATTCTGTATTTCAATCCAAACTATCCCTAAAATTCTGTATTTCAATCCAAACTATCCCTAAAATTCTGTATTTCAATCCAAACTATCCCTAAAATTCTGTATTTCAATCCAAACTATCCCTAAAATTCTGTATTTCAATCCAAACTATCCCTAAAATTCTGTATTTCAATCCAAACTATCCCTAAAATTCTGTATTTCAATCCAAACTATCCCTAAAATTCTGTATTTCAATCCAAACTATCCCTAAAATTCTGTATTTCAATCCAAACTATCCCTAAAATTCTGTATTTCAATCCAAACTATCCCTAAAATTCTGTATTTCAATCCAATCTATCCCTAAAATTCTGTATTTCAATCCAAACTATCCCTAAAATTCTGTATTTCAATCCAAACTATCCCTAAAATTCTGTATTTCAATCCAAACTATCCCTAAAATTCTGTATTTCAATCCAAACTATCCCTAAAATTCTGTATTTCAATCCAAACTATCCCTAAAATTCTGTATTTCAATCCAAACTATCCCTAAAATTCTGTATTTCAATCCAAACTATCCCTAAAATTCTGTATTTCAATCCAAACTATCCCTAAAATTCTGTATTTCAATCCAAACTATCCCTAAAATTCTGTATTTCAATCCAAACTATCCCTAAAATTCTGTATTTCAATCCAAACTATCCCTAAAATTCTGTATTTCAATCCAAACTATCCCTAAAATTCTGTATTTCAATCCAAACTATCCCTAAAATTCTGTATTTCAATCCAAACTATCCCTAAAATTCTGTATTTCAATCCAATCTATCCCTAAAATTCTGTATTTCAATCCAAACTATCCCTAAAATTCTGTATTTCAATCCAAACTATCCCTAAAATTCTGTATTTCAATCCAAACTATCCCTAAAATTCTGTATTTCAATCCAAACTATCCCTAAAATTCTGTATTTCAATCCAAACTATCCCTAAAATTCTGTATTTCAATCCAAACTATCCCTAAAATTCTGTATTTCAATCCAAACTATCCCTAAAATTCTGTATTTCAATCCAAACTATCCCTAAAATTCTGTATTTCAATCCAAACTATCCCTAAAATTCTGTATTTCAATCCAAACTATCCCTAAAATTCTGTATTTCAATCCAAACTATCCCTAAAATTCTGTATTTCAATCCAAACTATCCCTAAAATTCTGTATTTCAATCCAAACTATCCCTAAAATTCTGTATTTCAATCCAAACTATCCCTAAAATTCTGTATTTCAATCCAATCTATCCCTAAAATTCTGTATTTCAATCCAAACTATCCCTAAAATTCTGTATTTCAATCCAAACTATCCCTAAAATTCTGTATTTCAATCCAAACTATCCCTAAAATTCTGTATTTTGACCCAAAATTATGTCCTTCTTCTACTGTGTTTGTTCTCAAACTCCTGCAGATTAGCAGGATGTAGTCCGGAGAACGGAATGTGTTGTGTCATGGTTTACAGCATTGCTGCGATATCTGTGCCTTTGGCCTGTCACATTCGACTTCAGCATGACTTTGAACCTATATGGGACAGTCACATGCACCCCACAACCTCAGTCGCCTCCCACGACATGCATGAAAAGTAAATAGCGTTGCTATATAACACACAGGAGAATTATGTCCATATTTTATGTAAAGACTACATACTTCTTCTTCTGCGTTCATTCTCAAACTCCTGCAGATTAGCAGGATGTAGTCCAGAGAAAGGAATGTGTTGTGTCATGGTTTACAGCATTGCTGCGATATCTGCGCCTTTCGGCCTGACACATCCGACTTCAGCATGGCTTTGGGTCACTGACCCTATATGGGATGGGACAGCCAACTCCATCCCATAACCTCCTTAGTCGCCTTTTACGACATGCGTGGGAGGTAACAGTGTTGCTATTCTTTGCTCCCATTCGGGCCCCGGGAACACACAGGCGAGACTACATACTAAAAGTCATCATGCAAAAGTGAGGTCAACTTTTACGACGCTAAATACAAATTGCGTAACTCTCCCTCCCTGCATGCTGAATTGGTTTTTTTTTGGGACAATTGCATAATTTCATATAAAATTAGGTACTGACTTGTGTTCGTTTCCGATCTCCTAGGCTTATTAAATTTATTTCATAACCAAATTAACGTGCTGATAATATTTTCTTTGAAAATAATTAATATTGTCTTATTTAATTAATAATTAAATACAATACTTAGATGGTACCAACCTTTTCGATCCAATCCTAGATCAAAACATTTTTTTCTTCTTCTTCAGCGTTCATTCTCAAACTCCCGCTGGATCTCTCCTGTAACAGTACTACTAGATGTCCAGCAGGATGCAGTCCAGAGAATGGAAATGTGTTGTGTCGCGTTGTGTCACCAATGGCCCGACACATCCGTCTTCGGCAGTGCATATTTTTTTTCAAGGCACAAGGTCTATTTTCAAAGCATGTTGTCCAAACCTAATGTTCTTGATATCATTTCATACCAAAACTAATGTATTCATAAATATCTTCTTTGAAAATAAATGTAATTCCCAACAATTCCTAATTATTAGAAAAGCAATCGCCTGTGTTTTGCCGGGGCCCGAAAGGGGAGCAAAGAATAGCAACACTGTTTAAATTCCATGCATGTTGTAAAAGGCGACTAAGGAGGTTATGGGATGGAGTTGGCTGTCCCATCCTATATAGGGTCAGTGACCCAAAGCCATGCTGAAGTCGGATGTGTCAGGCCGAAAGGCGTAGATATTGCAGAAATGCTGTAAACCATGACACAACGCATTCCGTTCTCCGGACTACATCCTGCTAATCTGCAGAAGTTTGAGAACGAACGCAGAAGACAAAAGTTAGGGCATATTCAATCCAACCCATAACCAGTAAGGTAATACATCAGATGCCTCGGCACACAGTGATCCATCGATTTCTATTTTCAGAGGTGCGAAAAAACCTTAACCGGTCCAGCCTTTGATATTGTCTGCCTATTTTCTTTATTTCATCTGCTTCTTCCACCTCGAACTGTACCCTACAATATCATTTTTCACAGTCAGCATACATGTTCAAACCATGCAAGTTTTCTTCATGTTACTATTGAAAGTAGCGATTCTTGTGAACCTGTGAGATTGTCTACTTTATTTCTTATGTACATATTTGTCTTATTATCTCTATAGGAAATGTGCTGCAGGGGCTTGAAAGTGGAGCAAAGAATAGCAACACCTTTACCTGTTATGCATGTCGTTAAGAGGAGCCTGAGGTTTTTGGGTGGAGTTGGCTATGCATAAGCCATGATGAAGTTGGATGTGTCGGGGAAAAAAGCTGAAACATGAGTTACAAAACCATGACACAACACATTTGGTTAATCTGTGGGAGTGAGAAGGATCGCAGAAGATGGAAATGAACACAATTCATCTATAACACTTAAATTCAGAGGCCTGTATCCGTCTCTCCATGTCTGCAGTGAGTGTCCCATATCTCACAACCATACAGCATAATAGATAGCACTACTGAGTTATGCGTAGTGGTTAGCGCACTGGCTTCGCATATGAGTGGGCCTGGCTTCATTTCCCAGTTTAGGTGGAAATGTTTTTCAATTCGCTACAGCTCCCAGGTCGACCCAGCCTTAAATGGGTACCGGATTAATTCGGGAAGTAAAGAGGGAGAGGAGATTGGCTACCACCCTAATATAGTAGCAGAGCCACTGAAATATGAGATCGTTAACATCTCAACTCCTACGGCATTATGAAATGCTATGGGTTAACTTTACTTGGTCTTGACCAAGCAAAAATTGCCATCTCCAGCCTTATCTTTAATTCTGTTTTGAATTTTCCATCACTGCATATGCAGGATCTGAGGTATTTGATACTATTCTTCCTCTTCCGTTCATTCTCAAACTCCTACAGATTCGCAGGATGTAGTCTGGAGAATGGCATGTGTTGTGACATAGTTAGCTGTGATATCTGCACCTTTCAGCCTGACACATCTGACTTCAGTATGGTTTCTGGATCACTTTGTCCCTTTATGTGATGAGACAGCCATCTCCACCCGACAACCTTATGACATGCATAGCAGATAACTCGCTTTTCTGTGCACGTCTTTTGGTCCAGTGACACAACAGTGGAGGAAACAATTAAGTTTATACTGCCAGTGTGTTGGTATGGTCCGAAAGGGAAGCAAATAATAGCGACACTTACCTGCAAGGCATGTTGTAAGAGGTGGGGGGGAATGGAGTTAGCTGTCCAAGAGACCATAATGAAGTTGGATGTGTCAGACAGAAAGGCACAGATATTGCAGCTAAGCTGTAAACCATGACACAACACATTTCGTTCTCTGGACTATAATCTGTAGGAGTTTGAGAGTTGATGAAGAAGAAGATGCAAGTTTGCAGATTTCAAGTGAAACGGAAGAAATTATATCAAAATTAACTATGACCCTACAGCTCTCATGACCCTAATTGAGCTCCCTCTACTACAGCTCTCATGACCCTAATTGAGCTCCCCCTACTACAGCTCTCATGACCCGAATGACGCCCCCTACTTAAGCTCTCATGACCCTAATTGAGCTCCCAAGTGTTGGTAATGGCAGCATTAATGAACTCTGGCTAAGAGTGTAGGAATCATAGATGAAAGACTAGGCAACAACAGACCATGATCTTTCGACTTAGAACTGGCCACTGCAGACTACAGAGTCACCTGTACTGGATCAGGGTGGTCCACACAAATGAAGTCCATGTGGAACAGGCATGCAGTCTCCTGAACACATACTCCAGGACTCCCAAGTTTACAAAGAACTGCAAGACATGGACAGGAGACACTTGACTGAACTGAGGCACAGAATTTAGGGCAGCTGTTCTGACCCAGAGAAGACTGGAATCTTAATCCTGACAACTGGTCTCAAGATCTGGCAAGACCAAAGAATCCTGAATGCAGAAGAAGGTGAAAGGTGTAAAGCATAGCACAGCAAACTTCCTTTTCAGACCAAATGTACAACAAGTTTGTGTGTTTGTGTGTAGCATATATGTAGTTATTTTAATAACTGTTAAAAGTATTTTTAAAACTGTAAACTTGTTTCCAACTAGAATGTTCTTTCTGAATGAAGACTCTTGAAGTCTTTGCAGTGAATGTTCAATCTTATTTCTGTTTTTCTTTAGTAAATGTTCATCTTTGTTTCTGGCTGTGTAGTATAATGTGAAATTAAAATGGATTCCATAATTTAATATTCTCACAATCATTGTTTGATTTCAACAAGAGAAGAATGTTTTTATTCTCACAATTATTGTTTGTTTTATTCCAACAGGAGGAAAGTTTTCTTCTTCTGCGTTGATTCTCAAACTCCTGTTGATTAGCAGGATGTAGTCCGAAGAACAGATTGTGTTGTACCATGGTTTACAGCTTGATATAACTGACCCTATATGGGATGGGACAGCCAACTCCATCCCATAACCTCCTTAGTCGCCCTTTACGACATGCGTGGAAGGTAAACAGTGTTGCTATTCTTTGCTCTCTTCTCGGGCCCCGGCAACACACGGGCGAGAGAAATATCATTTAATGGTTTAGGGAGAAGTGATGCATTTCTTCTTCTTCAGCGTTCATTCTCAAAACTCCTGCTGGATCTCTCTTGTAGAAGGACCATTATCTATTCTAGATTTCCAGCAGGATGTAGTCCAGAGAGTGAAAATGCGTTGTGTTGCCGCTATATTTGCGCCAATGGCTCGACACATCCGTCTTCGGCGGAGATGTATTTTAATCCAATTGGAGGGGTACTATCATTTAATGGTTTGGAGAGAAGTATTATTATCACTATTATTTGCTTTGAGCTGCATCCTCTTTCTCATTTACATTAATGACCTAGTCAAGCATATCATAGCTGAAAAAGCCCTCGATGCTGATGACATAATAATATGGCAGAGCCATATTTCCTGTACTGGGACATTATATTGCTGGGAAGTCTGTAGATTTTCAGCCCAGGCCAGAGAATAACTATCACACCACCAGGAAGGTAGGTTTCTACCTATGCAAATCACACAAACTCTAACCGGCTCAAATCATACAAACTATAATGCGAGAGCAAACACAGAAGCAGAATGTATTCCAGACAACAGAATGTATTGTATCATGGTTTACAGCTTAGCTGCAATAGCTGCGCCTTTGGCCTGACAAGTAATACTTCTGGGTGGCTTTGATCCTATATGGAATGGGACAGCCAACAGATATCACCTTAGCTGTTAGAGCTTGTGTACCTGTTTCATCAGATCCTTGCACCTTCTTCTTCTGTGTTCGTTATCAAACTCCTGAAAAATCACAGGATGTAGTCCAGAGAATGGAATGCGTTGTGTTATGATTTACAGCTTGGCTTCAATTTCTGTATCTTTTGGCATAACACTTCCAACTTCAGCATGCCATTTGGGCCAATTTGACCAATGGGATAGGATAGCCAACTCTACCTCCAAACCTCCTGAGATGCTGTCTTATGACATGCATATTAGGTGTCAGTGTTGCTATTCTTTACTCCTTTTGTGGGCTTCTGCACAACTTGGGCAAAACCTATCCGTAAAGTGATACTTCTTCTTCAGCATTCATTCTCAAACTTTCGTTGGATCTCTCTTGTAGCAGGACAATAATCCTACTAGATTTTCAGCAGAATGTAATCCAGAGAATTAATATGGGTTGTGTCTACGTTTATTTGCGCCAGTGGCCCAAAACATCCATCTTCATCAGAGTAAAGTGATATAATCACTTGATATAATGCTACACAAACATCATCAAATAAAATGATATACTGACATATAAATTAAATTTTTTAAGTATATTTTAAAACTTTTATTATGGTATGTTTTCCTGTTCTGTTTAAAGTAATGCAGAGACACAGTGGAAATAGCAGTTGCAATGACATGTACGGGAAAGATGTTTTATTAATAAATCATTATATACAACATAAAAATATCATAAAATTATAATATATATTTATAAAATTATATTATATTATAACATTTATATATTATAAAATTATAGGTAGCTTCAATGTTCACGAAATAGTCGACCAGTGTTTAAATGAAAGATGATGTTATGAAGATTATATGTTTAGAAGTTGGTAATGACCGTGATGAAAAGACATTGCAGACACTCTCGAAAAGAATATACATATGTTTGTGTCTTGTGGTAGTTGGATCGGCAGAGAGGTGTTCGAAAAAGCTATGTGTGAAGTTATTTTTTATACCCAGTCTACCATGATTTCATTGCTGAAGGCAAATGCCGATATTAGTGTGTTCGAATCAGTGGCTGAATGGTGTCAACAAGGAAATATATATTGATATCTTCACTACAAAAGACTGTGAGTTTTATTAAGGAGACAGAATTACAGATATAGACATGTTTCAAGTGAACGAAAGAAGAAGAAGAATTGATATCTTCCATCATCTAAGAGATGCAATCACACATGCGGTTGCGTCTGTGGGTCTCACCAATGGCCCACTAGACATACCACCCATGCAACAGAAAACCTTAGTGGATGACATGCCGTTATATTGAGGTTATCTTCTTATAGAAGCTTCATGGCATGTCATCTATACAGTTATGATTTCGATTTTATTTTGTTGTTGAAATGTTTTGCATGTGTGCCTGAATATATATATATGCACACTCTGTGGTTGGGAGGGAGCCAGAGATGTACTGTGCAGCACTGAGGAGGAGGAAACTGACATCACTGTTTTTCCTATGGCTGAGGCCCATCATAGAAGCACAGTGACTCAGGACGTGACAATCCTTTTGACTTGAACAGTTGGTTGCATGCCTGGAGCAATAGAGAAGTTCTGCATAACCAGTAGTCAATTGGTGGCGGGGAATGAGCACAGTGAGCCCTATCTTGGCTACAGTGGCTAGGCGCAGTGCCTTCCTGGAGGTGTGATAGTTATTTTCTGGATCTGTCCCGGGGTGGGCCAAAAATCCACAGACTTCCCAGCAATATGCCATCTAATGGCATTAGGTCAAAGGACATGAGCCCATGGACCGCTGGATCAGCAACCAACCAAGAGATGCAATCAAAAGAAAACAACCACAAAAATAGAAAACAGTTGACTTATGCTGTATGACAATGCGCTGGCACATCGATCCATACTGGTAAAGCAGTACCTCACAAAGCGCAATGTGATTACCTTGGAACAGCAATATTCTTCCAACCTTAACCCTGGCTGATTTTTTCTTGTTGCCTCGACTGAAATCAGCACTGAAATGACAATTCTCCTTCTTCCGCATTCATTCTCAAACTCCTACTAGATTTCTCTTGTAGCAGGACAATGGTCCTACTAGATTTCCAGCAGGTTGTAGTCCAGACAATAGAAATGCGCTGTGTCACCATGTTATTTGCGCCAATCCGTCTTTGGCGGGGGACATTGACAAGAATACAGATGACGTTATGACCAATTCGACGAGAGCTGTAAAGAATGAGATGCACGTTGGCAAAAATGCCTACTTAGTTGCCCGAACTACTTTGTAGGAAATGTAGTGATAATTTTAGTGTTACTTATTTCTGTATAATCCACTAATTCTGAATTTTTTAAAGCTACCTCGTATACCATGAAAGTTACAAAAAAATTATGCTCAAACATTAAAACCACATAAAATAATGTACAAATATCAAAACTACATAAAACAATGCACAAACCTCAACATTATGCACATCAAAATGATATACCTCCATTAACTCTTAGTGGACCAGGGACAAAACCATAAAGTATGGAAAAACAACAAATAGGTTGTCGCTTGGTCCACTATGAGTTAATATCCGGACAAATTAATAACTTCAACTACTGTACACAAGTGTTTCGTAGTGGAATAACCTCCAGAAATAGTTTTACAATCATCAGTAGTTTTACAAATACAACTCACTCGAATGTCCTCATAATTCAAACTCTGATTGTCCACAATGTACTGGTGATGAGATAGGCCCATTAGCTGTGCTAAAAATTCAACAATAGAACGCCGAATAGCAATGTCCTTCTATGTTCACCTTCAGGAAAGAATATGATAGTGGTTCTATTCTTTGCTCCCTTTCCCCTGACAACATATGGGCAGTCTGTAAATATGAATTTTTAACTACTTTGGTTAAAAACCATTTTGCTTATTATTCCAACTTTTTATAAAGTTTGCACCGATCTAAAATTTTGTGACGTCTCTGACTCAGTTCTAGATTCAAAATGGCTACCGCAAGTTTCTTAATCCTACCTGCTACTGATAGAGATGCAGTACGTAGTAAATGATCAGATACTGGCCACCAACATAACCCTAAACCCAGTCTTTCACCACCCATACAATCCTCCCAAAAATCGGTCTTTAACTAAATAAATACTGCTACTTCCACCCACCCACTGATTGGTAATTATAGATAATTCTTTTATATAGTCTGTTTCTATTGGTAGTCCCCCGGGAACTAATTTCCTGTAAAAAACTTTTTTATATTTTATCTCTTTCCCCCTTTATTTATTTATCCCCCCCCCCCAACCATCGTGACATTACTCATTGGTTCCCCCCCCCTCCCCCCGCTCTTATTTTGAATTTTTCTTCTTTCATGTTGGGCTTCCACTTGATCTCATATAATTTCATCGCCCCTAGAAATTGTCCTTTGATCTATGTCTACTTCTGTCTATCAATAGTACACAAACATATGCTCACATATTGAACGCACACAATTTGTCATTTACTAGACATGAGTGCTGAATCTTCACTCGGCAATGTTTCTTGGCGAGAAAAACATGTCCAAGTCATTCTAGTTTTTAATATTTTTATGTTGTTTTTTTTATTGTTGTGTTTCTTGAGAAAGGTGCCTGTTGGAATGTAACATGGAAAATTGTCCTTGTTCTTTATTAGTTATTTATTTTTGTACATTGATAGTTAGGATTTTATAATAACCTTTCTATTTTATTCAGTATTTACCACTGCATAATTATAGCCTGGAATATAATGAAAAAAAACGAACACAAATTTGTCTGTCCCTTGTAATATTTTTTGTCGCTTTCTGCACATCTTCTGCGTTTGTTCTCAAACTCCTGCAGATTAGCAGGATGTAGTCCGGAGAACGGAATGCGTTGTGTCATGGTGTAACAGCATTGCTGTGATATCTGCACCTTTCAACCTGACACATCCGACTTCAGCATGGCTTTGGGTCACTGACCCTATATGGGTTGGGACAGCCAACTCCATCCCATAACCTCCTTAGTTGCCTCTTATGGCATGCGTGGAAGGTAAACAGTGTTGCTATTCTTTGCTCCCCTTTCAGGCCCCGGCAACACAGACGGCTTTCTGCACATAAAGTAGTCCCTTTAAGCAAACATGAACCAACATATTTTTTTAATAGAAGTTTACGAACAAACACAGAAGAAGAATGTCATTCATAGTATCAGATACAATTAAGGAGGATAAGAAATAATTGTCAATGTTGTCAGGCTAATAATCTGATGATGTATCTTCAACTATTTGAATGCACAAGAATATTGAATGTCACATTAACCATAAATGTGACATTAAAAATTAAATATAAGTTTAAAAATTATATAAAATTATTCAAACTGTAAAAATGCATTGTAAACTGGACTGGCATCAAATTATACAGATATAACAAATTATACACGGATGTAACAAATTATACAGATATAACAAATTATACACGGATGTAACAAATTATACAGATATAACAAATTATACACGGATGTAACAAATTATACATGGATGTAACAAAGATTACGTAAAATGTAATGTAAAAATGGTTTATGTAAACACTCAAAAAGGACAATTTGATCGCCAGTGTATTGCCGGGGCCCAAAAGGGGAGCAAAGAATAGCAACACTGTTTACCTTCCACGCATGCCGTAAAAGGCGACTAAGGAGGTTATGGGATGGAGTTGGCTGTCCCATCCTATATAGGGTCAGTGACCCAAAGCCATGCTGAAGTCGGATGTGTCAGGCCGAAAGGCGTAGATATCGCAGAAATGCTGTAAACCATGACACAACGCATTCCGTTCTCCGGACTACATCCTGCTAATCTGCAGAAGTTTGAGAACGAACGCAGAAGACAAAAGTTAGGGCATATTCAATCCAACCCATAACCAGTAAGGTAATACATCAGATGCCTCGGCACACAGTGATCCATCGATTTCTATTTTCAGAGGTGCGAAAAAACCTTAACCGGTCCAGCCTTTGATATTGTCTGCCTATTTTCTTTATTTCATCTGCTTCTTCCACCTCGAACTGTACCCTACAATATCATATTTCACAGTCAGCATACATGTTCAAACCATGCAAGTTTTCTTCATGTTACTATTGAAAGTAGCGATTCTTGTGAACCTGTGAGATTGTCTACTTTATTTCTTATGTACATATTTGTCTTATTATCTCTATAGGAAATGTGCTGCAGGGGCTTGAAAGTGGAGCAAAGAATAGCAACACCTTTACCTGTTATGCATGTCATTAAGAGGAGCCTGAGGTTTTTGGGTGGAGTTGGCTATGCATAAGCCATGCTGAAGTTGGATGTGTCGGGGAAAAAAGCTGAAACATGAGTTACAAAACCATGACACAACACATTTGGTTAATCTGTGGGAGTGAGAAGGATCGCAGAAGATGGAAATGCACACAATTCATCTATAACACTTAAATTCAGAGGCCTGTATCCGTCTCTCCATGTCTGCAGTGAGTGTCCCATATCTCACAACCATACAGCATAATAGATAGCACTACAGAGTTATGCGTAGTGGTTAGCGCACTGGCTTCGCATATGAGTGGGCCTGGCTTCATTTCCCAGTTTAGGTGGAAATGTTTTTCGGTTCGCAACAGCTCCCAGGTCAACCCAGCCTTAAATGGGTACCGGATTAATTCGGGAAGTAAAGAGGAAGAGGAGATTGGCTACCACCCTAATATAGTAGCAGAGCCACTGAAATATGAGATCGTTAACATCTCAACTCCTACGGCATTATGAAATGCTATGGGTTAACTTTACTTGGTCTTGACCAAGCAAAAATTGCCATCTCCAGCCTTATCTTTAATTCTGTTTTGAATTTTCCATCACTGCATATGCAGGATCTGAGGTATTTGATACTATTCTTCCTCTTCCGTTCATTCTCAAACTCCTACAGATTCGCAGGATGTAGTCTGGAGAATGGCATGTGTTGTGACATAGTTAGCTGTGATATCTGCACCTTTCAGCCTGACACATCTGACTTCAGTATGGTTTCTGGATCACTTTGTCCCTTTATGTGATGAGACAGCCATCTCCACCCGACAACCGTATGACATGCATAGCAGATAACTCGCTTTTCTGTGCACGTCTTTTGGTCCAGTGACACAACAGTGGAGGAAACAATTAAGTTTATACTGCCAGTGTGTTGGTATGGTCCGAAAGGGAAGCAAATAATAGCGACACTTACCTGCAAGGCATGTTGTAAGAGGTGGGGGGGAATGGAGTTAGCTGTCCAAGAGACCATAATGAAGTTGGATGTGTCAGACAGAAAGGCACAGATATTGCAGCTAAGCTGTAAACCATGACACAACACATTTCGTTCTCTGGACTATAATCTGTAGGAGTTTGAGAGTTGATGAAGAAGAAGATGCAAGTTTGCAGATTTCAAGTGAAACGGAAGAAATTATATCAAAATTAACTATGACCCTACAGCTCTCATGACCCTAATTGAGCTCCCTCTTCTACAGCTCTCATGACCCGAATGAAGCCCCCCACTTAAGCTCTCATGGCCCGAATGAAGCTCCCCCTACTTAAGCTCTCATGACCCTAATTGAGCTCCCAAGTGTTGGTAATGGCAGCATTAATGAACTCTGGCTAAGAATGTAGGAATCATAGATGGAAGACTAGGCAACAACAGACCATGATCTTTCGACTTAGAACTGGCCACTGCAGACTACAGAGTCACCTGTACTGGATCAGGGTGGTCCACACAAATGAAGTCCATGTGGAACAGGCATGCAGTCTCCTGAACACATACTCCAGGACTCCCAAGTTTACAAAGAACTGCAAGACATGGACAGGACACACTTGACTGAACTGAGGCAAAGAATTTAGGGCAGCTGTTCTGACCCAGAGAAGACTGGAAGCTTAATCCTGACAACTGGTCTCAAGATCTGGCAAGACCAAAGAATCCTGAATGCAGAAGAAGGTGAAAGGTGTAAAGCATTGCACAGCAAACTTCCTTTTCAGACCAAATGTACAACAAGTTTGTGTGTAGCATATATGTAGTTATTTTAATAACTGTTAAAAGTATTTTTAAAACTGTAAACTTGTTTCCAACTAGAATGTTCTTTCTGAATGAAGACTCTTGAAGTCTTTGCAGTGAATGTTCACTCTTATTTCTGTTTTTCTTTAGTAAATGTTCATCTTTGTTTCTGGCTGTGTAGTATAATGTGAAATTAAAATGGATTCCATAATTTAATATTCTCACAATCATTGTTTGATTTCAACAAGAGAAGAATGTTTTTATTCTCACAATTATTGTTTGTGTTTTATTCCAACAGGAGGAAAGTTTTCTTCTTCTGCGTTGATTCTCAAACTCCTGTTGATTAGCAGGATGTAGTCCGAAGAACAGATTGTGTTGTACCATGGTTTACAGCTTGATATAACTGACCCTATATGGGATGGGACAGCCAACTCCATCCCATAACCTCCTTAGTCGCCCTTTACGACATGCGTGGAAGGTAAACAGTGTTGCTATTCTTTGCTCTCTTCTCGGGCCCCGGCAACACACGGGCGAGAGAAATATCATTTAATGGTTTAGGGAGAAGTGATGCATTTCTTCTTCTTCAGCGTTCATTCTCAAAACTCCTGCTGGATCTCTCTTGTAGAAGGACCATTATCTATTCTAGATTTCCAGCAGGATGTAGTCCAGAGAGTGAAAATGCGTTGTGTTGCCGCTATATTTGCGCCAATGGCTCGACACATCCGTCTTCGGCGGAGATGTATTTTAATCCAATTGGAGGGGTACTATCATTTAATGGTTTGGAGAGAAGTATTATTATCACTATTATTTGCTTTGAGCTGCACCCTCTTTCTCATTTACATTAATGACCTAGTCAAGCATATCATAGCTGAAAAAGCCCTCGATGCTGATGACATAAATAATATGGCAGAGCCATATTTCCTGTACTGGGACATTATATTGCTGGGAAGTCTGTAGATTTTCAGCCCAGGCCAGAGAATAACTATCACACCACCAGGAAGGTAGGTTTCTACCTATGCAAATCACACAAACTCTAACCGGCTCAAATCATACAAACTATAATGCGAGAGCAAACACAGAAGCAGGATGTATTCCAGATAACAGAATGTATTGTATCATGGTTTACAGCTTAGCTGCAATAGCTGCGCCTTTGGCCTGACAAGTAATACTTCTGGGTGGCTTTGATCCTATATGGAATGGGACAGCCAACAGATATCACCTTAGCTGTTAGAGCTTGTGTACCTGTTTCATCAGATCCTTGCACCTTCTTCTTCTGTGTTCGTTATCAAACTCCTGCAAAATCACAGGATGTAGTCCAGAGAATGGAATGCGTTGTGTTATGATTTACAGCTTGGCTTCAATTTCTGCATCTTTTGGCATAACACTTCCAACTTCAGCATGCCATTTGGGCCAATTTGACCAATGGGATAGGATAGCTAACTCTACCTCCAAACCTCCTGAGATGCTGTCTTATGACATGCATATTAGGTGTCAGTGTTGCTATTCTTTACTCCTTTTGTGGGCTTCTGCACAACTTGGGCAAAACCTATCCGTAAAGTGATACTTCTTCTTCAGCATTCATTCTCAAACGTTCGTTGGATCTCTCTTGTAGCAGGACAATAATCCTACTAAATTTACAGCAGAATGTAATCCAGAGAATTAATATGGGTTGTGTCTACGTTTATTTGCGCCAGTGGCCCAAAACATCCATCTTCATCAGAGTAAAGTGATATAATCACTTGATATAATGCTACACAAACATCATCAAATAAAATGATATACTGACATATAAATTAAATGTTTTAAATATATTTCAAAACTTTTATCACCGTATGTTTTTCTGTTCTGTTTAAAGTAATGCAGAGACACAGTGGAAATAGCAGTTGCAATGACATGTACGGGAAAGATGTTTTATTAATAAATCATTATATACAACATAAAAATATCATAAAATTATAATATATATTTATAAAATTATATTATATTATAACATTTATATATTATAAAATTATAGGTAGCTTCAATGTTCACGAAATAGTCAACCAGTGTTTAAATGAAAGATGATGTTATGAAGATTATATGTTTAGAAGTTGGTAATGACCGTGATGAAAAGACATTGCAGACACTCTCGAAAAGAATATACATATGTTTGTGTCTTGTGGTAGTTGGATCGGCAGAGAGGTGTTCGAAAAAGCTATGTGTGAAGTTATTTTTTATACCCAGTCTACCATGATTTCATTGCTGAAGGCAAATGCCGATATTAGTGTGTTCG
This sequence comes from Meghimatium bilineatum, assembly GCA_034231615.1. Taxonomy (NCBI): domain Eukaryota; kingdom Metazoa; phylum Mollusca; class Gastropoda; order Stylommatophora; family Philomycidae; genus Meghimatium; species Meghimatium bilineatum. Next base: position 61,043,576 of record CM067300.1, on the reverse strand, counting down.
AATCAGTGGCTGAATGGTGTCAACAAGGAAATATATATTGATATCTTCACTACAAAAGACTGAGTTTTATTAAGGAGACAGAATTACAGATATAGACATGTTTCAAGTGAACGAAAGAAGAAGAAGAATTGATATCTTCCATCATCTAAGAGATGCAATCACGCATGTGGTTGCGTCTGTGGGTCTCACCAATGGCCCACTAGACATACCACCCATGCAACATAAAACCTTAGTGGATGACATGCCGTTATATTGAGGTTATCTTCTTATAGAAGCTTCATGGCATGTCATCTATACAGTTATGATTTCGATTTTATTTTGTTGTTGAAATGTTTTGCATGTGTGCCTGAATATATATGTATGCACACTCTGTGATTGGGAGGGAGCCAGAGATGTACTGTGCAGCACTGAGGAAGAGGAAACTGACATCACTGTTTTTCCTATGGCTGAGGCCCATCATAGAAGCACAGTGACTCAGGACGTGACAATCCTTTTGACTTGAACAGTTGGTTGCATGCCTGGAGCAATAGAGAAGTTCTGCATAACCAGTAGTCAATTGGTGGCGGGGAATGAGCACAGTGAGCCCTATCTTGGCTACAGTGGCTAGGCGCAGTGCATAAGTTGAAACCTACCTTCCTGGAGGTGTGATAGTTATTTTCTGGATCTGTCCCGGGGTGGGCCAAAAATCCACAGACTTCCCAGCAATATGCCATCTAATGGCATTAGGTCAAAGGACATGAGCCCATGGACTGCTGGATCAGCAACCAACCAAGAGATGCAATCAAAAGAAAACAACCACAAAAATAGAAAACAGTTGACTTATGCTGTATGACAATGCGCCGGCACATCGATCCATACTGGTAAAGCAGTACCTCACAAAGCGCAATGTGATTACCTTGGAACAGCAATATTCTTCCAACCTTAACCCTGGCTGATTTTTTCTTGTGCCTCGACTGAAATCAGCACTGAAATGACAATTCTCCTTCTTCCGCATTCATTCTCAAACTCCTACTAGATTTCTCTTGTAGCAGGACAATGGTCCTACTAGATTTCCAGCAGGTTGTAGTCCAGACAATAGAAATGCGCTGTGTCACCATGTTATTTGCGCCAATCCGTCTTTGGCGGGGGACATTGACAAGAATACAGATGACGTTATGACCAATTCGACGAGAGCTGTAAAGAATGAGATGCACGTTGGCAAAAATGCCTACTTAGTTGCCCGAACTACTTTGTAGGAAATGTAGTGATAATTTTAGTGTTACTTATTTCTGTATAATTCACTAATTCTGAATTTTTTAAAGCTACCTCGTATACCATGAAAGTTACAAAAACATTATGCTCAAACATTAAAACCACATAAAATAATGTACAAATATCAAAACTACATAAAACGATGCACAAACCTCAAAATTATGCACATCAAAATGATATACCTCCATTAACTCTTAATGGACCAGGGACAAAACCATAAAGTATGGAAAAACAACAAATAGGTTGTCGCTTGGTCCACTATGATTTAATATCCGGACAAATGAATAACTTTAACTACTGTACACAAGTGTTTCGTAGTGGAATAACCTCCAGAAATAGTTTTACAATCATCAGTAGTTTTACAAATACAACTCACTCGAATGTCCTCATAATTCAAACTCTGATTGTCCACAATGTACTGGTGATGAGATAGGCCCATTAGCTGTGCTAAAAATTCAACAATAGAACGCCGAATAGCAATGTCCTTCTATGTTCACCTTCAGGAAAGAATATGATAGTGGTTCTATTCTTTGCTCCCTTTCCCCTGACAACATATGGGCAGTCTGTAAATATGAATTTTTAACTATTTTGGTTAAAAACCATTTTGCTTATTATTCCAACTTTTTATAAAGTTTGCACCGATCTAAAATTTTGTGACGTCTCTGACTCAGTTCTAGATTCAAAATGGCTACCGCAAGTTTCTTAATCCTACCTGCTACTGATAGAGATGCAGTACGTAGTAAATGATCAGATACTGGCCACCAACATAACCCTAAACCCAGTCTTTCACCACCCATACAATCCTCCCAAAAATCGGTCTTTAACTAAATAAATACTGCTACTTCCACCCACCCACTGATTGGTAATTATAGATAATTCTTTTATATAGTCTGTTTCTATTGGTAGTCCCCCGGGAACTAATTTCCTGTAAAAAACTTTTTTATATTTTATCTCTTTCCCCCTTTATTTATTTATCCCCCCCCCCCAACCATCGTGACATTACTCATTGGTTCCCCCCCCCTCCCCCCGCTCTTATTTTGAATTTTTCTTCTTTCATGTTGGGCTTCCACTTGATCTCATATAATTTCATCGCCCCTAGAAATTGTCCTTTGATCTATGTCTACTTCTGTCTATCAATAGTACACAAACATATGCTCACATATTGAACGCACACAATTTGTCATTTACTAGACATGAGTGCTGAATCTTCACTCGGCAATGTTTCTTGGCGAGAAAAACATGTCCAAGTCATTCTAGTTTTTAATATTTTTATGTTGTTTTTTTTATTGTTGTGTTTCTTGAGAAAGGTGCCTGTTGGAATGTAACATGGAAAATTGTCCTTGTTCTTTATTAGTTATTTATTTTTGTACATTGATAGTTAGGATTTTATAATAACCTTTCTATTTTATTCAGTATTTACCACTGCATAATTATAGCCTTGGATATAATGAAAAAAAACGAACACAAATTTGTCTGTCCCTTGTAATATTTTTTGTCGCTTTCTGCACATCTTCTGCGTTTGTTCTCAAACTCCTGCAGATTAGCAGGATGTAGTCCGGAGAACGGAATGCGTTGTGTCATGGTGTAACAGCATTGCTGTGATATCTGCACCTTTCAACCTGACACATCCGACTTCAGCATGGCTTTGGGTCACTGACCCTATATGGGTTGGGACAGCCAACTCCATCCCATAACCTCCTTAGTTGCCTCTTATGGCATGCGTGGAAGGTAAACAGTGTTGCTATTCTTTGCTCCCCTTTCAGGCCCCGGCAACACAGACGGCTTTCTGCACATAAAGTAGTCCCTTTAAGCAAACATGAACCAACATATTTTTTTAATAGAAGTTTACGAACAAACACAGAAGAAGAATGTCATTCATAGTATCAGATACAATTAAGGAGGATAAGAAATAATTGTCAATGTTGTCAGGCTAATAATCTGATGATGTATCTTCAACTATTTGAATGCACAAGAATATTTAATGTCACATTAACCATAAATGTGACATTAAAAATTAAATATAAGTTTAAAAATTATATAAAATTATTCAAACTGTAAAAATGCATTGTAAACTGGACTGGCATCAAATTATACAGATATAACAAATTATACACGGATGTAACAAATTATACAGATATAACAAATTATACACGGATGTAACAAATTATACAGATATAACAAATTATACACGGATGTAACAAATTATAATGGATGTAACAAAGATTACGTAAAATGTAATGTAAAAATGGTTTATGTAAACACTCAAAAAGGACAATTTGATCGCCAGTGTATTGCCAGGGCCCAAAAGGGGAGCAAAGAATAGCAACACTGTTTACCTTCCACGCATGCCGTAAAAGGCGACTAAGGAGATTATAGGATGGAGTTGGCTGGCCCATCCCATATAGGGTCAGTGACCCAAAGCCATGCTGAAGTCGGATGTGTCAGGCCAAAAGGCACAGATATCGCAGCAATGCTGTAAACCATGACACAACGAATTCCGGACTACATCCTGCTAATCTGCAGGAGTTTGAGAACAAACGCAGAAGAAGAAGAATAAAGGACAATTCATAGAGAATATGGCCCATTGGTGCAAAAAATACAGCAGCACAACACATTTCCATTCTCTGGACTACATTTTGCTGGAAATCTATTAGGATCATTGTCCTGCTACAAGAGAGATCCAGCTGGAGTTTGAGAATATGTCCTGCTACATGAGAGAACCAGTGGGAGTTTGAGAATATGTCCTGCTACAAAAGTGAACCAGCGGGAGTTTGAGAATATGTCCTGCTATAAGAGTGAACCAGCAGGAGTTTTAGATTCCATCAGGTTCAGCTGCATCAAACACCACATTGCAGGATCTAGATAAAGTGCAAAACCAGGCACTTAGATAATGTTGGGAGCAATGAAATCAACACCCATAGTAGAGATGCAGAAAATGGGAAGAATGCAAACACTTGGTGAACGCAGAGACACAAAAGTACTAATACAAGCATTCAGTGTATGCCAAAGCATCCAATGAAGGAAAGATTCCAAAATCTAGCAATGGGGTGACTGAAAAGAAACAGCTTTATCCATCAAGCTAAATGACTTCATAGACAACTTACAGACCAACCTGAAGTTGACAGCCCTTTAAGGCCTGTACCAGAACAAACCCCTTGGAGTGAAAAGGGATGAAACACCAATATACATTCAGACCCATGTGAAAGGAATACTAAGTGAGGATGAACAGAACAGTGTGCAGCCTCAGTTTCCTGTATGAGGAATATCCACATGATATATGGGTCAGAGTATACACAGATGGGTCAGCACAGAATGCTGTGAGGAATGGAGGTGCAGGTGTATATATAGAATATCCACACAAGCCTAGAGATACGATCAGAACACCGACAGGAAAATTCTGCAATAATTATGATGCAGAAACCCAGGCAATTAGAGTGGCAACTGAAAAACTGCTGAACTCCAACCCTGTCCCACAGCCTGTGGTATTCCTGACAGATGCAAGGTCAATGCTTCAAAGCTATCCAGTCTGGAAAACTAACAGACTTGAAAAAAACTACTTAGCGAATTGTCGTACCAGTATAGGGTAACCATGCAGTGGATACCCTCTCACTGTGGAATACCAGGAAATAAAAAAGCAGACCAACTGGCTAAGGAAGGTGCTGCCAAAGACCAACCAATTGTACCAATCACCTACCATCAGAAAAAACAGATGATCAAGTCAATAAGAAAGCCACAAACACCAACACAAGATGACTATCACATTATAAACAGATCAGAACAAGTTATAATTCTACATCTCAGAACAGGACACAACCGACTCAGCAGTCACATGTATACAAAGTTCAAGATTGGCAACACAGCCATGTGAACAGGCAGCAAGCACAGTGTGCCAAACATATATTTCAAGAGTGTTCTGAGTATGAAACGCTGAGGCAGACATACTTGCCAGAGCAAATAACACTGGAATTAAAGTTCTATGTGCCACTGTGTGAACTACAAAAGACAGTCATTTTTATTAAGGAAACAGAATTACAGATATAGACATGTTTCAAGTGAACGAAAGAAGAAGAAGAATGGGATATGGGATGGGGCAGCTAACTCCATCCCAAAGACCTATTTAGTCTCCTCTTCCAACATGCATCGCAGGTAAACATCGCTGTTATTCTTTGCCCCCCCCCCCCCCATTTCGAGGACACCAAATCTGAAAGCAAAAAATATTCTATGAAGATACTTTTTGATATTCATTCTATATTGATAAAAAAAACTAGACCCTATAATATACATCAACTTGATAGGCAACAACAGACCATCATCTTTTGACCCCACTGCAGACCCCAGGACCACCTGTACCAGATCAGGGTGGCCCACACAAATTAATGTCCATGTGGAACAGACACACAGCCCCCTGAACACACACTGCAAGTCAGTCCAGATTACAAATAACTGCGAAGCAAGACATGGCCACAAGGGACTGAAATGAGGCAAAACCTTGGGGACAGCCGCTCTAACCTGGAGAAGATTGGGAGATTCGTCCTGGCGACTGGCCTGAAGATCTAGCAAGACCAAATGAATCCTGAATGCAGAAGAAGAAACATTCTCAAACTCCTGATGGATCTCTCTTGTAGCACGATAATTTTCTTATTATATTTTCGCAGGATATAGAATAGAGAACAGATATTCACTGCGTCACCATTTTTACTTGAGCCAATGGCCCGACACATTTAATTTCAGCAGGACACAGTAAAACATGGACAAGTGAATCACATAACACGACATGCGTACATTTCCTCATCTGGGTTATTCAAAAAAGACCGTAGCTGATTCAATAATTCTTCGTTGTCTCCAAAAACATCTTGCGATAACAATTCAATCATTACAGAAATTGTAGCTTCCAGTTCTTGGCTTCCCATTCTCATACGAACATTATTACGTTTTACACGTCCGCGACACTGCATTGCTTTTTCACACAATGACCTTGGTACATGAACTTCTAAACAGTTTTCAATGAAACTTAAGGAGAACCGGAAATCTTCGTGAAACTCTGTTGATTTGTAATAAAGTCTGTGAGCTCGTGGCATGAATACTCTGCCTACTTCATATGGATTTGCCGGCCACTTTGATGAGTTAAGTCTTAACCAATTGATTCTTGGCCTGTATTGCTGGTCACATATGGCAACAATTTCTTTCCGCCACCTGTCACATAAATAATATAATTTATGAGTAACGTGTTTAGAAGATTTAATCATACAACTAAAAAAACACATACAAATTATAATTTAGAAAGCAATCAGAAAAAGTATAATTTGGCAAGCCATTAGAAAAAGCATAATTTGGAAAGCAATCAGAAATAAATTTACTTTTTCTTCTGCATTCGTTTTCAAACTTTTGCTGCTTGCTTAGCAAGTAGTACAAATAACAGAATGTGTTGCATCATGGTTTACAGCTTGATTGTGATATATGTGCCTTTTGGTCTAGCACATCCAACTACAGTATGGCTTAGACACTTGGGTCTTGAATAGATGGGACAAACCACTACAACCTTGTTAGTTGTCTCTTAAGTCATACATGACAGGTCACAGTGCTGATGTTTGTTTTGCGTTCGCTCCATTGTAATCAACACGGGTAAACGTATGATCTCCGCCGGGAGCGTAGTTACGTTGTGCCACCTTATACGCCTTGTAGGCCCAGTACATCCAATTTCGGCATATCAGTCCTGATTTTCTTTGTTTCCTTTTCGGGTCCAAATAACGGAATACACCGTATCATAGTTTACAGCTAAGCTGTGAACTCTGTGTCTTTCAGCAAAACATATTCAATTTCAGAATGGCATTATGGGTCTCATTTTACAGAATTGGATAACCATCACTCATGTTCAACTATCCTTAGTTGCCTCTTACAACATGCATGACAAGTTGTAGTGTTAATATTCTTTGAGGCCTGAAACAACCATCTGTTTTTGGGATAAAAAAGGGAAGCAAAGAATAACACTGATACCTGCCACACATGTTGTAAGTGGCAATAAGGAGGCTTGTGTGTGTGTGGTGGTTCAATGTTTTGTTTATTTTGTTGAATTGTGTTTTACCGCCGAAGACGGATGTGTCGGGCCATTGGCGCAAATAAAACGGTGACACAACGCATTTCCATTCTCTGGACTACATTCTGCTGGAAATCTAGTAGGACATGTCCTGCTACAAGAGAATTCAGCAGGAGTTTGAGAATGTACGCTGAAGAAGAAGAAGAATTGTGTTTTAGATACTGTGGCCCAGGCTGCGATGCCATACTCTAGTACTGGCCTAACTCTTCCTGTGTATAACCTTTTCAAGATTTTGCTGATCAAATTCTCCCAAGGAGGTGGCATCCAGCTATATAAGTATCCCGCCCATGTGTTGCCGGGGCCCGAAAGGGGAGCAAAGAATAACAACACTGTTTACCTTCCACGCATGTTGTAAAAGGCAACTAAGGAGGTTATGGGATGGAGTTGGCTGTTCCATCCCATATAGGGTCAGTGACCCAAAGCCATGCTGAAATCGGATGTGTCAGGCCGAAAGGCGCAGATATCACAGCAATGCTGTAAACCATGACACAATGCATTCCGTTCTCCGGACTACATCCTGCTAATCTGCAGGAGTTTGAGAACAAACGCAGAAGAAGAAGAAGATAAAAGTATCCTCTAATTCCTAGTCTAAGGGCATGATGTTGAGGGGGCCTTTAAAAAATATAAGCGAATCCTACAGAGTATGATAGATCACCTGAAAAAAGCATGCCAAACACGGATTTTAGACCTACATGTTATACTTCCTCGATTCGAGTTACAGAAAAATGTGTACTCATTATTTGAGAATAAACAAAAACATACAGCTTGGCTGTACTTACTTACTTATCTGACCCCCGGGGTTGCAAGCTTTCACACTTTCTTCCTTGTGCCAGGTGGTGGTAGGTGCATGTCTTCATTATTTTTCTGGAGTTTGCTTTCAAACCCAGTGGGTGGATCCAACGGAGTAGGGCCTTGAACCAGGAACATTATTTTCCAACTGCTATGATGCTGTTTTGACTTGTATTTTCTCAGACTTCCATTTATGAGTAGTGGATCTGAGGCATACTTCATTACTCTCCATTCCCCACCACTTACAGTCTGCAGGCACAAAAAACGTGTGCCATGTCTGCCAAATTTGGAAATATTAGTAAGATGATCACATCTTGAATTGGATGGTTTCACCTCAGATTTCCCCTTCCTCCAGTTGATTTCTGGGTGTCAGTTTGATATACAGCATCAAACCAATGAGATCTTGACAGTCTGGGTCAGAGTATGACAGAGTGCAATGCCACAAGTTGGACGGCGCTCTACTCCAGTGGGGATGATTGACAACAGGACATTACAACATAAAAACATATAATTGTAAAGATAGAATGTTGGTGGGGTTTCAATTTCTTATTTAAAACTCACTATACAGTCATAACATCTTCTAGAAATATAATTTTGTATGGTTGTTGGTCTGGTGGCCACTGTTAGTTGCCACCCAACCTTCTGTATGCTTGTAGGAGGATATGATCAGTCTTAGTTTCCAGCCTCTGGTGGCTGGACTAAGCCCCATCTCCACATCAAGGAGCTGACCTTGATGTGGAGCATGGCTGCAATATTGCACCTTTCAGCCTGATTCGTCCGGTTCTGTGGCGAAGTGGTACAGAGCGCGTCTGTGACAGCAAAGGTACAGAGTTCGATCCTCACCACAGGCAATTGTGTATCCGGACCGTTCAGAGAGCAATGGCAACCTACTGAACATATTTATATTGCCTAGAAAATCACCAAAGCCAACAAATGCTGGGTTGATAGCTAAATCCTGGATAGGATATGCTACCAATTTCAGCCTGACACATCTAATTTTACAATAGCTATGGGGTGCAAAGGGAACGCATTGCTCTAGGCGGACCCAGGGTTAGCAGATAACCAAGATCCCAAATGTACCTCCACGCGGTGCACCCTGGAAACAGAAATACAGCAGCTTGAGCTGATTCTGGCCAAATCTTTTGGGGATCGTGTCCGAGAATGTGGAGGTAGCAGATGGAAAGAGATTTGACTGCACAAGAGACAGACAATATCTCCGACACCACCAGCATCACCACATATAGCGACACTGTCGACATACAGTGAAGCAAGTCAGTCCAGTCCGAACATTGGAGGGGCGGCCAATGTAAAATGCACGTAAAGATAGATGCATGGCGAGAGACAAATATATTTCATACCGAGTACAATGAAACAATGAAAGGGCAGAACAGCGCTAGAGGGCAGCGCGAACTGCAAATAGAAAGTGAAAAGTCCCTATTAAAGGGGAACTACAAGCTCCGTCAGCTCGAGTAGAGCTTCTAGTTACCTGTGTTCCTTACAGGCAGAGACCCAGACCCATCCATTGGCGTTTGGTAAAGCAAGAAGACCTAACCCAACTCTAATGTCGAGCCTTCCTAAACCGGAAATATGCTCGCGAAGAGAAAGGGTTCCGTACTCGATGCGCTCAGGCACAAAAGGGACAACGATTTAGCCCTGGCCCAACTCTACTGTCAGGTTTTCCTACACCGGAAATACACTTGAAGAGAGAAAGGGTTCAGTACCTGATGGGCTCAGGCGCTATTGGGACAAGGACGCTCAGCTCGAGAACGCCTTGCTCTCAAACGCGTGGTGTGAGACTCGAACTTGGACAAGGGGTACACGATGTCGGTGAATGACACCTCGGCTAAGAGGGCGAAAGAGCCAGGGTCCAACTCCTCTGTTGAGTTCTTCCCCTTAAGGAACCAGGCTCACGGATGAGAAACGGTTCAGTACCCAATGGGCACAGGCACAGCACGTCCAATTACACGAGGCAAGTTCATAGACAGTGGAACACCTCGTTCGAGTCAGACGATAGCAAAAAATCGTCTGGGCGAAGAGTCTCCGCTACGCGTGCCTGGAGACAGATATAGAGGCTGTCACAGGCTAAGGGTAGCCCACCCGAATTGTCAAGGCATGCCGAAATCGGATGTGCTAGGCCTACAAGGCGCATAAGGTGGCACAACGTAATCACGCTCCCGGCGGAAATCGCACGGATATCCGTGATGGTTACAATGGAGCGAACGAAAAACAAACAAACAAACAATAGCTATGGGTCGCTTTGACCCATGAGATAGTAAAATCAACTCCACCCAAACTTTCTTAGTTGCCTCTTGTGTCATGAATGGCAGGTCACAATTTTGCTGTTCTTTGCTCTATTTTTGGGCCCTGACACCATATAGGCATGACATGGACATACCATATATCAATAAATATAAAACACAATGTTATCCTACCTGTCACATGTAGTACACCAAGGTCTAACTACACCATCGCCAAACTGACTGCAATTCAGCTGACATATTGGTGAGGCACCAATAGCCCGCTGCATGTTTTTATGAATCCGAGATATCTCTTGATGAACACGGACTGCAAGCACTTTCGAAGTTTCCCGGATAACTATGTTTGCACACAACCAATTCCGCATAAGAGGATTGCTTGTTTCCACATTTAATGTGTTCTGTCTGGATGTTAACTGACCCATGTTAACAATTCCAATGTTACTTTTTAATTCTTTCTCATTAGAATATCTGTTATAAAAGAATCCAAGGCACAACTAAATGAGAATGTTTATATGACTGTTACTGTGTCATTATGCAATAAGCTCTGTGAAGATAACAAAATCTGGTTCATTACAGGCAGACGCTGCCAAGTTTCAACTTTTAAACTTTTTCTTGATTCGAAAACTGGCCTCACAGCACGTGGGGCATTCCCATAAGTGCTCAGCCCTCTGTTCCAGGAGCCATTCGACCTCGATGGTGTTTCGAGTCCAATGCTACAGAAACAGACGTCAACATCAGGGCACAACTCTGGCCCTTGCGACAGGTTTCTTTGTTGTTTCGCCTACCCATGCCGTGCCCGTAACTAGTTCAAGCACAACGTCTGCCTGTCAGAACAACATGGTAACTGTTATCGAAGGTTACAACTACGGGATTGTATAGATGACATGCCATGAAGCTTCTATAAGAAGATAACCTCAATATAAAGGCATGTCATCTACTAAGGTCAACTTTTTAATATTATAGTTTCATTCAGCTTACATGACCTTGGTGAACTTGGTGATTAAAAACCCGCTAGATCTGCATTGAACTGCACGCTACACACTGAGAGTCCCCACCCACCATCCCCCAGGGGCATCGGGGGGGGGGGCAGATATCAGTGTGTAGCGGGAATATCAATGGATTCGTCAGTAGGTTTAGCTACTGTGAAATGCATCTTCATTGATATGACGTTTCATTAACTCCTCTCGTTTACTGAGCTGCTAAAATCTACATTTTGGAGGTCAGATATGCCAAAAACCGCTAAAATCTACAATTTGATACGAATTTACTATCTCGAATTATAAACATCACGATGTCCGTAAAATCAAATAAACTACTCCTATTTGTGGTACTTCCGTTCCAGAGATAATTGATCTAGAAAGGCATGCTTCATTAGTAATAATAAAGTTTGTATTTGAGCAATAATTTCATATAAACAAGTGTGTTTACATTTACAGTTTGTGTAACTTATTGCTACTTGTATTTGAAGTAATGAAATCTAGTCATCCGTAATGTTTTACAGCTAGTTAGACTTTGGAAATGTCTCAAAATAAGTTAGGTAATGATTCCAATATTAGATAAGATGGTGATTGTAGGCCTAATGTGAAACTATTACGATCTCACTTTGATGGAAATCCTAATTCAGAGATGAGTGTCACCTGTGTGTTGCCAGGTTCCGAAAGGGGAGCAAAGAATAGCAACATTGTTTACCTTCGATGAATGTCGTAAAAGGCAACTAAGGAGGTTATGGGATGGAGTTGGCTGTCCCATCCCATATAGGGTCAGTGACAAAGCCATGCTGATGTCGGATGTGTCGGGCCAAAAGGCGCAGATATTGCAGGAATGCTGTAAACCATGACACAACACATTCCATTCTCCGGACTACATCCTGCTAATCTGCAGGAGTTTGAGAACGAATGCAGAAGAAGAAGAATGTGACTACTTAGATCTTTATATAAGGCATAGTAATAGATATTATATATATCTAAGGTATGTAAATAAGTCCTGGGCACTAAAATGTAGGCCTAAAGAACAGAACATTTTATGAAAAATATATATTTTGTACGCATTTGCTGATATCAAGAAAATGTGACATTTATAAATAATTCTGTATATTTAATTACTTGTATGCAGTACAGAATGGTTTAGGATATATGCAGATTAGTTTTATTTCAAAATAAATAGATTATGATTCAGTTTTCTGGTGAGAAAACTAAGTGGAACCACATGGGAAGCCAGTGGGAATATACTCCATAAAGTTTACCAGCAAGGCATAAGACCAGACCTGGAATATGGTTCAGCTGCGTGGTGTCCTGCATCAAACACCACATTACAAGATCTAGATAAAGTGCAAAATCAGGCACTTAGGATAATGTTGGGAGCAATGAAATCAACACCCATAGCAGAGATGCAGAAAATGGGAAGAATGCAAACACTTGGCGAACGCAGAGACACAAAAGTACTAATTCAGGCAGAAAAGTTTCAGTGTATGCCAAGTCATCCAATGAAGGAAAGATTCCAAAATCTAGCAATGGGGCGACTGAAAAGAAGCAGCTTTATCCACCAAGCTAAACGACTCTGTAGACAACTTACAGACCTACCTGAAGTTGGCAGTCCCTTAATGTCTGTACCAGAACAAACCCCTTGGAGTGAAAGGCATGGAATGCCAATATACAGACAGACCCATGTGAAAGGAATACTAAGCGAGGACGAACAGAACAGTGTGCAGCGAAGGACAGTCATCCTCAGTTTCCTGGTTGAGGAATATCCACAAGATATATGGGTCAAAGTATACACAGATGGATCAACACAGAATGCTGTGAGGAATGGAGGTGCAGGTGTATATATATATATAATATCCACACAGGTCTAGAGATAGATCAGAACACCGACAGGAAAATTCTGCAATAACTATGATGCAGAAATCCAAGCAATTAGTGTGGCAACTACAAAACTGCTGAACTCCAACTCTGGCCTGCAGCCTGTGTTATTCCTGACAGATGCAAGGTCAGTGCTTCAAGCTCTCCAGTCAGGAAAACTTTTAAAAAGTACTTAGCGAATTGTCGTACCAGTATAGGGTAACCATGCAGTGGATACCCTCTCACTGTGGAATACTAGGAAAGGAAAAAGCAGACCAACTGGCTAAGGAAGGTGCTGCCGAAGACCAATCAGATATACCAATCACCTACCATCAGAAAAAATCAGATGATCAAGTCAATAAGAAAGCCACAAACACCAACACAAGATGACTATCATATTATGAACAGATCTGAACAAGTTATAATTTTACGCCTCAGAACAGGACACAACCGACTCTGAAGTCACATGTATACAAAGTTCAAGATTGGCAACTCTTGACATTGGCCAGAGGAAACAACACTGGAATCAAATCTCTATGGGCCACTGTGTATGATACTATCATGATCTACTATGAAATACAAAAGACAGCGAGTTTTATTCAGGAGACAGACTTACAGATATAGACATGTTTCAAGTGAACGAAAGAAGAAGTTTTCTGGTGCCACTGTAGTGTGTAGCACTGTGGTCAACTGTGTTGTGACACTACACTACACTACACTCTACACTGTTACTGTTAGTTGTTACTGTAGTCAGTGTAGTGTGTTTGTTACTGAACTTTACTATTTCGTGATAAGGAAGCAAGCTTTGCAGCGTAATGTTGCAAAACAGCACGACTTTCTGTCTGCTTTTACTACTGTTAGAATGAACAGACCATATGTTAATGTTTATTTTTATTTATTTAACTATCTACAAATCGATTAATTAAAGTTTCGACAATAAATTAATCACAGATCAGGAACAGATAAAACGGTACCGATAAAACTCTATTCAAAATTCTAACATGTTGATATTTACACTTTTGAAAAGAAGAGTTGGCAGGATAGTTACCACTTAACATTTTTTTAAACATCCAGTAACTAGAACAAAACAGGGGTGCAAAGGGAACGCATTGCTCTCGGTGGACCCACGGTTAGCAGATAACCAAGATCCCAAATGTACCTCCTCGCGGTGCACTCTGGAAACAGAAATACAGCAGCTCGGGCTGATTCTGACCAAATCATTTGGGGATCGTGTCCGAGAATGTGGAGGTAGCAGATGGGAAGAGATTTGACTGCATAAGAAACAGACAATATCTCCGACACCACCAGCATCACCACATATAGCGACAATGTCGATATACAGTGAAGCAAGTCAGTCCAGTCCGAACATTGGAGGGGCGGCCAATGTAAAATGCACGTAAAGGTAGATGCATGGTGGGAGACAAATAGATTTAATACTGAGTACAATGAAAGGGCAGAACAGCGTCAGAGAGCAGAGCGAACTGCAGATAGTAAGTGAAAAGTTCCTAGGAAAGTGGAACTACAGGCTCCGTTAGCTCGAGACGAGTTTCTAGTTACCTGTGCTCCTTATATGTAGAGACCCAGACCAAATCATGGGCGTTCGGAAAAGCAAGATGACCTAACCCAACTCTAATGTCGAGCCTTCCCAAACCGGAAATATGCTCGCAAAGAGAAAGGGTTCCGTACCCGATGGGCTTAGACAAAAAAGGATAACGATTGCAGTCCTGGCCCAACTCTACTGTCAAGATTTCCTATACCGGAAATATACTTGCAGAGAGAAAGGGTTCAGTACCAGATGGGCTCAGGCACAAAAGGGACAACGATTTTAGCCCTGGTCCAACTCTACTGTCAAGCTTTCCTATACCGGAAATATACTTGCAGAGAGAAAGGGTTCAGTACCTGATGGGCTCAGGCGCTATTGGGGTATGGTCGCTCAGCTTGAGAACGCCTTGCTCTCAAACGCGTGGTGAGACTCGAACTTGGGCGAGGGGTTCACGATGTCTGCGAACGACGCCTCGGGTAGGAGGGCGAACGAGCCAGGGTCCAACTCTTCTGGCGAGTTCTTCCTCATACGAAACCAGACTCGCGGATGAGAAACGGTTCAGTACCCGATGGACACAGGCAGAGTACGTCCAATTGCACGAGATGGGTTCATAGACGGTGGTACACCTCGTGCCAAATAGACGCGCTCGACAAGCGTCTTGGCGAAGAGGCACTACACACCAGCGTGCCCGGCGGCGACAGATAGAGGGGTAGACCATATATATATATATATATATATATATATATATATATATATATATATATATATATATATATATATATATATATTCTTTCTTCCATAATCTTTAAACATGTTGCTTTTGGACAACGTTGTGCCTTCAGACTGCCTGAGTTTCGGCGGTGTTTTACTAGATTTGGGGTCTATGAAGAAGTCTTTCATTGAGGGTTTACAGATGTCTATATACCTCAGCATTGGTATACCATGGGCTCGCTGTCTTCGGAAAGTTCTACGAATAGTGCTTGTTTTGGGATGCGGAAGTTTGGCATTCTGCGACCGTGACCCAGCCAACGTTATCTATTTCTATTTAGTGATAATTATTTAATGCCTGTATATTCGGTGACTCCGTGAGCATGATTGTGAAAGTTCCGGCGGGGTACATTCGGGAACCGTGGCTGGATGCAGTGAAAAATTCCTGTGTGCGTAAAGTGACGTTAATTTTTGTGCCGGGACATGCGGGAGCCCTGGTAATGAGAGAGCAGATAGGTTGGCCGCACACGCTGCTACTACGGCTGTTGTTGGAGCGATTGATCGAGCAGACATTTTGAACTCCCTACGGGAAAACGCACGAACAAATGACTGTGTAAGTGACGATGACTTGTTCCATGAGTAGAATAAGGGAGTTTGGTCTGAAATGTGGTGTCGCTAGAAAGGAGTGGTTTCGTAGGCAAGAAAGAATCATGGTCAATCAACGGCCTCCATGACCGTCCGTCAACGTGTAATGGCGGCTACGCTCAAGGAGAGATCTGATCACCTATGGACTTGTCTGGAGTGCAGTGACGATGATCCAACTACTAACTAAATATTTAGTGTTTCCATGGCAGATAGTAGCTGAGTGCGGCGTAACACTTCCATGTTGGTGCTTTTGTCGTGCCATTTACTATTTAAAATTTTGAGGACATATTTTAGGTGAAAGGTATTTAATCTCCTCTCGTATTTTGTGTTGGTAATCCATATTTCGTATCCATAGTATAGTGTGCTCAGCACGCACGTTTGAGCAATATGCAGCTTTGTTTTCAGTATTAACGCTTTCCCCGTGCCTGTGTATATTTCATTGTCTAGTGAAATGGTGGATGTAATTTTGGATACTAGGTAACAAAATTTTCAACTTGCAGGCGTACTAGTGCTTTTCTGACAATAAATATAGTGTTTGTTTCATCAATTAAGTGCCGTGCGAGTGACATATTCGATTATGTTTCTACACAAATCTTTATCTTATATTGTTAATAAGTTCATTAAGTGATTTTTTTTTGTGCCAAAGTGACAAGCTATTCAGAATTGTCTTTTTTTTTAAATCTTCCTGTCTCTTCTCCCCTGAATCTTTCCGGTGGTTACTAATTGTTCACGTTTTGCTTTTCTCATCACATGCCCTACAGATCTTGACTGTCTACTTCAATTTGTTTGCTATAATTTGTTGTTTTACTCCAGCATCTCTGATGACTTCTACTTTAGTTTGCTTAACTGTCCATAACATTTTCATAATTCTTCTCGAAAATCACATCTCGTTTATTCTTCTTCTGCGTTCGTTCTCAAACTCCTGCAGCGCCAAAGTGTTGCCGGGGCCCGAAAGGGGAGCAAAGAATAGCAACACTGTTATCCTTCCATGCATGTCATAAGAGGCGACTAAGGAGGTTATGGGATGGAGTTGGCTGTCCCATCCCATATAGGGTCAGTGACCCAAAGCCTTGCTGAAGTCGGATGTGTCAGGCCGAAAGGCGCAGATATCACTGCAATGTTGTAAACCATGACACAGTGCATTACGTTCTCTGGACTACATCTTGCTGATCTGCAGGAGTTTGAGAACGAACGCAGTAGAAGAAGAAGAAAAACATGGGTCAGCAACCTTTTGCTATCTGTGTGCCAACTTAAGGTTTCAAATTATTCAGAGTGCCAACATCACATATAATTTTATACAAGTCGAGGCCAATATTCTTATTTTACAATATATTTTATTTTTATATTTTAATTAATTAATATATAGTGATATTCAATAATATGTAAAGTTGTAAACAACATTAAAAGAAATATAGTTTCTTGAAAGATTTAAAAAAAAAAAAAACCTATTTTATTATTAATGGGAGCCTTGCCCTTGCATGGTCTTGGCCAGTTGCTCAATATCGACAACATACTTTGTCACTTTGAGTTTGACACAATTTTCTGAATATTCAGACGTTAGGCTACTACGCTGTGGATTTAGCACTGCTTTCATGTTAGATAAAATTTGCTCACAGGAATAGGTTGATCCAAAAGCTGAAAGAAGAGCAAAATCAATTTTCTTTAAACAGATGTAATAATTTGGAAGGGATGTCCAACAGCTGAGAATAGCTGCAGACTTTTCTAGATTTTCATTTTCCAGAGACTTCCGTAGTTCAACAAATTTTGTTATCCATAAGTCTGAAGATCTGAAGTCCATCTGTTGCATTTCAAAGTTATCAATATCCATCCAACTAAATAGTTCCAACTGGGTAGTTTCCAAATCAATGATATCAGGCTTAATGAGATACGAAAATAAGGATCTATGAATGTGGAAGTCTTTACTTCGTTTATCAAATTCTGCTTTGAGTGCTTCAATGTACTCTTAAAGCTCATCTACATTTATTTCAAATTGATTTTCAACTATATACAGGAAAAGTGAAGAGTCTGCGTGCCATTTGAAATTGCTTGGCGTGCCATAGGTTGCCGACCCCTGGCCTAGAAAATCACTACAGCACAACAAATGCTGAGCTGATGGCTAAGTCCTGAATAGGATGCGCTACTTTAAAAAAAAATCAAATCACAGGTGCTGGCAGAAGGATGTCGTACGCTGATGAGCGGATGTATAGGCAGGGCAGAAATCGAGAAGAGTGCGTTGTAGAACTACAGAAGGAGCTTGACAGACTAACGAATTGGTGTAGATATACGGGAGCAGGGGTAAATCCCTTTCGTGACGTGGTTTTCCTTGAACAGTCACATAGTAAAGACACAAATGCCACGTGTTTCGTTGGCCGGGAAAAGTTTAGAAAGAACCAGCACAATGAGATATTTGGGTGTGTTGTTTGACAGAAATCTGAGTTTCAGGGAACACGTTGACCACATTATCATAAGGGCAGGCAAAGGCTTAGCAGCAATGATGGTTATGACTGCTGAGCAGTGTGAGCAGAGGTTATTTCTTTTGTACCAGGGTTTGGTGGTGGCTGTTGGGGAATATGCACTGGCAATTCCGACTCTTAGCCAAACTCAGATCGAAAGACTGGATAGAATCCAGAATGCAGCAATGCGTATTATTCTTGATTACACAAGAGATACATCGACAAGAGATATGCGATACCTACTTGACCGTCCAACAGCAGAGAACAGATTACAGTATTGCCGTGCACGGGCGTACATTCAAATACATACAGATAATGATCACCCATTGCATTCCGAAATGCAGAAAGTTAAAGGCAGCAGACTCAAGAGAGGGAAGTCGTGGATGGAACTTGCTGATGATGTCATACAAAGCGTGTGCAGATTGGAAGGTGTGGCAGCAGGTGCGGAATGGATAGGTCTACCCACAGATTTCGAAACTTGTTTGAGAGTAGTAATAACACTTAGCAGGGAATACAGAGAATGGTGTCCCACGGCTGTGGAACAAGAGGTGCAGGCTTTGTGCAGTGAAAATGCCAAAAGGGGGGGGGGGATGTGATTATATACACTGATGGATCTGTGATTAGACATGTTCACAGTGCTTGGATCTTTACAGCTCAGTGCACAGGCAAAACGATCAGGGAGGAGAGTGTGGCCTTTGCGGTTACTGCGAGTAGCATGACCATGGAGATTATAGCGATGACCAGGGCATTTGAGTGGGCAGACACACAGAAGGTAACACATGTCTGCATCTTGAGTGATTCTATGAGTATGATTAGGAAGGTACAAGTGGGTCTCGTTCACGAACAGTGGATTGAAGCCTTGAGAAAGGCGAGGTTGAAAGTAGTTACATTTATTTTATGTCGGGACATGTGGGTGTTCGAGGCAATGAAATAGTAAATCTTCTTCTTCTTCTTCTTCTCCTGCGTTCGTTCTCAAACTCCTGCAAATCAGCAGGATGTAGTCCGGAGAACGGAATGCGTTGTGTCATAGTTTACAGAATTGCTGCGATACCTTCGCCTTTCGTCCTGACACACCCGACTTCAGTATGACTTTGGGTCACTGACCCTATATGGGATGGGACAGCCAACTTCATCCCATAACCTCCGTAGTCGCCTTGTACGACACGCATGGAAGGTAAACAGTGTTGCTATTCTTTGCTCCCCTTTCGAGCCCCGACAACACACAGGGGGAAAGAGTAGATCAACTGGTGTCTTGCGTGATTGTGGCACGGGGTGATGGGGCACTGAATCGAGCTGACGTTTTAAACTCCATAAGATATATAGCACGCGAGAGTGAGACTAGTGTGGAAGATGATTCCTTTTCAATGGCCATGGTTAAAGATAGGATTTGAAATGCGGTGTTGATAGAAGTGAACATTTTGGAGGTCACAGATGAATGATGGTCAACCAGTAGAGGACCGGTCCTGTCAGCAGAAGTGTAATGGCGTGTACATTTGTAGGCCTGCTTAATCTTTGGTTAAGTTGATAACTCTCCAATCATTTGAACTTTGCATACAGCTCGTGTGTTGTCAGGCCCGAAAAGGGAGCAGAGAATAGCAACATTGTTTACCTTCCATGCATGTAGTAAGAGGCAACTAAGGAGGTTATGGGATGGAGTTGATTGTCCCATCCCATATAGGGCAAGTGACCCAAAGCCATGCTGAGTCGCATATGTCCGGCCGAAAGGCTGCAGATATCACAGCAATGTTGTAAACCATGACCCTACGCATTACATTCTCCGAGCTACATCCTGCTAATCTGCAGGAGTTTGAGAACGAACGCAGAATAGGGGCACTGTCTTCTTCCCATACATGTCGTAGGGGGCGATTAAGACTAGTCGTCCTTATGTTGATGGGGCCCGATAGTGGAGCAAAGAACAACAACACTGTTTAACTTCCATACATGTCATAAGAGACGACTACGGAAGTTATGGAATGGAGTTGGCTGTACCATCCCATATAGGGTCAGCATAGTCCAAAACCATGCTAAGGTCGGATGTGTCAGGTCGAAAGGCACAAATATCGCATCAGTGCTGTAAACCATGACACAACGCATTCTGTTCTCTGGACTACATCTGCAGGAGTATGAGAACAAATGCAGAAGAGGAAGAAAAAATGGAAAGTTTGGGGATAGACTGACAACCTGTCACCTGTGGAAAATCGTCATTATCGCTGCATGTTTTATCACATTTGTTTACTTCTATCAAATTATCCCCTTGAATGACGAAGAGATTGCAGGCCAGCGGACAAGATATCTTCTATCTTTGTGGCAGACTCCTAGGTGGCTCAAAATCTGTGCCATCACTGTGGATGGGTACACTAAATCTGACCAAACAAAATAAAAATGATGAAATAGTTGGCACAGAAGTGTATGATGCGTTTCCAAGAGCATGTGATGACCCTGCCACACTGGAATACATCAATTCGGTGACTAAACATGTATCCATAACCCCTTCATAACCATGTCTTTGAGATAAACTTTATTTGAGTTGGAGTGTCGCCTTGATTATTATACAGAGGACCTGCACTTGTGTCTGAAAGGCTATGGGCTGTCAAGAGCAGTTTGCCCACAGATAAAAGAATTATTTCATCATCTTCGTCCATGACCCAATACCGCACAAGAAGAATAGTAATTGGTCGAAAAATGAAAATGTAAAAAAATAAACAAAATTTCCGTTACGCGCATGCGTTATAAATTTTTCGTTTCCATGTTATTTCGTTTTATGTAGGACGATTTTTTAAAGTAACCTGACATTTATCAGCCAATAGAAATGTTTATATTCTGTGACGTCAGGACATTTTGCCCAATCGCGTGCACGTAGGAACAAGAAGTATTGGCTGGCCGGGTCACTAGTTCATTGCGAGAAAGGACATGGTAAGGGAAAGACCGTGAGGAAAAGTGGGTTTTTTTTAGTATTACCAACTAACGGCATTTACCATCTGCCATGGCCGACACAGAAAATCAGTCTGAGGTTGAAAACAAGCCGGCGCCTGAGCAAAAAGCAGAACAAAAGGAAAAAAAAATTATCGGTACGTAAAAAAACCGTTATTTGAAATGAGCCAACGACTTTTAGTTGTCCGTTTTAAACTTTGTTGCAAACTTCAGCGTTGAAAAACTGTCAATTATAATCAACCGGAATTACCCAAGTCTCGTCTATCGATCTCTAATTATTTAAAGTAATTACATGTTAAAAAGCTGCATGGTGTTCGTTTTTAAACTATTTGCATAATTTTCGTTTATTACAGCTTCCCATATCACAGGAACCGTGAAATGGTTCAACGTGAAAAGTGGATATGGATTTATCAACCGGTAAGTTGACTTGAATGGGAGGTGTGTGTCAGTGCGAACGTTACGGATTCCTCATCACAGCCATATGAGTCATAATCAGCGCACCTAGGTTCTTTGTTCGAATCCATTTTCAACCACGTGGTCTAGTCAACCATTAGTGAACAATTTATCGGGATAAAAAGTAGATAATTAAAGATAGAAATCATTTTGTGATTATTCATGTTCTGAGTTTTAAATAACGGAGAATATCTGTTGGGAATAAAACTGTCATGTCGGCCAGAAGAATTAGTAGGTCATGTGATGTCTGGGAAATAGACATGCACAAGATGAATTTCAGAAGCCAGATTATATGCTATAGTTTGTGAATTCGAATAATTTGGAAATAAGAGGTATGTCTATCTCAGCTGAATCTGTAATTTTCAGGGCCTAGTTCTGACATTTGCTGAATTTGCTCCATGCTTGTCATGGTTCAGATAGGCAAGGCTGAGGCCCAAGTTCGTACAGTAGGCTACAATTAGGGTTAGTAACTTCATCTGGACTTCAAATATTTATGTAGGCATAATAATTTGCTATAGAGCCTAGTTCTGACTGGCTGATTTTGCATCATGACATAACTTGTCATGATTAACCTGGGTTAGTACAGTAGTTACAAATGTCCTATATATAACTTCATCTGGACACACATTTATGTAGGCTCCATTGTAATGATATAAATTTACATGAAATATGTTACAATGATAAAGCAAACCCTCCCCCCTTTTAATACAGTATGTAGGTAGGCCTTCAGAATGTTACAATATTTTCTCACATCCATAGACCTGATTATTGAGCCATTTAATTCAAAAGATAGAAATGCCATTTTTACTCACAAATCCAAAGGAACTAATAGTATAGTCAGTATACTAATCATACTGGACTCCCAGTTTGTCAACATTTATGACATTCCTCCATATCGTGCTCATTCTGAGATTTAGCAATGACAGCCTGTTTTGTTGTCAATTCTTGCCCTTAATTTGAAGGGCAGAATGAGGAATTCCAGCGTGAGGAAGTTTTTTCATTCGCTGGGAATGTACTTAAAACATGTGCAACTCAAGAGGTCCGCATAATTTTTCCCATTTGTTTCTCAAAGCCAGTGTATTTGCTTCAGCATTTCATATTCCTGATGTCTGAAGATGGCTCTGGTGTATGTACACATGGTTGTAATGTGACTGGGTGTCCCGTATTTGAGGCACAAAATGACTAGTTCTAATCTGTTCATAATTTTTTTTTGTTTCTTTGAGTTCTGACTTGGATAGCTGGAATGCAAGACCATAACAAAGATGGTCATTGTTGATGCCCCAGAAAATGCTCCTTTTGTTCTGCTTTTTGACTTCAGTACAGTATTGCGACATCCAATACAATGTGCCCCTGGAGCATGCAACATGCTAGAAGCTGTAACAGAAAAGCAATAATGGAAACAATATTCCGCTAGCCCAGCATGAAACCTGCTCAAAGACTGACAATATTGCCAAAAATGTTAATGTTAGATAATACACATCAAAATGACTTATAGCAATGATCTCATTGCAATAGATCCCACTTAATGTAGGAGTCCTGCATCTGGTTTGGATATGCCAACTGAGAACAGATGATCCAGTGTATGAAAGGAAGCCCTGAATATAAGCTTTCCATTGCAAGCTTTGTGATGTGGAGAAAAGTATCGTAAATGTCAGGGGGGGGGCACATTGTTCAGTCTGAAGCAGTGTTGACGATACTTTGAATACAGGGGAGCAATTCCCCATTGAGGGTAAAACAACCCATGTCCTGACTCCCGTTGCTCTAGTTGAGTAAATAGAATTCTTCACTTGACATTGCAGAAAATAGATGAAATCTCCTGATTATGAAAGAGCTCATCTACTGCACACAGGAAGTAAGAGCAAGTTACTTGTATTTACTGAGAATATTGACAAACACGTCTTTCCTATATGAAGCCCCCACAGAACATAAACTTACGTGAAACCCTACATAAATTATGGTGGGAAAAATATAACCTGCAAGCCAAAATAGTCCCATGGCGTAGGAAACACTACCTGGAGCCCCATGTAATTTCCCGGGAGTTATCTTGGGTGCTATTTCAGATGAGAAAAACCTTCTAGCCCACGATCCCAAAAATATATTTTACCATTGATCTAAAACAAGTAGGCTAGAGGTTCTCCTCTCCCCCCCCCCCCCCCCCAAAAGCTCAATAGGATTTTCAGGTTTTTCAACATGCGAGTCGTAATCTGAGTGAAATAAAGCTCGGAGAGCATTCACTTCTCCCCCACCCCCATTTGTGAACATTAAGTCATACATGAGCTATTGCTCATAATTTTTCAGTATCGAAGCAAACAAAAGGCAATGAAAAAAAAATTTAGTTGTTTTGAGAGAAGCACCTAGAAGATTTAGATGTTTTGAGAGAAGCACCTAGAAGATTTAGATGTTTTGAGAGAAGCACCTAGAAGATTTAGATGTTTTGAGAGAAGCACCTAGAAGATTTAGATGTTTTGAGAGAAGCACCTAGAAGATTTAGATGTTTTGAGAGAAGCACCTAGAAGATTTAGATGTTTTGAGAGAAGCACCTAGAAGATTTAGATGTTTTGAGAGAAGCACCTAGAAGATTTAGATGTTTTGAGAGAAGCACCTAGAAGATTTAGATGTTTTGAGAGAAGCACCTAGAAGATTTAGATGTTTTGAGAGAAGCACCTAGAAGATTTAGATGTTTTGAGAGAAGCACCTAGAAGATTTAGATGTTTTGAGAGAAGCACCTAGAAGATTTAGATGTTTTGAGAGAAGCACCTAGAAGATTTAGATGTTTTGAGAGAAGCACCTAGATGCAGAACCTAAAGACTTCTACCGCCCAATATCATGCTAACAAATTAACATGCAGTGGGTCTAGTATTACAAGTATGTAGCAGTGATCAATAGTGACAAATTTGATGCCTGTGTGGTACCTCCGTTTAAATGGGGAGCAAAGAATAGCAACACTGTTTACATTTAAGAGGCAGTAGGGTGGAGTTAGCTGTCCCCACCCATAGTAAAATATGACCAAGAATCGATGTTGACATTGTTAAAGTTGGATGTGTCAGGTTGAAAGATGCTATCAAAGCTAAGCTGTAAACTGTGACATATTCTCTTATCTTGTTCTTCTCATAGAATTTAAGAAAGAGGTCATTGTAATTGCATTAAATTATTTTCAGCGATGATACAAAGGAAGACGTATTTGTTCATCAGACGGCCATAGTAAAGAACAACCCAAGAAAATATCTTCGCAGTGTTGGAGATGGTGAAAAAGTAGAATTTGATGTCGTAGAAGGAGAAAAGGTAAATTTGTTTGGTCTACTTGTTTTTTGTGTGGTTTGGTCTACATTTTTAGTGAGTTGAAAGTACCTATCATCTGTCTGTTAGGATAGAATTGGATATAGTCGATATAGGATTGAATGACGATAGTCTGTGGAAGACGGATGTGTTGGGCCACTGGAGCAAATAAAAGTGACACATTTCCATTCTCTGGATTACTTCCTGCTGAAAATCTAAGATAATGATCCTGCTAAGAGAGATCCAGTGGGAGTTTGAAAATGAATGCTGAAGAAAAAGAATGACGATGGAGGCTTTTGGCTATGACACATTTCATTGCTGATCTTTTTGCTTTATATGCCTTGCAGCGTCAGGGGTAGAAGAATTGTTTGGAGTCATCTTGTGAGCTTCATATATTTCATATGTTTTCATTGATTTTTTCTATAAACTATTTTACGTTGTCTGCCCCTGGTTTTGTATCCATTGTGTCTGTATACTGTATAGTAATGCTTAGATTATAGATTGCTTGATATGCAGTAATATTGTGGCCTTTGAGGATTCTACTTCAATCTATCTTCTTGGTTTTCCTGTCTCATGTTTTCATTCTGGTTTTGTATGCCTTTGTTGCTAGAAAATATAACGTCTCCATTTTTCATTTAGCGGCCAAACCATTTCAATCTTATATATATATAAAATGGTGGCAGGAGTATGAACAGTTACATAAACGGTAACCTCTGAAGTAGGGATTAACTGGCCATTGGCATGCGACAAATGAAATGGCAATACGAAGCTGTTTCCGGAATTATCCCTGCTAGAAATAATTGTCCTGCTACAAGAGATAGCTTAAGTTTAAGAGCAAACACTAAAAATCTACAATTCACTTAACGCCTTCACCAAACTACCAAATTTCATAAGCTCCACTCAAAAGATTTAATACTGTTGCCTGCCATGTATGGCATATACATCTGATACCATCAGACCAGACATGTCATAAGAGACTAATTGGCTCTACTACTCAATAGGTCAGTTTCCAATAGGCCATGATAATGAATGAATGATGAGCTCTTGTGATAGAGAATACTGAAGATCTAATCGCAAAGATTTCAAGAAATTGTCTGCTTATTTCATGACATTGCACCTTACAGTGTATTATGTACCATGCCCTATTGTGTAAAATATGATCTTAAATATCTGCACTGTGTATCATCCCCACTGATATTCTTCATATTAATCTAGTATCTTCTCTTAGATTGTATGACACATTCCTAAATATCAACACTATTCCAAATACACCTCAATGTGGTTTGTTTTTAACCTTTAGGCCCCTATGGGTGAGGTCACGCACCTGGAGTACACATTCCCGTGTGTCTGTGGGTGAGGTCACGCACCATACGATATCGCCCGATTCCCGAGCTCGGAACTTCACGAAGTAATGAACCAGTGACGTGTAAAGCCCGCCAAACAAAGCTAGGAATACGTCACAGTGTAAAGGTCAAATTTTTTTACACATTAGCGTTGTATAGAAGGAGAAAGCTGGCTGATGTTATCAACGCTTTTCGGGAGCGACTTTTGCCATTTTCGGCCGTATTTTACTATCAAATTGAGTACCGCGTAGCATGGGTAAATGATCGTGACTACATGTTCTAATTGTTGTTCTTTGTGTTTAATATGTTGTTGTTTAATAAGAATGTGTGTTTATTCATTCAAAAACACAAAAATAATATGTATCAGAGGTGCCACATGTGTGCATGGACAATAATTACGTTGCATGTCGGCATAGACCTAGTGTTGACCGGATGGTCATTATATGCGATTTCTTCACGTTTTATTAGTTATTTTAGTTCATATTATATTAGTTTGGATATAAAACAATACATATACAATAAGTATAGGTATTTATGAGTATTTTATCAATGTTGCCACACATTGCTCATGTATTAGGGTCGTCAAGAAGATATATTTGCGATTTTGAAAATGGCGTTTTGCGATTTTCCCCCGAATTTTCAACTTCACAACTTGCTCACATCTGTTATATCACACATACAACAACAACAAAAACATGATTATATTCACTATTCACTCATTTATTTAGATGTGCAAACATTATTTTGATATCTTTTAAAACAAAAAAGATATCGCGTTTTCAAAACACCCACCATCAATAACGCAAATTTTCCAAAAAAGAATTCAGGCCCAGGGGGATATTTCTTAATTTTAATTCAGGGTCCTAAAGGTTAATGTCAGGATACAGAACGTGTATATTTATATATTATAGATTATTCCCATTTAACACCTCCAATCCCCAATTTATTTTTTATTGTAAAAAAATCTGAAAAGGCATATAGGATTGACTTATCGTAATCAGTTCTCCATATGTACTCTCCATCTGAATGAAGAGACACCACCGCCTGCCGAGACTCGAACAATGTCAGCTATAGTACAAATGAAACTAACTTCAAGTGATCTGAGAAATATGCACTATGTAAACAAGGCATCACAAGCGGGATTCAAATCTGACCAATTAAAAAATATTTGGTTATTGTGTACAAATTGTCAGTTTGGACCAACTTTGACAATCATCAAAACATCAGCCTTACAAAAAACGTAGTGATGGTATTACTAAAAATGGTTCATCCATGATATCACATCATTTCAATATGGCTTATTTATTTAATCAGAAATTTTTCATGTATTTAGTGACAGTTATTCCTTACAGTAACATCCCTTTTTTCATCCAGAAATTGTTGTAAAATAATGCCTAATATTATGGTTATTGTTCTTGAAATGAGCTAAAATATTTCTTCAGATAACACATTGTCACATATTGAACAAAATTCAAAGCTGAATGGCACAATTTAAATTGTCTACACATTTTTCAAGATAGCACTGTTATATCCACTAACATTGTGTGCACATTTGGTGGCTGGCAGAAAATATTCTCTGTATTACTGGTCAGCAGGTTTAATGTATGGCTCAGTTTGTCTTCTGTTTTAACAGTAACAGTATTTCTGGAGGTGTTTTTTAGTTTTACTCTTGCACTTCTGTTAGGTAAAGTACTTCCATGAGCTCTCCTGATTTTCACAATGGAAAATCTCTCCGGATTTTCTCATCAAACTCCAAGTATGAACAGTAAATTAAAAAATAACTTTGTTTACAGGGTAACGAAGCTGCGAATGTGACTGGTCCTGAAGGTGGTAATGTCCAGGGCAGTAAGTATGCAGCAGACCGCCGTAGGTTCAGGAGAGGGGGATGGTTTCCACCATATCGTGGTGCAGGAGGACGAGGAGGCAGACCTAGACAGGTGAGCGCACTTAGTTTGTTTTTTTGTAATGTATTTTAGAACAAATTTATCAGATCGCTGGGGGTTGCGGTAGGATGGATAATTCAGCAAGAAGGGCATTGTAGAAAATATGTACTTCTTGCTGAATTATCCTACTATGATGTCTAGAGCAGATATTTACTGTGCTCATTCATACCTGCAGGCATCAGTGCCAACAAAAACCACTACATGATGATATTAAAAATATCAAATGAACCATTAAAGAAAAGAAGTCATGGCATGCGCACCCATCTAATATATGGATTTTTGGAATATTTTCATATGATCATGCAAGCTGCTATAGAGATTATGTTGTCAGTCTCACTACTGATTTTGAACTGGAGGATTATATAATGTACATGCTCACGGAAACATTCTCATGTATTTTAAATAAAGATCTAATCTCCTTATTAAACAACACTCTAAAATCCCTAACTATTTTTATTGTTTACGCTGTATTTAGTGAATTTATTGCATTTTTTTGTTTGCCCAGACCAAGTTTTGGATTTGACATATCAATTTGTGCTTGGTTTATAGTTTAGTCCAATTCGTGTTGTGTTGAGACTTGTAGAGGCGTATTCTCAGAGGGTTTGTGAATGTTTGTTTTCATGTTTTTTTCTTTATGCCTTGCAGCGTCACGGGTAGAATTCTCTTACGATAACCTTTTTTGTGTGCTTCATATGTTTGTTTTTGTTGACTCCTTTATTTTTCTAATCCATTGTTTGCAACGTTTGCACCTGGATTTCTATCCATCTTGCCTGTACTGTATGATACCTTTTTTCCCCCGGGGCACTGTCTGATGGTAGTAGTCAGGAAGCATGTGAAAACTACTTAATCTGTTGTTAATCTGTAATCCAGGATTGGCATTGTGTTTGTTAGTCTTCTGTTCATTTGTTTCTTTTGTGACCCAAAAATAACAAAGAATTGCATCAGTTACCTGCCATGCATGTCAGAATTTGCATATTGCAGCCAAGCTGTATTCTGCCCTGGACTACAGCCTGCTAATCTGCACGAGTTTGAGAATGAAAACAAAGATTTATTGCAATTATAGGATATGTTTTTATTAGTTTTGTTTTCTATTTGTTGTCCATGAGAGATCACCCATTTCATACAATATTAGCGCCTCGTGAAATGGTAGGTAATGATTTGATCAACATGGTGTTTGCAAGACTGGATGTTATAATTGTCCATGAGAATGATTTCCCTTCATTTCATTTAATATACAGAGCTTCCAAGAAGAGGAAGAAGTTGTAGCAGACTTCCCATCACCTAGAGGTCATGGAAGAGGTAGACCTTTCTATCAGAACCGACGTTACTTTGGACCACCTCGTCGTGGCGGTGGCAGACAGTATTTGGAGGTAAGCCTTTTAATATCTATTAACAGAGGCAGTAAATACCATAAAGTCCTCATTCTGATATTGTCAAAACTGGTTTGTTTCATGTCTCTTGCTAGCTCCAGCGGCGTTTGTCTGTGAGGAAGTCCCCTACAATGCCACTTAAACAATGTTTTGGGGACATAAACTGGACTTCCTGTTTATTCCAAATATCATTTGGAAATGGCTGGTTGGTTGCTGATCTAGCAGTCCATCGGCTCATGTCCTTTGTTTGACATAATGCTATTTTAATGGCATTATATTACTGTGAAGTCATTGAAAATGGTGGAACATGTTATTAGTTTACTTCAATGTTTTCATAATTGGATTTTTTTGGGGTCAAAGTCAAAAATGTTGATTTTAGATAACATGCACACCCGTGTGTTGCCGGAGCCCAAAAAGGGAGCTAAGAATAGCAACACTGTTTACCTTCCATGCATGTTGTAAGAGGTTATGGGATGGAGCTGGCTAACCCATCTCATAAGGTCAGTGACCCAAAGCCACGCTGAAGTAGGATGTAGCTGGCCAAAAGGCACAGATATCGTAGTGATGCTGTAAACCATGACACAACACATTCCGTTCTCCAGACTACAGCATGCTAATCTGCTGGAGTGAACGAACACAGAAGAAAACACGCAAAAAGTGATGTATTCTGACTTTTTGATGAGAGTAATAGTGAAAAAATGGAGATACAAAAGAATCTGATAACAATTGGATTAGAATTGAATCTACAGAAAATTCGTCATGGCTACTAGTTAGGCCTACCTCTGTCATATTCTGTATAATTCTTCATCAATGTCAGATTCATTCTTGTTCTCTAAAGTTTCATCCAAACAATCCATATAATCTGAATCATAATTAGGTCCATTCTGCACCAAGTTTTGAAGAATATTAAAGGACACTTTCAAATCTCAGCTCCTATAATGTGTGCGCAGAAAAGAAAATGACAAAAAAGGCTGCTATTACTAACACACAAAAAGATTTCGACTGCCAAGGGATCGAATGGGCTAAAACTATCAATCACAAAATTGTCATACCTAAAATGGCTTGGCAGTGGGAAACTTGAATTAAAAAGGCAATGAAAATGTTTAGCAGGTAAATCCATCAAAGCAGTGTGTTTATATAGGTATTCCTCCTAGTTATTATTATTGTAGCAGATGTGAATGTATGTTCCCCATGTCTATATGCATCATGTAACATTCAGTTAATTACATCTTTCACCAGGGTCAAGGAGAGTTTCCTTTACAGCGTGACCAAGGCTACAGAGGACGTCGTCCATTCTATCGTCGTTATTATGGTCCACCACCAAGTGGATATTATGATGGCTATTATGGCTATCAAGGTGGACCATCTCCAGGTGGACCCCGTAGACGAGGACGTGGACGTGGTGGATTCCGTAGAGGTAAAGGGGTAAGTTGATTAGGCCATATTGCCATATAGATGGTAATGTTTAGAGAGTTCCCATACATCTTTGATCAGTTTTCAAACTGCTATATTCTTCTGTTCTCAAACATCCTGCAGATTAGCGGGATGGAATCCATTCTGTCACGTATCTTCTGTACTATTCTGCTTGTATCTTGCCTTTTAGTATGACTTCGGGTCACATTGACCCTCAATGGATGGTACAGTCAATTCTGCCACAATTGCCTCTTATGACATGTACGATAGGTAGGTTCTATTTGTTGCTTCCCTTTAGGTCTGCAGCAACCCACGGACAAATAAAGGCTATATTATCAATTACTGCAACTCATAAATTTATCAAAACACCTTTTAAAATGAGCATTCTGAAATATGGAACAAGGTTTCTGCAACGGAAGATCCTAAATCTAATAGTGGTATGTTTAGTCCCAAAAGGCAGTATCCCTGGATCATGTCCTGTGCCAGGAACACATCATACACGCCCGGGCAAAACAGTTCATCATTCTTGTATAATTTGTTACCAGTCTGCGGTGATGATACGCCCAACATTTCACACCACCTAGGTGTCTGCTAAAAAAGTACGCAGGTGAAATGTCTTCTGGCCTGCATACTTTGTCATTCATGTGCACCATTTGACTTGAGACAGATGCAGTAACAGCGGTTATTTTCATTGTCATGATTAACAATGGTAATTTTCATTGTTGTTGCTCCCAAATGCGTGGTGAGAGTCGACTTTGATGATGATTTCTGTGAACGACACCCCAGCTAAGAAAGCGAAAGCCCAACTCTTATTATTCTTTAACAGGAACTAGGCTCTCGGACGAGAAAAGGTTCAATGCCCGATAGGCACAGAATGTCTAATTAATTACACAAGGCAAGTTCACTGATGGTGGAACACCCCATGCGATATAGACATGAACAGCTCTGAAGAGTCATTACAGACTTACAAGCTAGGGAAACCTACTACCCGAATTAAAGACATGACAAAAACGGATTTGCTGGACCTCGGATGTCCAGGCCATAAAGTGAGTCAACCAAGGTGCAAATAACAGTTGTTCAGTTGTGGAACAGTGGTGATTTTCAGTGTCATGATTGATTAACAGTGGTGATTTTCAGTGTCATGATTAACAGTGGGGATTTTCAGTGTCATGATTAACAGTGGTGATTTTCAGTGTCATGATTAACAGTGGTGATTTTCAGTGTCATGATTAACAGTGGTGATTTACCAATTCTTTTCTGGTAGAGACTAAAAACATCTCAAAAGAATTGGGACACTTTCAAAGATGCAATGTTGAGTAACGTACAAAATATTTGCGGCAAATGACTTATGTTAATGGTTGTCATTTTATTTTTTGATATAGCTCATTGTTTTTTGTAGCAAAATTTAGAACATGTTCTTTCCGGTGTCTTTTCGTTTTGTTTCCATAGATTTGGGTCTTTTCTCTCTTAGTATAGGTCTATGCTCTTGTGTCTGTTATGATTCTCTTTTGTCTGTTTCTCACAAGTATGTAATCAATTTGAGATGTTTGCTGTAAATTTTCCCATTTATACCAAGACTTTGTGTGACTGCGTACATTAGAAAAAAAGTATTAGTTTTACTCTGCTGATTCTTTCTATTGTCCCCATAACAGCCTAAACATGGTGTTCACGGTTACATCTTTTCCTATTATGCTGTTGAAATTACCCATGATGTGTAACTCTCTTTGTTGTTAATCCTGTTTAGGACTTTGGATAGTGTGTCAAATTATGTGCTTGCCTCTAAATTATCATTGCATGGTGCATAAACTTTTACATAAACTTTATAACTAATGTGATGTATTTCATTATTTTCTCTTTTAATTTGTTTGCATATTCTTTCTGACGTATATTCTATATCTGTGTATATTACTATTTGTAAATATTACTATTTCATTTTATTCTTTGCAGAAGAAAGATGGTGATAACGCCTCAGCTACAAAGGATGATAGTAACAACGATGCTGTGAAATCTGATCCCTCCTCTACCACCGTTGAGAGCAAAGAGGAGTAAACAGAATGATGAAATTAATGCACAGTGAAATCGACAGTTAATTAGCCGACATTTAAGTCTACCATTCTTTATTATTTGTGTGTCCTTGTATGTGCGTCAGCCAACCCCAGTAACTTGATCAAAACAACCCAACAACTTTAAACACCTTTCTGAAATGATTGGTGCTGATTTGGGAGCAGGGCTGGCTACATTGTTTTATCTATCTTAATGCTAAGAAGCCTTCCTTTTTTTTTTGTGAGAACCAAAAGAAATCCCAGATCAAAAACCTTCATTTCAGCATGTATATTTTTAAATACACACACCTGCAGCAACTACAACCAAAATACTATTATCTTTGAATAATTTGTCAAGATCATTGATGACTCATCTCTGAATATAGTTTTCTCAGAATGTGAATATCTACTGCACATTGCAATTTCACAGAGACTGTTCTTTTCATATGACATAAGACAAGGTCAGTTATTTTCACCTATGCAATTTTTAATTTATAATTTTTTAAAAGTAATTTTAGGGTTTCTTGAATAGTTAGCACGTTGAAAAGACAAACTGGCAAGTTCAATTTTGACATAAAATGTACCAGAGTGTTATTATTTTGATGTTGAAATTGTTTTCTTGAGACAAAGGCATGTGCTTATTAAACGTTTTGATAGGATTTCTGTCCTGGTGTTCATTTTGTTTTATTTGGATGCTAGTTGTGCAACATCACTGATTGTGTTGAATGGCTAGCTCTATGAAGTGAAAATATTGCATTTCTGTTCTCTGGGATGTGGCAACATTTGGTTCATATAACCTTCCAACTGTGCACCAATCACTTTTTTTTGCAATTCTGAAATCACTGACTGCTGATACAAAATGGCTAACAAATATAATGCAAATGACGGGTATTACCAGCTATCCAGAAGAGATCAGGTTATCCTGCTGTGCCTCAGAACTGGTCACAACAAAATGAGACATCATTTGTACACCAAATTAAAAATAGGTACAACTGGGCTCTGCCATTGCAGCCTTATGCAGAGAATATGACAGCAAAACATATCCTACAAGAATGTCCCCAGTATGCAGACCTGAGAAACAAGACATGTCCCACCGCAATCAGTGTCTAAGAGAAACTGTATGGCACAGTGGACACTCTAAAGCAGCAGCCTATATCGTAGAATCCGGAGTCCCAACCTGACAGTGATGAATGCAGAAGAAAATGGCTAACATGATAGCTAGTTTGTTTATGTTACCAGTGACATGATATACATGTATAGTTGTGAGGACTATTGCAGAATGTACAGATGTATGTGCTCCACACTGCAAGTCCCACTCCTACATAAATATCTTCACCCACTGATGGGTAATTATAGCCAAGGGAAATGTCATTAACCAATTGAAATCAGGGTACAAAGCCAATAGAAACGGTAGGGACATTTGAGTAAATACGGTCATTGCGAGCGACATAATCTGGCTGTGGAACACAAGCATAAGCTTGTCCATATGCTCAACGACAAGATAACAAACCACTTGGGGATAGACAATAGATCCAGCCATTTTTTGACTGATTTTTCTGCACATGTTTGCTTTTTTTGGCATAACATTTTTATTCACTGATTTTTCAAATTACAATGAATGCTGGATATGATTTCGAAGTGTTATATGTACAACCAAAATCGAGAATATGGACAAACACACAAAGAACTTAACCACATCAAGGTAATGCGTAGACAAAAATGGCTCCCCAAATTCCTCGTTGAAAATATCGATTACATCACTTTTAAATATTATAAACATCTCAATGGTGATCTACAGTAACTGAAACACTAAAATTTTGTTGAAATTCTTCCTTTTCTAAATCAAATTACGACTGCCATATTTATATCATTGCGGAAGCGTAAGCATGATGGGAAAGTAAACATGGATGATTGTTGTCCTACAAATGTTTACATATGACCACCTTGTTTTTTATTTGTCAACACTACTGGGTTTATATCGCTAGATTACATTTGTAGACTTCGGAATGATGCAGGTTAAAATCCCCAGCAGATTCTGGATATATCCAGTTTCTGTTATTACATAAATATTTTGTTGGCCTGGACAAATTTATGCAATTAAAACTAGTGCGAATATAGACAAATTAACAAACACAAATCACTTGTGAGTTTCACAGTTTTTATACCAAACAAAATATTAGTTATACATGACATGGTGAAAAATAACACCAGAACATTAGTTAAGAAATAAGCACTGTAAATAGAGAGGCTCGTACAGGCAACATAATGTGCAATTATTACCATACTTTACAGCATGCTGAAACCGAATGCGCTGGGATAGCGCTCTGCCATAAACATCAGCACAATGTACCTCATGCTCCCC
This sequence comes from Meghimatium bilineatum, assembly GCA_034231615.1. Classification (NCBI taxonomy): domain Eukaryota; kingdom Metazoa; phylum Mollusca; class Gastropoda; order Stylommatophora; family Philomycidae; genus Meghimatium; species Meghimatium bilineatum. The sequence goes on along the minus strand of CM067300.1, from coordinate 61,007,865 downwards.
TGTGGAAATCGCACAAATGCATGTGTTGCCCACTGAAACATACTAAAATCATGGTTATAACTGCTTCTGTGAAACCACCCCAAACAAATCTCATACAACAGTATGTATGTTTCATGCTGAAGTCCTGATGTGTCCGAAAAGCGCAGCAATGCTGTAAACCATGACAACGCATTCCGTTCTCTGGACTACATCTTGCTAATCTGCAGGAGTATGTATGTTTGACACTACTGCCAGAAATTGCAAGCAATTTACTATGTGGCAGTGTCTCAGATTAATTTCACACAGCACAGATTAAACAATATTTAGGCTGCGAACATCAAATATATTCTACATCCGTTCTAAAACTCCTGCGGATTGGCAGGATATAGTCAGGAGAACGAAATGCATTGCTGAGATATCTGTGCCTTCCTGCCTGACTTTGGGTCATATATGGGATGGGACAGCCAAATCTATCCCATAACTAGTTGCCTCTTACAACATAGGTGGAAGGTAAAAAGTGTTGCTATCCTTTGCTCCGTCAAATCTGCCACGTTTGAGAATGAATCCAGAATAATTTGTAGTGTAGTATTGAAATCACTCTATAAAAGACACGGGCACATTACATCTTATGCTACGCTATTCACCTTTCCGATTTCCCTACTTTGCATCTCATTATCCCCAACCAATTATTTTTTATTGATTAATTGTACCGCATATAGCAAATATCTGATATATAAATATTTCGTTGGTCCAGACCATGTTTTAATGGGATATAAAACTAGGGGCACAGATGCCAAATTGAACAAATGTTAAAACGTCAAAAGAAATATTTAGATTATGAACTGGAGATTGCCTGCTTCACCACTGAGACAGAATCCACCTAGAAAATAACCCAAATAGGAACATCACCAGGTATCCTGCCCTACTAAGACGTCAAACCCATAATCTGTGTGTTGCTGGATCCTGAGTTGGAAGCAAAAATAGCAACGCAGATTGCCTTCCGTGCATGTCATAAGGAGGTTATGGGGTGGAGTTGGCGGTCCCATCCCATATAGGGTCAGTGACACAAAGCCATAAATAACTGAGTTGAATGCATCAGGCCGAAAGGCAGGCATTGCAACAATGCTGTAAATTCTCAAAGTACATCCTGCTAATCTGCAGGAATTTGAGAACGAACTCAGAAGAAACACCATTTGCAGAGTTTTTTTAAAGAGGAAAAATCTTTGTCCTATTTTACCCTCACTTGTTCCCTGAAGGAAAGTTGGAGGAAAAAAATTGTGTGCCTCATAACAAGCCAAACTACACAATATAGCTCTTTCACTAGAATTCGACTTGATGCAGATTTTTTAAAGATGTCTAAAAGTTTATTTGCGAACACCCTTGGTAATGAGAGAAGTACACTGGTTTGTTGGCCAGTGAAGTGTTGAGTGTTCAAGCTATGATGTGGGAAAACTGCACGGCCAGATGGAATCTCACAGAAGCCATGAAAAAGCAGACATGCATCACCAGATTTTTAGATAAATATTGGAACGAGAAACCATTCATAAATGGAAAGAGGCACTCAATAAAAACTATGAAAGGAAATCTGGCTAAATAACTGGAGATGTGGCAGAGAAAATCCTGAATATCTTCTCTCTGATAGCCACCATGAATAAATGATTTCTGCATGGGAGCGTGAAGTACGTTGTACTGCTAGTTCCACAGTAAAACATATTTGCACTCTGCAAACTCTGGCTCAGAATTCCGAGGCCCAGCACATTGGTTTGTGTCATGCCTTTAATTCGGGTAGTGGGCTTCCCTAGTCTGTGAAAAGGCAGCAAGTGTATATTGACTCTTGTAGCTTATGTCTTTCTCGAACGAGGTTTTTTTTGCAGCCAGCGAACTTGCCTCGTGTAATTTGAAGTTTTGTGCTTATGCCCATCGGGTACTGAACCATTCCTCATCCACAAGCCTGGTTCCAAGTTTAGGAAGAATGCGACAGAAGAGTTGGGCCCGGGCTATTTAGCCAAGGTGTCGCTCACAAACGTCGTGAACCCCTCGCCCAAGTCGGTCCCAACCTTGTTCCGCATATTTCCAGTATAGGAAAGACTCAACAGTAAAGTTGGGCCCTAGTTACCTTCTTGACTTAGCACCCATGCTTGATCTCTACCCGTGAGGAAATCAGTAACTAGAAGCTTGTCTTGAACTAACACACAACTTGTAGTTCAGACTTCCTTGGAACATTTTCCCTCTATTTGCATGTTGCACTGCCCTCTGGTGCTTTGCTACCCTCTAACTGTACTCAGTATGTTATCTTTTCATCTCACCATGCATCTACTTTTTCATGTCAATTGCAATGGCAGCCTTCGACCGAACTATCTTGCATCACCGACTGTCTACGACATTAACGCTGTATAGGTTGTTGGCACAGAGAGGTCGGAGATATTGCTTGCCTGTGCAGTCAAATCTCATTCAGTCTGCAGCCTCCACACTCTAGGACACGAACCTAAAAATGTTGCCCAGCAACACAGCAAGAGTAGCTGTATTTCTGTTTCCAGGGTGCTCCACGCGGAGATACTATTAGGATCTTGGTTATCTGTTAATCCTGGGTCCGCACGAGAGCAATGTGAGACTCTTTGCACTCCTATCCTGAATATAACAATTTTGGAACACCTAAATCAGGAAGGTGCGGCTAGACTAACTGTGCAAAGTATACTTATAGTGAAACTTCCTCTAGTGAAAATTAATCCGGGTTGTTATTTCTCACTTGACATGACCACTTCTCCAGTCTACTCCGCTGTAAATGAGTATCTGACGCACAAGTTAGGGGAGGTAAAAACAGCAAGGAAGGGAACTGGCCACTCCACCTAATAGTTGCTGCCATGAGACATTCAGTTACCTTTTTACTGGTATAAATGTTTCATGTATGTCACGTGCTGCATGTCTTTTAGTAATTTCTTAGTCTGCTAGTTAATAATCTCCAAGGATGATGAAGAAATGCAGGCTAGCAGATATTGCAACTTTATCCTGTGACAGATTGCTAGGTGGTGAGGAATAGCAGATATATTACAGCAGATGGGTTAATAAAACTGATAGAAGAATGAACTAGTTGATACAGGAGTATATGCATGTGGTTGCGTCTGTGGGTCTCACCAATGGCCCACTAGAATACCACCCATGCAACAGAAAACTTTAGTGGGTGACATGCCGTTATATTGAGGTTATCTTCTTACAGAAGCTTCATGGCATGTCATCTATACAATTGTGCTATTTTGTTGTTGAAATGTGTTTCATGTTTACCTGAATATATATGTTTGGTTGGGAGGGAGCCAGAGATGTACTGTGCAGCACTGGGGAGGAGGAACATGACAGCACTGTTTTTTCCTATGGCTGAGACCCATCATAGAGGCACAGTGACTCAGGACGTGACAATCCTTCTGAATTGAACATTTGGTTGCATGCCTGGAGCAATAGAGAAACTCAGCATTACCAGTAGTCAATTGGTGGCGGGGAATGAGCACAGTGAACCCTATCTTGGCTACAGTAGCTAGGAGCAGTTCATAGGTTGAAACCTACCTTCCTGGAGGTGTGATAGTTATTCTCTGTCCCGGGGTGGGCCGAAAATCCACAGACTTCCCAGCAATATAATGCCATTAGGTCAAAGGGCGTGAGCACATGGACCGCTGGATCAGCAACCAACCAACCACCCAGGAGTATATTCTATGCCCTGGGCAGAACAAGGTGATCCTGGGACACTGTCATGCTGGATTGCCTCACTTTGGGGAACTAACATACATCGATAAATTCCTCAACACAAACATACCAGCTTCAGTTACTCAACTGAGGAGATCCTGTGCTTTTATCAGCAAGGCTAGGTGCTGCCAAGAGCTAACTTGCTCACAACTGAAGGGATTATTTCATCATCAGAGTTTAATGAAACATGTTAGATCATAAAGCGAGGTTGATTAATTGTGCAACTCTTTACTTAGACCAAAATCTTCATGAAAAAAGTCACCATGCAGAACACGGAGCAAATTTTGTTTCCTACAATGTGTAAGAACTTCCCAAACCCGTATCGGGCTAATAACGCATAACTTATACAATTGTGAATTTATGTGGTCATCAGTTGTGAGATATACAGTAAACTGGTGCACAATACAAACTAAAGATGAATCAAATAAACTATTTCCTAACACACACAGTCTATACCAGAGGTGGATAACATTCAATGGGTTTTGGTGACTCAGATTGAGTCTTTTTTTTTGGGTGAGTAATGGGGTAAAATTTGTTTTGACCCCATGTAATTCCAGGTAGTGGTTGATGAGCAGTGGGTCCTGTGAGTATGGTACATTTAGATCAGCCCAGTGAGCCAATAAAACTGGGCTTGGTGGACCAGATTTGGAAAGCGGGCTGTTTTGTCCGTATCACCCCTGGTATATACCAAATTGAAACTACCAGCTGTCAAGCACAAAGCTGAGATTACATGCATATTTAGCAATAGCATTTTTCCAATTAAGAACAATCTCCATTGCTAGTCATTTTCTTTGGGGAGATGAGAGACTCTCTCTTATTGAAATTTTCAACATCCTTCAACAAGCTTCGTCTGACATCGTTATCAATTTCGATAGACGGTCGATTTTCTTTTCTCTGTGTACTATCCCTTGTTCTTCTAGGTCTTCGCTCCACCAACTGCTTCTGAATATCTGTAGATGCTTCGGGAGATGTAACAGTTTTCGGAGTAGATATGTCTATTTTAACAGGCTTTGATATTGATTCTATCTCTCTGGTAAATTCAGCAGTTGAGTCAGTGCTCGCCGTTATAGAAATGTATTCTTCAGCGTGTCCGTTGATTGCAGTAGCTGCGTACACATTTACTGCATGACTTTCTGCACAGCCTCTGCAGCTCAATAACTGGCTATCAGATACAAGGTCTGGTTTATTGCTACAACTGTGTAGCAATGTTAGTGAAAGTCGTTTGGGTTCGCTAGATTTTGTACCACAAATACAGTTCTCACGATAAACCTCTACGTCCCCAACACATGCGGGACATTGTTGTACAGGGCCACAATTTTCTGCATCTTCCTTGTCAGGTTTTTTCTTCCTTTCACACTTTGTATCACGGAGAGACGGTGCTCTAAGAAGCCCTTTAGTTTTGATTAGTTCATTATCTAGAGGATTTGTTCGATTTGCCAGGTTAGTTTGTCTCTCTTCTTCAGCCCCTCGAATGGCATCAACTCTGAAAAAAAAAAAGTTAAAATATTAAACTCTTCCCAATCCTGAAATATCGGTAGTAACAGCAATGAAGTCATAAAAGAGCAGAAATTCATCAGGGTTCATTCTCAAAACTCCCCCTTGATCTCTCTTGTAGCAGGACAACGATTCTATTAGATTTCCAGCAGGATATAGTTCAGAGAATTGAAATATGTTGTGTCACCGTTTTATTTGCACAAATGGCCTGACACATCTGTCTTTGGCAGTGTATAGAACTAAATTATATAGGACAAAAATTAATAATAAAATGTGCTAAAAAGTCTTAGTGGAGTCACATTGGAACCATCAGCACACAAAACGCGCTAAACATCACTATCATCTGCCATGAGCGTGCAAAACTCAAGCCATGATCTTTCCAAACAAATTTCAATCTATTCTTTGTCCATTTGAAACTATCCCTGAAGGATCATGAAGTAATCTCTTTAGCTGTGAGCAGGTAGCTCTTGACAGCCCATATATAACACATTTTCCTATATAACTGCTTTTAAAAATCCCCAATTAAATTTATTCTATATCGTTTGTACTGTATATAGCGAATTTCCGTTATTGCATACATATTTTGTCAGTCCTTGACCAAGCTGTTATAATGGACATACAAGGTTTGTACTGTATGTGATTATTCCCTGATGTTTGTACTGTATGTGTTTATTCCCTGATGTTTGTACTGTATGTGTTTATTCCCTGATGTTTGTACTGTATGTGTTTATTCCCTGAATACAGGCAATCTAGTGCAGCAGTATCCCAGAATGAATCATCAATCACGTCCTGACAGGAATGTCCCAACTTTCAATAGCTGTTTCCTACAACATGCCTGGAAAGAAGACGGAGACCCTATTTGTTTCAACCCTGAACTAGGTTATCACACGTGTTTCTTGCAGGATAATATAGCTAAGAAAATGAATGGCATATCCTTACAATATTTTCCATCAGTCAACAGTTCATGTCTAACTGAATGCTCACCGCCGAAGACGGATGTGTCGGGCCATTGGCGCAAATAAAACGGCGACACAGCGCATTTCCATTTTCTGGACTACATCCTGCTGGAAATCTAGCAGGACCATGCTCCTGCTAGATTCAGTAGGAGTTTGAGAATGAACGCAGAAGAAGAAGAAGAATGCTCAGAAAATGTTGTCTATGACAAAATATTGATTTTGTATTCTTTACAACTTCCTTGTCTAACAAGAATGGCAATCTTGATCTCCCCAGCATTAGAGTGCGACATCAGGTAGCACAAGTTAAATCGTACCTTAAAGTGACAGAATACAAACACCACCCATTACACCATCGCCTAGATGAGTCAAAGGAAAAACTAATCAAGCGTGGCAGATCATGGATGGAAGAGGCTGAAGACACACTGCGAAGAATATGTGAACTAGAAGAAATAGGAAAGGGCAGTGAATGGGTGACGGTAGACACTGAGAAGAAATTACTGACTAAAGTAATAATACAACTAGATAAAGCGTGACGAAAATGGACGGAAGTCAGGGCTCAGGATACAGTGCACGAACTCGTCCAACTACACTCTAAACCACAAGACATAATTATATACACAGATGGATCTGTTAGCAGAAACACAAATAAAAGCGGTTGGGGTTTTGTTGCCTACAGAAACAGCGTGAAGTTGGTTGAGAAATCTTCAGCATATTCTACTGTCACATCGAGCATGAGGATGGAGATAGAGGGAGTTACAGCAGCTCTTAATTGGTTGATAACTGATACATCAACACACTCGGTAATACTCACAGACTCTCAAAGCATGTTGTGCAAGATAGAAAAGTTCATGCTAAGAAAAGAATGGTGGGACTTATTGAACAATCAGTTGTCCAGAGCATTACATGGATATACTGCCCTGGTCATGCTGGGGTCAGAGGAAACGAGAGAGTCGACTTACTGGCAGGCAATGCAGCGATAGACGGCACATTGCTGAGAAGAGATAAAGCAGACTTAATGAAGGCCGTAATAAATTCATTTCAAGATGCAGATGATGTCAATGAGGTTGAGAACGTACACATACAAAGAATGTTAGAAATGGGAGTATCTAGATGTGAGAGAAGGAAAAATAAATATTTTGGAAAGTCCCGAAGATCACACAATCAACACCTGACTGGAACTCGTAAGTCTACATACACTGGGATGGCTGCTAGAGCGGAGCTGTGGTTACAGTGGCCAAATTGCATTACAATATAATCATATAGAAAGATACGCCAAAGAACACGTGCTGGACAAAAAGATGCTAATATTTCATCCAAGCTGTAAACTAGTAACACAGTGTGTTAACATGCTCTCGAGTTGAAATCACATGAAGAATTATGCTGCTTAATTGAGAGAAGATGAAGCCAGTTCTCTGATTTCAGCAATAAGAATGGCCCGTGTAAAGCCGAGGTCTGAAAAGGGAGTACAGAATATCAATACTGCGATCTGTCATGCATGTTTTAAGAGAAACCTCAGGAGGCTTGGCTGTCCCATCACACAGAAGATCAAAGTGATCCAAAGCCATGCTGAAGCTGGATGTGTTGAAAAGGTATAATTATTGTTGCCAAGCTGTAAACCATGTCAACACATTCCATTCTCCTGATGATATCTTGTGTTTTAGGATTTTGAGTATAAAAGAAGACTTTACTAATTCAAACAAATGGATACCGTGTTCATATTTAGACAAACCATCAAAACAACGCTTATATTCCATATAAAAAATCCTGTTCTCTGGACTATATCCTGCTAACTAACAGGAGTTTGAGAATGAACACAAAAAAAACAGTAAAGAATCTATTATAAAAAAAAACTTACGCGGCAAAGTCAACAAATTAATATAATATAAATAAGCAAAATGTCTGAGGATGTACAACAAAGTAGGGAGTGTCGAAGTAGCAAAACAAATAAGCGATAAATACTATATGAAGAAATAATGTTTCTGTAATCTATCCTAACTATCAAATATAAAAAAATCAATAACAATAAACACATAACAAGGGTCGTAACGTAAATAGTCCTTGTTATTGCGTTTATTGTTAATTATATTTTGATTTGATAGATTACAGTAACATTGTTATCTAATATAGTATTTATCGCTTAATATAATATCAAAGCAATGAGAATTTATTAGTAAAGACAAATCATAATTCAGCAAGCGGTTCAAATCCAGCTTGCTGCATTCTGATTTTTAAAATTAATAAATTCTCAATGTTTTTATAAATTATATTATTCATAACGAATAAGCAACCTTGTTTACGTTTATGTGTTATTTATGTATACAAGTAGACATAATTTGGTCATTGTAGTTTGAGGCCTTCTGGTATTTACTAATATTAAATGTTTGTAGTTCTCGAGGAGTTTATATTCCTGTGTGTGTGAGTGTTGTTATTGTCTGTGTGTTGATCGCCCTTGATAGTACTACATTTGTCCCTGGGAGATCTCCAAATATTGGCTCTTGCTTGTGCGACATTTTTCCCTGGGAGATCTCCAAATATTGGACCTTGCTTGTGCTACATTTGTCCCTGGGAGATCTCCAAATATGTACCACTTGCACATGCTACATTTGTCCCTGGGAGATCCCCAACGGAGTACGTGCAAAAAGCAAGACTAGCCAGGTTTCTGATCAATCACTAGTTGGGCAGCAGAACAGTTATGGGAGAAACAAATGCATGCTATGACATATATTCACAACTAGACTACATTCACATATCCAAACATCATACCTGTGTTGACTGTCTGGCTGTACTGCACTAATTTCTTCCAGCAGCGATGCCATGTTCTGTTCTTGTTCTAAAGTCTGGTTACACTGACCAAGCCTGTGATGAGAAAATAAAGTCTGGTTACACTGACCAAGCCTGTGATGAGAAAATAAAGTCCGGTTACACTGACCAAGCCTGTGATGAGAAAATAAAGTCCGGTTACACTGACCAAGCCTGTGATAAGAAAATAAAGTCCGGTTACACTGACCAAGCCTGTGATGAGAAAATAAAGTCCGGTTACACTGACCAAGCCTGTGATGAGAAAATAAAGTCCGGTTACAATGACCAAGCCTGTGATGAGAAAATAAAGTCCGGTTACAATGACCAAGCCTGTGATGAGAAAATAAAGTCTGGTTACAATGACCAAGCCTGTGATGAGAAAATAAAGTCCGGTTACAATGACCAAGCCTGTGATGAGAAAATAAAGTCCGGTTACAATGACCAAGCCTGTGATGAGAATAGTCTACAATCATTTGTAGATTGAGAACAGACCACAAGAGATTCATACAACAAATGTACTGCTGGAGCATGAAAGGGGAGCAAAGAATAACAACACTGTTTACCTTCCATGCATGTTGTGAGAAATGACTAAGGAAATTATAGTTGGCTGGCCCATCCCATAAAGAATTAAAGTGAGAGTTTCATGCTGAAGTCAGATTTGTCAGACAGAAGGGTGCAGATATTGCAGCTAAGCTGTAAACCATGACACAACACATTCCGAACTAAATCCTGCAAACCTGAGGAGTTTGAGAACAAATGAAGAAAAAATGGATAATATTTCATCACAGTTCTATCTATTATTAAGATACTACACGAGGGATGATCAAAGCACTAATATATATATATATCACATAGGCAATGATGATAATCTGATGACTAACTAAAGAACAGCTCATACAACAATCAGAAATATAATTGATTAAGAATATTGTTTAAAATGGTTACTGACTTTGGTGCAAGCCTCTCGGTGACAGCAGCAATAGAGGCTACAAATGATGTCAGATGGGAGGCTACAAGTTTCAGATGTTGACTTTCGTGCTTTAGACGCATCACATCCTGAAGTTGAGCTGTAGTGGAAGAAGAGAGTTAATTACTAATAGTAACATATTAATACTGCTGTTCTCATACTCCTTTCCTCTAACAGGATGTAATCCAGAGATTGGAATGTATTGCTGTTTGATTTAAAAGATGTGTAAAAAGTGCAGAAGATTGACTTCACTGCATTCAAATTTCCCCCATACGTATTATGTCAATCTCAACAGACCAGCAAATGCATCCTGAGGGTGTTGTTCACAGCTCTAACTTTGTCTGAAGCCCTAGCGATAACCAATAGGAACCTCCAATAAAATGTACTTGTGAACCAGACTAAGCAACCCAATTTGTTAACTACAAGTGACTTTCAAGTGTTCAAGAGGGTGTCCTGATGGGAGAGACTGCACACTCGATGAAGGGAAGACCTGAGTTATAGACGATAGCGGAAGAAATCCACCATCTTGTAGGTTTTCTCGCAAAGTCCTCCTCACAACTACACAAGCACCGGAGACGAAGAAGTTGGAAGAATGGAAGGGAATCCAGACAGGCAGAGGGATGAGAAGAGGTATATAGAAGAAAGCTATGGGCATCAGTCGGTTTGTAGTGTACCGATGTGCTGAGACAGAAGGTTTATAGTGTACCGATGTGCTGAGACAGAAGGTTTATAGTGTACCGATGTGCTGAGACAGAAGGTTTGTAGTGTTCCGATGTGCTGAGACAGAAGGTTTGTAGCGTACCGATGTGCTGAGACAGAAGGTTTGTAGTGTACCGATGTGCTGAGACAGAAGGTTTGTAGTGTACCGATGTGCTGAGACAGAAGGTTTGTAGTGTACCGATGTGCTGAGACAGAAGGTTTGTAGTGTACCGATGTGCTGAGACAGAAGGTTTGTAATGTACCGATGTGCTGAGACAGAAGGTTTGTAGTGTACCGATGTGCTGAGACAGAAGGTTTGTAGTGTACCGATGTGCTGAGACAGAAGGTTTAGTATACCGATGTGCTGAGACAGAAGGTTTATAGTGTACCGAAGTGCTGAGACAGAAGGGTTGGATATGTCCAGGAAGTTCACATGGCAGGTGGAGATCTCCGATGTGAACTTGATGGTTGGGTGAAAATTGTCAATAAATTGTATGAACCAGGCCAGCCTCAGACATGCTAGTGATGCTGATCCCATATGATTTCCGCAACTGCATTGGGTATCCAACTTTTACATCTGTATAAATATATATGTAGCACTAGCGAACTGAATAGATTGATTGGAAGTTTTGCATACTTTTAATGACAGCTGAAACAGAAAGGGAGAATCCAGTGCTGCATGATAATCATTCAGTCATTACAGACTACAGCCTATACAGGCAGACCTAGCATTCTTCATTACAGCCTATACAGGCAGACCTAGCATTCTTCATTACAGCCTATACAGGCAGACCTAGCATTCTTCATTACAGCCTATACAGGCAGACCTAGCATTCTTCATTACAGCCTATACAGGCAGACCTAGCATTCTTCATTACAGCCTATACAGGCAGACCTAACATTCTTCATTACAGCCTATACAGGCAGACCTAACATTCTTCATTACAGCCTATACAGGCAGACCTAGCATTCTTCATTACAGCCTATACAGGCAGACCTAACATTCTTCATTACAGCCTATACAGGCAGACCTAGCATTCTTCATTACAGCCTTTTCAGGCAGACCTAACATTCTTCATTACAGCCTATACAGGCAGACCTAGCATTCTTCATTACAGCCTATACAGGCAGACCTAACATTCTTCATTACAGCCTATACAGGCAGACCTAGCATTCTTCATTACAGCCTATACAGGCAGACCTAGCATTCTTCATTACAGCCTATACAGGCAGACCTAGCATTCTTCATTACAGCCTATACAGGCAGACCTAGCATTCTTCATTACACAGGAGTCTGCCACAAAAGGACAAAGGTGCAATATTTGCTGGCTTGTATCTATTCGTCATCTGCGGAGATTATTTGATAGAAGACAAAAGTAAAAAATTGAGACAAGATGTGATAGTGAAGATTTTTTCAAAAGTGACAGGTTGTCAGTCTATCCCCCAACTTTCCTTAGTTGACTCCTAAGTCATGTCTGGAAAGAAGACAGTGGCCCCCTTCTTTGCACCTTGAACTGGAAATGATAAATACTACATCAAGTAAAAAGGTTACTATTAAAGCCTAACTATCAATTTTAAAAATAAATAACTATACTCTGTTCACTTTAAGAGTGAAGTGGGTCAGTGTTTCTGGTTGGATGCAGAATGCACTATAATCATTATACTTGACTGTTAAGTGCCCTAATTTTTTTTTTAAATTTCGCTTTTAAATGTTTTTCTAAAATGCTGTTTAAATATTGTTTTTACATTTTAAATAATTTTGATTTTATTACTTGTCATCACTGTTTAAAAATCACAGGTTGTCGGGAAGTAATATGGAGGTGTGTTTTGACCCACTTCCCTCTTAAAAGTGAACAGAGTATAACAATAAACAAAAGAGCAAGGACCTTTTTTCACATTCCATTTCAACTAGGGCCTTTCTTCTTCTTCTGCGTTCAGCATCTGTGGTCATGCTATACCGTCAGGCCTGTCGTCAAGACGAAGTCCACTGTCTTCTCCAGGTCAGAGCGGCTGCCCCATAGCTTTTGCCTCAAATCTGTATTCTCTGGCCAGGTCTGCTGTCTCTGCTCTTTGTATGTTCTTCTTCTTCAATGTTCATTCTCAAATTTCCACGGGACTTCTCTTGTAGCAGGACAATAATCCTACTAGATTTCCAGCAGAATGTAGTCCAGAGAATGGAAATGCATTGTATCGCCGTTTTATGGCCAGACACATTCGTCTTCAACAGGGGAATTTTCTAAAAGTTCAAGTCCTGGTGTTGTAGATGACACATGCTATACAAATAATTTCTAGGTAAATGAATAATGACAGAACTGACCTTGATACAAGTCCTGCTCATTGTTAATTCTCTCTAAACTCTCCTCCCAGTGCTGCAAGTGAAAAATGTCACATGATTAGTTCTCATCAGCTGACATTTCACATTTAAAAAAATACAAAAATGAATTTTGATTCCGATAATCTCCAGTTTATAATTTTGCGCTGCCATTAATAATTCCGATTCGATCTAGAAGTCGTGTGCGAAACTTCATCATCTTATCTCTCATACTCCTAATCAGCTGGATGTAGTCAGAGAATGGAATGCTTCATGTCACTTGTTCTTCTCGTTCGCAGTTTGACATGTCTACACAGCAAGTCCTGTTTTCTTAATAAATGCTTGTTCTCAAAAGGTAGATGACCATTCCACCTATCTTGGTGCAATATTTGATGCCAAAATGACATGGAAACATCATATCAGCGGAGCAGAAACAAAGGCTAGAAGGAAGATAGCTATACTAAGGAAACTGAGTGGGACAACTTGGGGAGCTAATGAAAGAATTCTAAAAAATGTATACCAACAAGCCATTCGGCCACATTTGGAATATGGTTCTACCACATGGAGTTCACCATCAAACACCACACTACAGAACCAAGCACTTAGAATCATTACAGGCGCAATGAGATCCACACCAACTGTAGAAATGCAGAATATCCAAGGGATGCAATTATTGAAAGAGCATAGGGATACTAAAATTATAATTCATGGAGAAAAGTTCCTTTCCCACCATAGTCACCCAATGAAGGAAAGATCCCAGAATCTGTCACAAGGACAGCTTAAAAGAAGCAGCTTTATACACCAGGCCAAGCATCTATGTAGGCAGGTATCAGATCTTCCAGAGGTAACAATACCACTAATATCTCAAGCAGAACACACCCCATGGGAAAAAACAGACATACTTACAAGTGACCATCCAAACAACAATAACAGGTGTGTATGGGGACGAACAACAGAATAATCTGCAGAAAAGGGTAGCAGCTTTCAGCTTCCTCGATGACACTTACCCAAGTGATTTATGAACTAGAGTATAAACGGATGGATCAGCACAGAATGCAGTAAGAAATGAAGGAAGTGGTGTATATGTAGAATACCCAGATGGCAACACTGTACCACATGTATACCAACGGGGAATTACAACTATGACTCTGAAGTCAAAGCTATTTGTGCAGTTGCAGAAAAACTGTTAACATCGGACAGGACCTCACCCCCTATTGTAATACTTACAGATGCAAGGTCAGTACTAGAGGCACTACAATCCACTCAATCCTGAGTTAAAAGAGGTATTGTCCATAGTGCAAAATAGATGTAGGGTTATACTGCAATGGATTACATCACACTGTGGGCTGGGAGGGGGGGTGCTGCCAAGGGCCGGCCGGGTGTACCAATCACCTGCCATCGGAGGAGACAGATGATCGGGTCAATGGGAAGGCCACGGACACCAACACGGGATGGCTGTCATATTATGAACAGACCAGAACAGGTTATAATTCTGCGTCTCAGGGCGGGACGCAACCGACTCCGTAGTCACATGTATACAAAGTTCAAGATTGGCAACACGGCCATGTGTACATGTGGACAGGCAGCACGGAGTGCCAAACATATACTTCAAGAGTGTTCTGGGCGTGGGGCGCTGGGGCGGGCGTGTTGGCCGGAGGAAACAGCACTGGAATCAAAACTCTATGGGACACTGTATGAACTACAAAAGACAGTGAGTTTTATTAAGGAGACAGGGTTACAGATATAGACATGTTTCAAGTGAACGAAAGAAGAAGAAGAAAATCACACTGTGGAATAGCAGGAAATGAGAGAGCTGATCAACTGGTCAATGAAGGTTCAGCAGGATGTAATCCAGAGAATGGAAATGTGTTGTGTCTCTGTTTTATTTGTGCCAATGGCCAGACACATCCATCTTCGGCGGGGTATCGTTCCATTTATCTGTCCTGGATGGAGAAGGACATACAACCAATATATATGTAAGAAAGATAATAAATGCTCTTGCACATCAACAAGAACAGCTACAAGTAATGGTGAAACATTGCAAACTTGTGTGGTTTGGCACACGAAGAGATCATAATTCCCTTTCCAAAACTGCCCTGAAGGGGACAGTCTGACTGCCCTGAAGGGGAAAGTCTTTCTGTTAGCTCCCCGTTCATACCTTAGTTTAACACATGAGTGCAGTCTGCCTTAAAGAGCAGATATCAACGGGGAAAGACAAATTTGACCAAAATATTTCGCCACAAGACAGATGTGTAGGGCCATTGGCGCAAATAAAACAGTGACACAACGCATTTCCACTCTCTGGACTACATCCTGCTGGAATCTAGTAGGATAATGGTCCTGCAACAAGGGAGATCCAGCTGGAGTTTGAGAATGAACGCTGAAGAAGACTAAAATATGAAATTCTGAAACGTAAAATGTGTTTTGGACTGAAAGAAGCAGGGTCAAAGTAAATATTATTTCAGTTTAGGTATGTTCTTCTTCTTTCTGTGTTATCAAAGTCCTGCACATTATCAGGATGTGTCATGGTTTACAGCTTGACTGTGATAACTGCACCTTTCAGCCCAACACATCAGACTTCATCATGGCTTCTGGGTTGCTCTGACTCTCTATGTAACATACAACTTCACCCCAAAACCTTATTAGTCACCTCTCACAATATACATGACAGTCAACAGTGTCACTATTCATTCATCCCCTTTCAAACTGGCAACACATGGGTGAGTTTAAGCGTCATCTCCCTACACAAACAAATTGTACTTACCTTCTCCAACAAGGGTATTTTCTGTTCTAGAATGTTATAATGTGACTCCAGCTGGCTCTGAACATTTTCAATTCTGGCACCCAGTTTCAGAACCTCTTCCCTCTTGGCCAAACAGCGACGCATTGTCAGATCCCTCTGTAATTCTTGGCACTGAGTCTTCATCTGCTCAAATCTCTGTAACAGATCCTGTGTAAGGAGCAAAGAATATCAGAAAACATTCACATACAAAATAGCATAAAAAATGAATGTGTTTTCTGGGTGTCCTATATGATAAACAGATTCCTCCTGAAAGCAATGGCAAACTACATGAGTAATGTGCCATGCAATTCTATTTTGGATATTCTGAGCATTAAATAAAACAGTAGCAAAGAGAATCGCTGCATTTAAAATGAGATGCTACAGAAGAACTGTATGTACACCATAGACAGCTAAAAAGACAAATCAAGAATTGTTAAGATCAACAAACGTCGAAGAGGATTGGCTCTTTAACAACATCCTAACAAGAAAGCTGTGTTGTTTTGGTCATATAAAGAGACATAGCATGGAAAGATTAATAGCTGAAGGCAGAGGTAACGGGAACAAGGGAAGAGGGTGCCCAAGACGACGATGGTGCAGTGATATATCAGAATGTTTAAACATGTCTCTAGCTGTGGCACTTCAACGTGCCCAGAATTGCGGAGTGTTCACAGAATTCATAAGGAAGATCCTGTTCTGGAAAGAATGTCCCATGATGATCATGAAACACTGTATATCTTCTAGTTCTAAATTGGTTGGTTGCTGATCCAGCAGTCCATGGGCTCATGCCCTTTGACCCAATGACATTAAATGGCATTATATTGCTGGGAAATCAGTGGATTTTTGGCCCACCCCGGGCCAGAGAATAACTATCACACCTCCAGGAAGGTAGGTTTCAACCTATGCACTGCTCCGAGCCACTGTAGCCAAGATAGAGTTCATTGTGCTCATTCCCCGCCACCAATTGACTACTGGTTATGCCGAACTTCTCTATTGCTCCAGGCATGCAACCAAATGTTCAAGTCAAAAGGATTGTCACGTCCTGAGTCACTGTGCCTCTATGATGGGTCTCAGCCATAGGAAAAAACAGTGCTGTCAGTTTCCTCTTCCCCAGTGCTGCACAGTACATCTCTGGCTCCCTCCCAACCACAGAGGGTGCATACATATATATTCAGGTAAACATGAAACACATTTCAACAACAAAATAAAAGCACAATTGTATAGATGACATGCCATGAAGCTTCTCTAAGAAGATAACCTCAATATAACGACATGTCATCCACTAAGGTTTTCTGTTGCATGGGTGGTATGTCTAGTGGGCCATTGGTGAGACCCATAGATGCAACCACATGCGTCTAGTTCTGCATTCATTCTCAAACTCCTGCTAGTTACCAGGATGTAACCTGGAGAACATAACATGCTGTGACATTGTTTACAGCTTGGCTGCGATAACTGCAAATTTTTACATGACACATCCAACTGTAGCCCAGCCTTCAGGTCTCTTTGACCTATTGGATAGGAAGCTAACTTAATTGCCAGACTGTCTTATGACATGCATGGCAGGTCAGTGTTGCTATACTTTTCTCCTCTTTCTGATCCTGAAAACAAACAGATGATATAATGAAGTGTGCTGTTTGTTTTTTTGCTATCCCTAGCAATTGCGAGCAACTTGCTCTTAATTCTTATGTGCAGTGGGGTAGTTTCTCTGAAATTTCTTTCATATCCAGACTTCAGCTTAGTGCAATGCCTATTGAAGATGCCTTCTCCATATGTTGACGGGATGAGCTGGTAATTTCTGAGTCATCCATATAATGAAGTTTAAATCATGTAGCACAGTGAGGTATAATTTTTATAGTCATAAACACAGTCAAAGTTGGATGTGTATCATTGACTTGACTGAGAATAACTGAGTCGCCCATGTGTTGCCGGGGCCCGAAAGGGGAGCAAAGAATAGCAATACTGTTTACCTTCCACGCATGTCGTAAAAGGTGACTAAGGAGGTTATGGGATGGAGTTGGCTGTCCCATCCCATACGGGGTCAGTGACCCAAAGCCATGCTGAAGTCGGATGTGTCAGGCCGAAAGGCACAGATATCGCAGCAATGATGTAAACCATGACACAACGCATTCTGTTCTCTGGATTACATCCTGCTAATCTGCAGGAGTTTGAGAACAAACGCAGAAGAAGAACTGAGTAGACAAACTTCAAATGAAATGACTTAAAAGCACATACCCTATGAGCATTCTCAAACTCTCGGCAATGCTCAGCAAACTGGCCTTTGGCATCGATAAATTTGACTTTTGCTCCATTTAGTCCGTTGGCTCGTCTGATGTGGTTAGGGGTAACTCTATGGGCTACTGGGCTGCCTGGACAAGATGTCCCAGTGGTAATTGCAGTCATGCTGGAGAAGAAAATAAAAGTGTATTATGTGCTTGCAGAGATAACAAACAGAATGTCAACAACATTAAATGTCAATACATCGTGGAAGAGAGTGAGACTAATGTGGATGATGATTCCTTTTCAATGGCCAGAATTAAAGATCAGGGATTGAAATGCGGTGTTGCTAGAAGTGAACATTTTGGAGAGCGCAGAAGAATGATGGTCAACCAGCATAGGGCCGGTACTATCAGCAGAAATGTAATGGCGGATACACAAGGAGAGATCAGAGCAACTATGGACATGTCCAGTTTGCAGTGATGATGATCCAATGACTAACTAACTAACTAACATCATGGAAATATTCACAGATGTTTTCGACAAATCATTTGTGAATAAGTAAGGCAACTGTAACTATGTCGATAGTGGCGAAACGGTTAAGCAAATTTAACTGTGCTTAGCTTTGAGGTGTGTGACCAGCTTGTAGTACAGGAACCAGTTCTCTTGTATAGCGGCCTACTAGCAATATGGTTACAGATGTTTAGTGGAAGTGGTAAAAAATGCTGAACATATTAATTACCACCGCAAAATATGTCAGGAAATTAGTGCAAATAAATCTGTGACACAACACATTTCAGTTTTCTAGATCACATCCTGCTGGAAATCTTCTTCTTCAGCGTTCATTCTTAAACTCCTGCTAGATCTCCATTGTTGCCGGATCATGGTCCTACTAGATTTCCAGCAGGATGTAGTCCTGAGAATGGAAATGTGTTGTGGCACTGTTTTATTGGCCTGCCAATGGGCTGACACATCCATCTTCTGCGCACTGGAAATCAAGCAGAATCATTGTCCTGCTACAAGAGAGATCTGGTGGGAGTTTGAGAACAAATGTAACAACAACTACAACAAAATGTATACACACACACACATATGCACGTACACACACACTGAATGAATTTCGCTGTTTCCACAATATAATGAATATTGAGTGGCAGGACAAAAATCACAAACACAGAGATACTGCAGAAGGAGAAAATGACCATCAAATATCGGTACATTCAGAAGTAGACGATTAAGATGGTTGGGTCAAGTGAGAAGATGGTTGGGTCAAGTGAAAAGATGGTTGGGTCAAGTGAGAAGATGGTTTGGGTCAAGTGAGAAGATGGTTGGGTCAAGTGAGAAGATGGTTGGGTCAAGTGAGAAGATGGTTGGGTCAATTGAGAAGATGGTTGGGTCAAGTGAGAAGAGTGACTAACAACTATATCCCACTATTAATATTGTTTGGCAAACTTTCCGAATGGGAAAATAGTTACAGGCAGACCACTTCTGAGATACAAAGATATATGCAAGGCCTGAATGAAAGACTTTTTCATTTGGAAATTGTGGTAGAGATCTGTGGTGAATGAAAGGTGCAGCAACTTTTGAGGGACAGACTAGAACACAAGTGGCATACACGTAAAGCAAAGGTCAATGCAAAACATTGACTAATTCATTCTCTACATTTAACATACTCTAAAAACACAAAGTTGCTCAATAAACTGTCTACAAGATGAAACATAGAGAATGACTGTAACTAAAAAAAGCCAGATGCAAGCTTTGTGAAAGATATATCTGAGGATAGCGGTTGGAGTAACTAGAAAAAAAATGGCTGGCAATAAGATGATACCCCAATCCAAGGTATAGAATAGTCCATCAGATGATACCCCAATCCAAGGTATAGAATAGTCCATCAGATGATACCCCATGTCAAGGTATAGAATAGTCTATCAGATGATACCCCATGTCAAGGTATAGAATAGTCTATCAGATGATACCCCATGTCAAGGTATAGAATAGTCCATCAGATGATACCCCATGTCAAGGTATAGAATAGTCCATCAGATGATACCCCATGTTAAGGTATAGAACAGTTCCAATTAAAATGGTCATACTACCTCTGTAGAAGAGAATAGAATACCAATATTGGAATCAAAGAGCTTTGATGAAGACGGATGTGTCGGGCAATTGGTGCAAATACAATTACAACATACCGCATTTCCATTCTCTGGACTACATTCTGCTGGAAATCTAGTAGGACATTTGTCATGCTACAAGAGATCCAGTAGGAGTTTCTTCTTCTGCGTTCGTTCTAAAACTCATGCAGATTAGCAGGATGTAGTCAGGAGAACGGAATGCGTTGTCATGGTTTACATCATTGCTGCAATATCTGTGCCTTTCAGCCTGACACATCCGACTTCAGCATGGCTTTGGGTCACTGACCCTATATGGGATGGGACAGCAAACTCATCCCATAACCTCCTTAGTCGCCTCTTACGACATGCATGGAAGGTAAACAGTGTTGCTATTCTTTACCCCCCTTTCGGGCCATGGCAACACACGGGCACATTGGGAGTTTGAGAATGAATATTTGAGAAGAAGTATCACAGATCTAGGGATACAGACACCACCAGGGAAACCCAGTCAGATGGCAAAACAATAGTCTTTATGGGGCAAAGGATTGAGTTGGAAACAAGAACATCCGACCCTTCCTCTTCCAAACCAGCACATCTCAAAACGGAAGAGACTAAATCAAGAAACTAAGTGCTGCTTTAGTTTAGTGTTCTGAGTTGACACACTCTGGACAAACCCATAGGGGATCAGTCTCTTCAAGGAAGAAGAGCATGCATGATGATGACTTTCTGGTTACACACAATCTTTAACCCCCCCCCCCATTCCCTCTCTCAAGCACTGCTTTATTCTCACTCATTCGTGGTATAACCGGAGTGACATATACTCAACATTTGTGGTATAACCGGAGTGACATATACTCAACATTTGTGGTATAACCGGAGTGACATATACTCAACATTTGTGGTATAACCTGAGTGACATATACTCAACATTCGTGGTATAACCGGAGTGACATATACTCAACATTTGTGGTACAACCGGAGTGACATATACTCAACATTCGTGGTATAACCGGAGTGACATATACTCAATATTTAGCAACATTTTCTCTTACCTATTTGAGGTTGAGGAAGTCAGAGTGTTTCTCTGTATAGGCACATACAGAAGGTGTTCAATGCTTCTGTAAAACAATTGAATAGAAAATATGAATATGTTCAGAATAGTTATAAACAATGAAAGTGTTGGTGAAGATAAATATGAGACGAGAGCTCTTTCTGATGTGTCGTATCTGCTGGAGGAGGCAATTATGAATCTCCACAACTCTCTGATGTGATGCATCTACTGGAGGAGGCAATTATGAATCTCCACAACTCTCTGATGTGATGCATCTACTGGAGGAGGCAATCATGAATCTCCACAACTCTCTGATGTGATGCATCTACTGGAGGAGGCAATCATGAATCTCCACAACTCTCTGATGTGATGCATCTACTGGAGGAGGCAATTATGAATCTCCACAACTCTCTGATGTGATGCATCTACTGGAGGAGGCAATCGTGAATCTCCACAACTTAACAGATGAAGTACACTTCTTCAGAGACTTGTCCACTATGCTCACTTTCTAATTCTTTTGGATATGACAGCTTGGAAGTTAAGGTCAGAAGTTATCTTATTCTGTGTTGCAGAAGTGTTTTAGCTGTAGTGACTTAGAGAGGTGCTATTCAGAGATATTGTTTGTCTAGTGTAATAAATTATCATTCCATCTCAGTCTACACTGCCTGCACATGATCCACAGTGTCAGGTTGCTTCGCACAAGCTTCGAAGCAATCTGTTTCAAGGATTGCATGAGAGCAATGCAAAATTCTTAAAAACCATGAGGTGCTTTTAGGATCTTGGTTGTCTTCCAACCCTGGGATTGCATGAGATAAATGCAAATCTCTTTGCAACTTGTTCGATAACTAGATATTTCAGTAGATTTACTAGTTAAAAGTGGTGATCAGGTCATCATGGTACTCTGGACACATTCATAAACACTTCAATCTCCTATACAGTATGCCCTTCAGCCAGGCCTGAAGATTCTGGGTGCCACCTCCTTCCCCTCTCCTGAAAATTAGAAAATGCATGACTTTTAGTCCTAGGAACTTTGCCAAATGGTTGGTTCTCTTTGCCCCCAAGCCATTTCTCATCATAGGAACTTTGCCAAATGGTTGGTTCTCTTTCCCCCAAGCCATTTCTCATAAAAAGATCATCAAATTGTCACCCAAACTAATATCTGACACATGAAAATATTGCTTTGACTTTTCTTGTGTAAAATAATATCTGACACATGAAAATATTGCTGTGACTTTTCTTGTGTAAAATAATATCTGACACGTGAAAATATTGCTTTGACTTTTCTTGTGTAAAATAATATCTGACACATGAAAATATTGCTGTGACTTTTCTTGTGTAAAATAATATCTGACACATGAAAATATTGCTTTGACTTTTCTTGTGTAAAATAATATCTGACACATGAAAATATTGCTGTGACTTTTCTTGTGTAAAATAATATCTGACACATGAAAATATTGCTTTGACTTTTCTTGTGTAATGCTTTGATGTTGTGTAGTAGTTGTCCCTTGTTGTTGATTGTCGATATTCAAATGCTGATTAATAAAATTACTCGTCAGCACAATGCCATTCTTACAAAAGTGCAGATCTTCTAAAGTTGACTTAGTCATCCATACGGTAAGTTAGTAACTTTTAACCTTTAGGCCCCTATGGTCGCAACAATGCACCTTGCATGTGCATCCCGTATTGCCTGTGGTCGCAATCACACGCCATACGATATCGCTCAATTCCCGAGCACGGAACTTCACGAAGTTAAAGCTTATATGACGTAGAATTCCCGCAACAAGAAGCTAGGAATACGTCACAGTTTAAAGGTCAAATTCCTTTACTCATTACGATTGTAAGAGAGAGAAAGCCGGTTGAATTTGTCAACGCATTTCTAGAGCGACTTTAGCCATTTTCTGCCGTATTTTACTATCAAATTGAGTACCGCGTGGCATGGGTAAGTGATCGTGACTACATGTTCTAATTGTTGTTTTTTGTGTTTAATATGTTGTTATTTGATAAGAATGTGTGTGTATTCATTAAAAAGCACAAAAATAATATGTATCAGGGGTGACACGTGTGTGCATGGACAATAATTACGCTGCGTGTCGGCATAGACCTAGTGTTGACCGGACGGACGTTATATGCAATTTCTTCACGTTTTATTAGTTTTTTTAGTTCATATTATATTAGTTTTGATATAAAACAATATATATACAATAAGTATAGGTATTTATGAGGATTTTATCAATGTTGTCACATATTTCTCATGTATTAGGGTCGTCACGAAGATATATTTGCGATTTTGAAAATGACGTTTTGCGTTTTTCGCCAGAATTTTCAACTTCAAAACTTGCTCACAACTGTCATATCACACATACAACAACAACAAAAACACGATAATATTCACTATTCACTCCTTTATTTAGATGTGCAAAAATTATTTTGATATCTTTTAAAACAAAAAAGTTATGACGTTTTCAAAACACCCACCATCAATAACGCAAATTTTCCAAAAAATAAGTCAGGCCCTGGGGGAAGTTTTGTAATTTTAAGCCAGGGCTCTAAAGGTTAAGGGTGTCTGTAGAAGTATTTTCCTGGCAGTTGAAAGGTAAGGGCAGTCGATAAGGATGTGTTCTACTGTTTCAGTGGGATGAGAGAAGTGTCTACACGTGGGTATTTGTTGTGGTTTGAAATGGCAGTTGTCCCTTAAAACATAGTGTACATAAAGTAAAACACAGATGGAAAGTCATTAAAAGGACTCACTTAAAGAACTCAGATTTGTATGCTGTATCAATCTGTCCACTCTGGGTTGGGTGCAACGGGTGCTGTTTCTGAATGATTGAATTCAGCCGTTCAATCAGGACCTGAGTAGATGGAATAAATCAAGAGATAGTAATGGAATAAATCAAGAGATAGTAGATGGAATAAATCAGCCAAGAGTAGATACAATAAATTAACAGAGTAATACAATAAATCAACAGAGCTTAGGTGCAATAAATTAACAGAGTAATACAATAAATCAACAGAGTAATACAATAAATCAACAGAGCGTAGGTGCAATAAATGAACAGAGTAATACAATAAATCAACAGAGCGTAGGTGCAATAAATGAACAGAGTAATACAATAAATCAACAGAGCGTAGGTGCAATAAATGAACAGTCTGAAATTTACTCAATAAACTGTACTATGTCTTAGTCATTGTTACGGGTGTTTGTAAATGTTTCTAATAACAGATGAGAGTAGTCAATAAGGAGATGCATGACTGTTTCATTGTAATGAGAGCAGTGTGAAGAGCAATGTAATCATTGCTCTTTATCTAAACTTTCCTTGTTGGTGTTCTCATTTGTCCCATTACAATTTTCTTTTTGATTCTGTTGTATTTTCATGTGAGGATTTCCTTATTCTTTGGCTGATCCGGCTGAAGTGCTATACGTACACTCATCATATTTCTTCTAGTTCTTATGCGATTGGCGGCATGACACATCCAGCTTGTGTCACTTGACCCGCTATAGGATGGGACAGGCAACTCCACCTCCAAAACTGCATTAGTCGCCTCTCACCACCTGCATGGTAGGTAACAGTTTCACTATTCTTTGCTCCCCTTTTATGTCTTGGTGCACATGGGTGATCTTTTTTTTTCTAATTCTCGATGAAGCTGTGGGTTGCATGCACACTTCTCTATTTCATAGACTTGTACTTATTTTCATTGTTAATAGGGGTGCAAAGGGAACGCATTGCTCTAGGCGGACCCAGGGTTAGCAGATAACCAAGATCCCAAATGTACCTCCATGCGGTGCACCCTGGAAACAGAAATACAGCAGCTCGTGCTGATTCTGGCCAAATCATTTGGGGATCGTGTCCGAGAATGTGGAGGTAGCAGATGGAAAGAGATTTGACTGCACAAGAGACAGACAATATCTCCGACACCACCAGCAGCACCACATATAGCGACACTGTCGACATACAGTGAAGCTAGTAAGTCCAGTCCGAACATTGGAGGGGCGGCCAATGTAAAATGCACGTAAAAGTAGATGCATGGCGAGAGACATAGATTTCATACTGAGTACAATGGAAGGGCAGAACAGCGCGAACTGCAAATAGAAAATGAAAAGTTCCTAGGAAAGGGGAACTACAAGCTCCGTCAGCTCAAGACGAGCTTCTAGGTACCTGTGTTCCTTACAGGCAGAGACCCAGACCCATTCATTGGCGTTTGGTAAAGCAAGAAGACCTAATCCAACTCTAATGTCGAGCCTTCCTAAACCGGAAATATGCTAGCGTAGAGAAAGGGTTCCGTACACGATGAGCTCAGGCACAAAAGGGACAACGATTTAGCCCTGGCCCAACTCTACTATCAGGTTTTCCTATTCCGGAAATACACTTGAAGAGAGAAATGGTTCAGTACCTGATGGGCTCAGGCGCTATTTGGACAAGGACGCTCAGCTCGAGAACGCCTTTCTCCCAAACTCGTAGTGTGAGACTAGAACTTGGACAAGGGGTACACGATGTCGGTGAATGACACCTCGGCTAAGAGGGCAAAAGAGCCAGGGTCCAACTCCTCTGTTGAGTTCTTCCCCTTAAGGAACCAGGCTCATGGATGAGAAACGGTTCAGTACCCAATGGGCACAGGCACAGCACGTCCAATTACACGAGGCAAGTTCATAGACAGTGGAACACCTCGTTCGAGTCAGACGAGAGCAAAAAATCGTCTGGGCGAAGAGTCTCCACTACGCGTGCCTGGAGACAGATATAGAGGCTGTCACAGGCTAAGGGTAGCCCACCCGAATTGTCAAGGCATGCCGAAATCGGATGTGCTAGGCCTACAAGGCGCATAACGGTGGCACAACGTAATCACGCTCCCGGTGGAAATCGCACGGATATCCGTGATGGTTACAATGGAGCAAATGAAAAACAAACAAACAAACGTTAATAAATTATGTTTCTCAAATATTTGAGAGTACTATATACTTTAGCTAAACAAAAAAAGTTATAAATGATAAAGATGAACCTAAATTTTGTCTATCTTTCTCTCTAATGTTATTTTCACTTGTACTGCTAAGTGTAGGGCGAGGAGAATCTGGAGTTGTCTGTCTTTGGCCATTTTGGTCACAGTTGCCATGGCCAGCCCATGTCTCAGTAAGGTTTCTCCACCTATCTAGTTCTTGGTCTTCCTCATGCTGGTTGCGTTGGTTCTATTCTCATTATGACGCCAAATCATCTGGTTTGCTGTTTCTCAATGTAGTCATACCTTGATATGGTTTATTTCTTTCCTGATATCTTAATTTCTCCCTCGGTCTCTCCTGGTGACATTTATAGCTTTCCTCAAACATTTCACACACTGTGATCTTTTTTGATTGTGTCTTTGTCAAAGGCTATATTTTATATTGGTAATGCAGATTAGATATAAAAATACTGTTTATCAATTACTGTTTTGTAACCATGAAGATTGATGGGTGTTTGAGTATTGGCGATAGCTAGTAAGTCACAGCATCTTCTTCTGTGTTTGTTCTAAATCTCCTGCAGATTAGCAGGATGTAGTCTGGAGAACGGAATGTGTTGTGTCATGGTTTACAGCATTGCTGTGATATCTAAGCTTTTCGGCCTGACACATCTGACTACAGCATTGCTTTGGATCACTTTGACGCTATATGGGATGGGATAGCCAACTACACCCCATAACCTCCTTAGTCGCATTGTACAACATGCATGGAAGGTAAACAGTGTCGCTAATCTTTGCTCCCCTCTCGGGCCCTTGGCAACACATTGGCGTCACACTATCTAAGTTATTATTCTAGAGAAAATGTGTCTGTATGGCTTGATCATTAGGAATTACAGGCAATAAAGCTCTTGTATTCTTTTGCGCAATTTCTTGCAGAAAGTCTGAAGGCATCACTAGAGGCTCATCAGAATATCCAGCATTCAACAACAAGATTCAAGTAGATGACACACTCACGTAGTGAGGTTTCCCTCTTGTGGATACATCGCAGTACTTCTCTAAATAAAAGGTCTCGCCTCTGAGTAAAATCTTATTCTAAATATAAGGTCTCTCCTCTGAGTAAAACATCTTTTCTTGAAACATTGCACACCACTGAGAGTTTTAGCCTTCTGGGTCAGCTGAAGACGGATATGTCAGGTCATTGGTGCAAATAAAATGGCAACGCAATGATTTTTCATTCTCTGGACTACATCCAGATGCTGGAAATCTAGTAGGACCATTGTCCTACCACAAGAGAGACCCAGCGGGAATTTGAGAACGAACGACGAAGAAGACGAAACCTTCTGAGTGTGAACTTAAGTCCTGGAGAAATCTCTTTTTATTTCAAACATCTTTTTTTTTCATTAGCTCATCTTTCTGTTGGTGTATTATTCTTCTGCATTTGTTTGCAACGTCACGCAGGTTGGGTGGATGTAGAGATATAGTTTGGAGAACAGAATGTCTTGTGTCATGGTTTACAGCAAGCACACGGAGGAGAAAGGTTTGAGTCACAGAAAGGCAGCGATTTGAATGATAAACATCAAGAATTATAGTGATAAAGTACATGTGTCTTGTCTGGAAGTAAAGAATAGCAACGCTGTTTACCTTCCCCGCCAAAGATGGATGTGTTGGGCCATTGGCGCAAATAAAACGGCAACACAATGCATTTCCATTCTCTGGACTACATCTTTCTGGAAATCTACTAGGACCATGGTCCTGATAGAAGATATCCAGTGGGAGTTTGAGAATGAACGCTGAAGAAGAAGAAGTTTACCTTCCAAGCATATTGTAAGAGTCAACTAAGGAGGTTTTGGGGTGAAGTTTGCTGTCCCATTCCAAAAATATAGGGTCAAAGTGACCAAGAAGGCACACTGAAATCGGATGTGTCAAGCAGAGAGGCACATATATTAGAGTGAAGCTGTAAACCATGACACAACACATTCCGTTCTCCGGGCCAATCGGCAGGAGTTTGAGAATGAACACAGAAGAAGATTGCGATAAAGCTTAAAAAAGCCTTGTTGACATAAGAAATTCAGAGCACCTTTTTCTTAAGGCACCAGGGGGAGCCACAGTCCACAAAAGGTCGAGAACCACTGATTCAGAATTGTAAAAAATTGTGCGTTAAAATGGGAGATGTTACAAATCTTACATAAGCTAGGTCCAAGAATTCAAACTTGTTAGCAGATCCAGAGAAAGCACTTGAGATGACTAGATGAACGTGTAAGGTTGGCAATAGTGCCGACAGTGATTTCAATTGTGATCGAAATGCTGACTCCTTTTCACAATATTGGCTGTGGGGATAAATGCAGAGAAACATCAATATTATTTTCATGTTCATATCATATATAAAAGAGAGTTTGAAAAAAATTGATGTCAAAAATACTGTTTTTTATACATCAATAAAAGTTTTTGAATTTGAAAATACTTTTGAAAAAATCTGAAAATTTGTGTGTGTGTGGTTTTGGTGGTAATTGGAGGAAGAGACACAGAGGGTGTAAATAGGTGTGTCACTGAATTCTTGACATTTGTTTGACAGAGGAGGGAATGGAGGAGGTGGGTTACAAACAAATAGCCAAGAAAAGTTTGAAGATATAGTCAGTCTTTGACATGGAAATGACACTTTTACAGAAAATTTGAAGATATATTCAGTCTTTGACATGGAAATAAAACTTTTACAGATTTTTTTTGATAATGACCTTCTGTATCTTTACAGATGATAAGGCTGGTATAAAAATTACAAATGGACTACAAAGTTTACAAATTGCATTCTGCCGACCGACCGATTTTGACGAATTTCAATGTATAGGGGTGACAGATAACAGAATATAAATCTGTCTTTGATGAAGTATGTGCCCTTTTGTTTAGGGGTGACAGATAACAGAATATAAATCTGTCTTTGATGAAGTATGTGCCCTTTTGTTTAGGGGTGACAGATAACAGAATATAAATCTGTCTTTGATGAAGTATGTGCCCTTTTGTTTAGGGGTGACAGATAACAGAATATAAATCTGTCTTTGATGAAGTATGTGCCCTTTTGTTTAGGGGTGACAGATAACAGAATATAAATCTGTCTTTGATGAAGTATGTGCCCTTTTGTTTAGGGGTGACAGATAACAGAATATAAATCTGTCTTTGATGAAGTATGTGCCCTTTTGTTTAGGGGTGACAGATAACAGAATATAAATCTGTCTTTGATGAAGTATGTGCCTTTTTGTTTAGGGGTGACAGATAACAGAATATAAATCTGTGTTTGATGAAGTATGTGCCTTTTTGTTTAGGGGTGACAGATAACAGAATATAAATCTGTCTTTGATGAAGTATGTGCCCTTTTGTTTAGGGGTGGTAGATAACAGAATATAAATCTGTGTTTGATGAAGTATGTGCCCTTTTGTTTAGGGGTGACAGATAACAGAATATAAATCTGTCTTTGATGAAGTATGTGCCCTTTTGTTTAGGGGTGGTAGATAACAGAATATAAATATGTGTTTGATGAAGTATGTGCCCTTTTGTTTAGGGGTGACAGATAACAGAATATAAATCTGTGTTTGATGAAGTATGTGTCCTTTTGTTTAGGGGTGGTAGATAACAGAATATAAATCTGTGTTTGATGAAGTATGTGTCCTTTTGTTTAGGGGTGACAGATAACAGAATATAAATCTGTGTTTGATGAAGTATGTGCCCTTTTGCGTTGCTTGTCTTCTGTCATCTCCCTGAGATAATAGAATGCATTGGCTAGTGCAGTAATCCATGCTGCATGCTCAATAGCCACCAGTTATTTCTGAGAATTTTGGTTGATCATGTAATCATTCAAGGCTATTATGTAAATGTTCTTATTTCTTAGTTTTCAATTTGGCCCTTTTCAACAAATAAAACAAGGAGTCAGACAGGGATGCGTGCTTTCACCAGACCTGTTCTCTTTATACAGTGAAAACATATTGCGTGGAATAGTAGATATCCCAGAATATCAGTGGGAGGACATAACATAAATAATTTGAGATATGCGGATGACACTGTTCTGATTGCAAAAAGTGAGGAAGACCG
Organism: Meghimatium bilineatum; assembly: GCA_034231615.1. NCBI lineage: Eukaryota > Metazoa > Mollusca > Gastropoda > Stylommatophora > Philomycidae > Meghimatium > Meghimatium bilineatum. The sequence goes on along the minus strand of CM067300.1, from coordinate 60,977,767 downwards.
TCCAGATTTAATTAATATAGTAGTCACAGAAAGTAAAGAGAAAGGCCTCTTCCTAAATGTCAAGAAAACAGAAGTAATGGTTATTTCAAAGAAACAAAATAACACACCTTGCAAGATCAAATGATATAGTATTAAAAAAGGTTCACGAATTAAAATATTTAGGTACAATGATTATAGCAGATGGAAAAAGTTCAACAGAAATAAGATGCAGAATAGGACAGGCAAAAACAACATTCAGAAAAATGACAAATATACTGTGTAATATGACCATGTCATTAGATGTGAGAAAGAGAGTTCTGCAGTGCTATATAACCCCTATACTAGCATATGGGTGCGAGTCTTGGACAATAAACAAACATGAAAGTGGGAAATTAGAGGCAACAGAGATGTGGTTCTACAGAAGAATGCTGAGAATATCATGGACTGCCAAAAAAACTAATGTAGAGGTGTTGAAAGAGTCAAATGTGAAACGGTCCTTAAATCAACAATATAAGAAAAAGGCAATCTTCTTTTTTGGCCACTTCATGAGACGGGCAGGTTTAAAGAACATAGTCACAACAGGCAAAATTGAAGGCAACAGAAGACAGAGAGCGACAACATGAGAAAATATTAGACAGTTTTGACAACCTGGCACGGCAAGGAAACAACAACGACTTTGATACATGATACTGTGGACAGAGAGCTGTGGGGAGCCATGACCTCCTATGTCAGCCGGCATGGCACCTGATGATGATCTCAGTTTTGGTCGGCCCCTTTGCCGTCAACCAGCGGAGAGCTCATCAAAGAGAATTTCTTTGAGAATGCGACCGTTTGACATTCTGTTCATACAGCCAAACCATCTTAAATGTCTATGTCTGAGAGTCAAGTAGAAGGATGATATCCTAGCTTGCTGCAAGACTTCTGTGCTAGTAACATTGTCCTGCCACCTAAGAACATTACTTCTTCTGCATTTGCTCTCTCATAATGAACATGAAAGTTCATGTGATTTCCATCGGGGATATTGAAGTATGTTGTGCTGCTGGTTTCACAGAGGAATCGCATTATTTTGTACCTTTTGGCCCACCACATCCATTTTTGGCATATTACAAATATGTGTGCACATGAAACAAAACAAAGAATGAAAAAAAAACAACCTGTCCACTTTCTGTAGCAAAAGATGCTTTGTCTCTGCTAGTTTTTCCATCAAGCTGGCATACAGTTTATCTATGACAGATCTCTCATTGTCTGCATTGACCTTTATCTCCTCCAGAAGTGTCTTGAACAGAAGAACAGCATCACGAACGGAGTTCTGTAACTCTCTGAAAGCCTAAAGAGGAAAAATGAAAGGCTCGCTAACATGACATATATATTGGTTGGTTGGTTGCTGATCCAGCGGTCCATGGGCTCATGCCCTTTGACCCAAACATATATATTCCAAATGTGATAACATCAATGATAAAGTATTATTTTCGCTTATTACAATATAACTAATACATAGCGAATAATGTCAAATAATTATTTAAAAAAACAAAGGAACAAGGATTTCTCCATATTATGGTTCAATGGGGACCTTTATCAAGAAAACAACAGCTAACTAGAAATAAACACATAAAAACTGTCAATACAATGAGATGATCTTACAACCGTATCTCATTATATTAGGAGAAAAAAAACACGATTTAAGATAATTTATACTACAAAATAGGATACGGAATGTCACAGCCTCATGAAATGGGTACCATAACATAAAATGTAGAAGGTGGTTGCTATGAATGTCATCACCAACACATCAATCATGCAAACTGGAATCGTTATTAAGATAATTTCACTAACCTGAACCCTCAAATCTAACTTTTTGCAGCTCTGTTTGTAGGCTGTCTCTAGGTCTAGGCAGTGCCCTCTGCTCTCACTGTGAAAATTAAAACAGAAATGTTATTTGTATGAGTTATGGAATAACACCACTGCACCCAGGGCAGGCCCAAAGCCACTGTATCTCTGTGAACAGATGTTAAAGTGTATGCATGCTGATGGTGTGCCTTGCTGTTTGAGCTTGCCCCATAGAGGTCCAGTTCTACCAATACAGAATTACCCCAACATCACCCAAGATGTTTCATCAATAGCAGTAACAAGAAAGCAATGAAATATCTCCTGCGTTTGTTCTCAAACTCCTCAGATTATCAGGAAGTAGTCCAGTGAATAGAATGAGTTATCTCATGATTTACAACAATGGTCTCTGCACCTTTCAGCCGGACACAACTGACTGCATTCTCTTTTGGGTCACTTTGACCCTCTGGAATGAGACAGCCAGCTCCACCCCCCCAAAACCTCCTTAGTTGTCCCTTACAACATACCTGGCAGGTAACATTATCACTATTCTTTGCCCCCCCCCCTGAAGACCGACAACATGCGGGCACATTTGGATTCAAGAAAAAATACCCTTGTTACAATGCTTTACTCTGGACTTTTTAGTGTATGGTCTATCCATCCTCATTGACAATTTTTAAAAAGTAATTAAAGTCATTAAGTAAAGTAAATATGTGTCACAAATACCTACAGACTACTCATAAAAATATGATGAAAACAATGATGATAATTGCCTGTGTGTTGCCGGGGCCCAAAAGGGAAGCAAAGAATAGCAACACTGTTTACCATGCATGTCGTAAAAGGCGAATAAGGAGGTTATGGGATGGAGTTGGCTGTCCCATTCCATATAGGGTCAGTGACCCAAAGCCGTGCTGAAGTCGGATGTGTCAGGCCGAAAGGCGCAGATATCGCAGAAATGCTGTTAACCATGACACAACGCATTCCGTTCTCCGGACTACATCCTGCTAATCTGCAGGAGTTTGAGAACGAACGCAGAAGAAGAAGATTCTCATACTTTCACGGGATTTCTCTTGTTGCAGAACAGTGGTCCTGCTAGATTTCCATAGGATACGCCTTGAGAATGGAAGTGCGTTGTGCTGCCGTTTTATTTCGGGCCGGTGACCCTGTACACCTGTCTTCGGCATGAATGAATATATAATAACAAGAAAACTTCTTCTTCTTTTTCCGTTCGCTAATAATGTCTATATCTGCAGTGTTGTTTCTTGTATAAATTGGACAATGTTTTCCATTTCTTGTTTTGTACCATAAAGTTTAACATTCATTGGTGTATCAGAAGGCCAGTATGTGCATCTTAATGTGTCATAGTTTGCACATTCTTGAAGGATATGTTCTGAAGTCTGGTTGACTTGTCCACAATTACACTTTGCTGTTGTGCCAATTTTAAATTTTGTATACATATGGCTGTTTAGTCTATTGTGTCCAGTTCTCAGTCGAAATATGATGACCTGTTCTTGTCTGTTAAGTAGATAACAAGAAAACAATGAAGAATACAGAAAACAATAACTTAAAAACATATTTTTAAAAATTAAATAAATGAACAGTCTATGTAACGGCCTGGCAAAGGATGAAAGAATCATGTTTCCAATGTATTCTTATGGTCCATGCCGTGTGATGTTGGTTATCATGTCTTTCACAATCTTCTATTTTGTGTGCTGTCAATCATTTCAAATGCTGATGTCCTCCCATACCACAATCCTTGGTTGTCAAGCATCAATTAAATTTGTGTTATTGTATATTTTTGTGTAAATATTTTAATCAAAGTGGTATACATTTGTAACTATGAGGCGTGTTGAAATGAAACAGCCATTGCTGTGTCAGCTATGACAACACGCGAAGAGCATGAAGACATTATCATAGATTTAATAAGTACACATCAATGAACAAATGGTTACGTGGTCAATGCTTCTCCAAATGTAACAAATGGTTACGTGGTCAATGCTTCTCCAAATGTAACAAATGGTTACATGGTCAATGCTTCTCCAAATGTAACAAATGGTTACGTGGTCATGCTTCTCCTATGCTTAGTGTCCTGTGCAGGCAGTCAATAACATGGCAGTAATGATAACAAATCTGTCCAAATTTTACCAATCAGCAGTGATTCAGTTATAAAGCTGAAGAATGCTATTGACTACAAGAACGCACTAGACAAAGCTGCATACATCCTTCAAGAATAATTGTGACCCGGCATGTGTTGCGTGGTATCATTCTGTTGCACGACAATGCAAGCACGCACTTAGCAAAAGTTGTGCAGGAAGGGTTAGCACAGAAACAATGGGAGATTCTGTGACTTTCATTTGTTTGGACCCTTAAAGAAAGCTCTACAGGGACAATGATTTCACACCCATGAGGATGTTATAACAGAAGTGACCAAATGGTTCAATGAGCAAAGTCCTTCTCGGATGAAATTTACCATCTACCCAGACAATGGGATGCATGTTTAGAGGCATATGGAGACTTCATGTGTATAAATGTTTCATAATAATTGTGTTACTTAATTATAATACACCTGCTGATGTATATTTCATATAACACACCTGCTGATGTATATTTTATATAACACACCTGCTGATGTATATTTCATAATTGATTTTACTCAGGTATATTAGATTGTTAACCGTAATAAAAATATAAATTGAATTAGAAATTCTCTATTGTTCATAGTGCCTAGTAATACAGAAATAGCCAAGATTACGTCAAAATTTAAGATGGCGGCACATTATTTACATACATGTCGCTAGACATTCAGGAAGTTGATTGCATAACTTCAAGTTTCCGAGTTAGTTTTTTTTCCAATCTGAAAGCAGAAATCAACGGACATAGGTCGTTGAATATTAATGTCCATTTTTGAAGTGTGATGAGCACTACTAGGTCACCTTCACTTATAAACTCCACATATTTTCCAGTATGGCTACTACTTTTCCAGTACTGCTGATACATTTGCACATTTTGGTCTGGAACATTCATTTTTGACAAGGAACATAAGTATACTACAGAAGTATTTCCATTACATATATGAACATAAGTATACTACAGAAGTATTTCCATTACATATATGAACATAAGTATACTACAGAAGTATTTCCATTACATATATGAACATAAGTATACTACAGAAGTATTTCCATTACATATATGAACATAAGTATACTACAGAAGTATTTCCATTACATATATGAACATAAGTATACTACAGAAGTATTTCCATTACATATATGAACATAAGTATACTACAGAAGTATTTCCATTACATATATGAACATAAGTATACTACAGAAGTATTTCCATTACATATATGAACATAAGTATACTACAGAAGTATTTCCATTACATATATGAACATAAGTATACTACAGAAGTATTTCCATTACATATATGAACATAAGTATACTACAGAAGTATTTCCATTACATATATGAACATAAGTATACTACAGAAGTATTTCCATTACATATATGAACATAAGTATACTACAGAAGTATTTCCATTACATATATGAACATAAGTATACTACAGAAGTATTTCCATTACATATATATATTCACTAAAACATGTTTTAAAATACTTACATTCGCATATCCCTGAAGCAATTAATGCAAAGCATAATCTTCTTTTCTGAGGAGAACATAATGTATGGTTCCTCATGAAGAGCTGCAGAAAGAGAAATGAAAAAAACATAATGTTTCAATCTTCATGGTTATCTCATGATTTGTTTTGGCCACTCGTGCTGTAAAGCACCATGGGGAGCCGAAGACTATGTTCTATTGCCAAATGTGTTGCTGTTGTTGTAGTAATCCAATGGGGTTGTAGAATGTCTCTGATTTTGTTGATCCATTTACATGCATTAAAGATTAATCCAGGTCTTCCTCTTTCCATCATTCCAGATATTCTTCTTTTTAAATGTAGATTTATTTAATGCACAAAATCAAGGAAAGTCTACTTGCCAAGGAGAGTCTACTCTCGTCTACTGCCAATTATAATTAAAGTATTTTATTAGAGACAAAAAATGCTACTCTCATCTGCTGCACTGGAGGAATGCCTTCTTTTGGGTACTAAACATGCACTCATAATACCCTCTCATACAACTATGCATTTGAGACAACATAGCTTATACAAGTTCAGGTGTCCCCGCAGTTACTAAACTGCAGAGGACCTGTGCTTTTATCAGCAAGGTTATGGGCTACCCACGCACAGATAAAGGGATTAGATCATCTAAAGATTAAACAAGACAAAAAAGGCTAACATCTTCTCTCACACATCATTGAAGGATTAGATAAAACAAAAATACGTACAGCATTTCTTGTGCACTTCCCGAGCTCGTTTTGTCAACAAGACCATGTCATGGCTGGAGAACATTTTAGCACGGTGTGTCTCTTCTCTGCACTTGGTGCACAGGGGCTGCATGCAAGTGTTACAGAAAAACATCTGTGCTGTGGTCTTAAAAAGAAATACAAAGATAGCCAGTTGTTATTTCAAGAATATGTTGTTATGAATGTTCAAATAAGCCCAGACCGAAGATGGATGTGTCGGGCCATTCGTGCAAATAAAATGGTGAAATAATGTAATAACCATTCACTGGACTACATCCTGCTGGAAATAAATCTAGTAGGAACACTGCCCTTCTACAAGATAGATCCATTGGAAATTTGAGAATGAACGTTGAAGAAGAAGAAATAAGCCATGGTGTTGCCGGGACCCGAAAGGGAAACAACGAATAGCAACATTTGTTACCCTGCCATAAATGGTAGAAGCTGACTAAGAAGGCGCTGAGAGTGGGGATGAGCACCCCATAGTAAAAATAACCCAGAAGCCGTGCTGAAGTTGGATGTGTCAGGCTGAAAGGTACCACAGAGATCCATATAAAAATAAATTTTGAATAAAATGAAATATTTTCCTTTGTATAATTTGATTCACTTAACTCTGAAGAACTACCTTTCCTCCTTCTGTTCTCAAACTCCTGCAGACTAGCAGGATGTAGCCTATAATGGGCTGAATCATGTTTTACAGCTTAGCTGTCATATCTGTACCGTTTTGGCCGGACACATCCAATTTTAGCATTGCTTCTGGGTCACTGACACTTTATGGGATGTGACAGTAAACCTCAGTCTCAGAACTTCCTTAGTTACTCTGCATGGCAGGTTCTTGTGCTGCTATTCTTTATAGTCACAACAGCTAAACCCTAACCCTAAATACTCATTGCTTATGAATTTCTGAATAAGATGGTTTCAATTCTGTTTAAACAAAATGTGCTGTACTCAATACTTCATGTTTAAGCTGGTTCTCTCAAGGAATACACTGTCATGTTAAACGTATCTGAATGCTACATTTGTTTTGACAGTGTCTACTACTACTACTACTACTCCCGCCGAAGATGGATGTGTTGGGCCATTGGCGCAAATAAAATGGCAACACAACACATTTCCATTCTCTGGACTACATCCAACTGGAAATCTAAAAGGGAAGCAAACATATAATGTCTGTCACTTGTATGCATGTTTGAAGGGGGTGTTGTCAAATAAAATGGAGGCTCAAAGTGACATAGAAGCCATGCTGAAGTCTGATGTGTCATGTCAAAAGGTGCAGATATAGCATCAACTTTTTTAATGATTATGAAACTGTTTCCTTTATAAGGGTGTAAAAGCCATAGAAGATTGACTTCACTGTACTCGGTTTCCCATATGTACTCCGTCCCTCTCAACGAAGCAGCAAGCCGCCTGTCAAGAGTACCACTCATAGCACGTAACTCCGTAGCTTCAAGTGATAATCCACAGGAATCTCCGAAAAAAAATCCACCTTATAAACAAGACGACATGAGACGGATTCGAACCCGTGACCTCTTGAACAAAAGGCAAAAAGCTTAACCACTACGCCAGGGAGATTCACTGTTTCCTTTCTCCAGATTAACTAAAATTTTCATTACTGTGTGTTTTCCTGTTAAGTAGTGCAGTGAAGCTCTTTGGCTGTGGAAATAAAGGTTGTTTTGCCATAGCTGTCACCGTGATGTGTACAGGAAGAATTTTTTTAATGCACCTACGAAAGACAAAAATCCTTATCCCAATCATGGATTTAACCCAGGACATCAGGCTTCTGAGACCTGCGTTCTAGCCCTAGTTTCACTTTACATCAAGCTAATCTGCAGAACTTTTGAGAATGATCACAGAAGAAGAGTGAATGTCACTTAACATATTCAACAAAAACAAATGTTGATAGCATATTCTGCTTTGGGCATAGTAGTAGGGACATTCTGTTCAAAAAAAGAAACGCAACTCTCCCCAAAGTCTCGCCACCTCATAAACCATCTATAGCAGTGGATAGGAGGGATGTCAGCCTATTCATTATTTTTGGATGTATTGTTCCCTGAATACAGTAGCCTATTCATTCCTTGATTCTTTCATTCAAGTTATGTGAGTGAGGCAAATGAAAGGAATGCCATTTTCTTACAGTTGCAAAAGTTTGTATTAATTTCCATTTAGCATGTCGGTTCTTTCTTATGATGATGAAGTTCATTATTGCTGGCATTGTTAAGTTGGGGATGTCGGTCTATAGTCGGATCTTAGACTTTCGTGAAGGTACAATTAGGTTCTCTGCCTACAATCGGATAGGTTTATATTCGGATCTTTATGGTATATCAGGGAAAGAATAGGTATAAGACTTGTACAGATTACATATAGAGAGAAAGAAAACAGATCAAGTGGTTTGGCCACATTATGAGAATGCATCACGAAAAGCTGCCAGTACAAGCATATAACCAAATGAGATCAGGGTACAAGGCCAGAGGAAGACCACGGAAAAGATGGATAGAAAACATCAGGGATATCCTGAACAGTCATGGTCATAGCACAGACGAGGCCACACATTGGGCTTTAGAACGCAAGCTTGAGCTCCAATCACCCCTACGCTTAAAAGCAAGAGTGGATCACAAACCACCTGGAAAAAGACAGAGGAATTAATCAAGAACTGATAGGCTGTAGAGTCTGCTGAAGATGGATGTGTTGGACCATTGGTGCAAATAAAATGGAGACACCATATTTCTATTCTCTGGACTACATCCTTTTGGAAATCTAGTGGGATCATTGTCCTGCTACAAGAGAGATACAGCGGGGGGTTTGAGAATGAATGCTAAAGAAGAAGATAGGTTGTAGTGATTTTCTTAAAATCAAAGATTCTTCTGTAGTGACTTAACAGATAAGGGTAATAAATGTTGCACTTACTGAATCACAGTTAGCACACTGAGCTCTCTCCTCTGTGGAGGATTCTACCATAAACTTCAGCAGAAGGTCCGGAGGTGGTAACGATGCACCATCTTTCAATGTATGTACATAACTGAAACACATGTTAAACAGTTCTCATTAACTTTTGGTACACAGACTAAACACAAATTTTGTATTTGTTCCTTTTGTGAGAATACTACAAAAAGCTGATTTTGCAGTTTTCAGTTAAAAAAATTAGCAAATCGCACACAACTAAAGGGACAAATAATGCCATCTATATCATTAGAATTTTGATAGAAAGATTAATTGAAGTGAAGACAGATCTATTTTTTGTATTTCATAGACTATATGAAATCATTTGACAAAGTGAAACATAAGGAAATTATCAGTATGTTCAAAGATATCAACATTGATAGTAAACTTCAAGTAACGTGCTGAGAGTTTTAATAAGAGTGTGCCTGCATGTGGAAGGCCTGAAGGTCTCATCTGTGGTCCATCATATCAACCACCAAAAAAATAGTAAACCATTAGTAGATGATATTGATGTGGGTATGCTGAATATCTTGTGTAATATGACCCTGTCATTAGAGGTGAGAAAGAGAGTTCTGCAGTGCTATATAACTAGTAAATACTAACATATGGATGCGAGTCTTGGACAATAAACAAACAGGAAAGTAGGAAATTAGAGGCAATAGAGATGTGGAAGATTGATAATATGTACTTACTGCGCAAAACTGAAATCTACAGGTAAATTCAGGAATAGGATAATGAAGTTTTGCTAATCACTCAAGACACAAATAATACACACAAATCGACGTTTCGACCAAAAGGCCTTTACCAAGACAAAAATTAAAACATACAACAGAAAACAGACAGTAAGGATATGGACTGTCACACTGGCATGTGTGATATAGATTGCATAATATAATATATATTATTATAAATAAATATTTTATTATAACACATAAAAAACAGCTAAATTGAGCAGTGTACTCACCAACATATTGGACATGACATTTTGCCTTCAGAAGCACGGCCATGTAAGCAGCGAGAACAGAAACTGTGAAAACAGCCAAAAATGCAAGGTTCTTCATACGGTTCATTACAAAGATAACAGAGAAGTGGGTTTCGAGTGGTAGGCTGGCTTGATTCATCGAGGTTTTCCATTGGCTGAAAGATGTCCCCTGACATAATTGATCTCAATACAAGAATCTTGGTGCACGAGCCCCAATAAATATCTGTGGAATAAAAAGGGCATGCTTATTCTTTGTATGTAGCACAAAATAAAATATAAGTGGAAGAATGCAATAATTGGAAACAATTGCAGATGTGTTGTTGGGGTAGAAGGGGTGCACAAGACAGCAACATTGTAACCTTAACGCATGTTGTAAGAGGCAACTAAAGAGGTTTATGGGTGGTGGAGTCCGCTGTCGTATCTCATAGAGGGTAAAAGTGATCCAAAGTCATAATGAAGTCAGATGTGAGAGACTGAAAGTCACAGCTATCGCAGTCGAGGCTGTGAACAAGACACAATACATTCGTTCTCCCAGGCAACATCCTGCTAATCTGCATCACACTTGGAACTTGTAGTTAAAATGTTAGGTATAGATTTCAATGAAGATGTCTTGACAGAAGTTAACACAAATAGAGAACTGCTCACTCAGACCAGAAGACAGTCCACATTCTTTGGACATATGAGAAGAGGATAAGTGGGGCACATTGTGATAAAAGGCTAGTTGAAGAGCAACTTGTCATGTGTTGCCAGGTCTGAATGGGGAACAAATAATAGTAACACTGATATGCATGCATGTCATAAGAGGCAACTACGAAAGCTTGAGGGTGGAGCTGGTTGTCTATCCCAAATGTCATGTTGAAGTCAGATGTCATGTCAAAAAAAGCGCATATATCACAACCAAGCTGTAAACCCTGAGACAAGACATATTCTGTTCTCCGAACTACATCCTGCTAACTAGTAGAATGTTTGAGAATGAATGCAGAAGAAAAAGAGCAATACAGGTAAAGAATAACATGTCATTATGACATGATGGATAATCTCTTCCTCCTCTTCAGCGTTCATTCTCAAACTCCCATTGGATCTTTCTTGTACCTGGACAACTGTCCTACTAGATTTCAATCAGGATGCAGTCCAGAGAATGGAAATGCTTTGTGTATAAGTATTGCAGGATACAAAGAGTGAGAAGGATGAAAAAAAAAATAAAAAATTTACAAGTGTTAAAATATAGTTTTCATTTATGCATCTGAAACTCCTGCTGATTCACAGGAGGTGACCTGGAGAAGGAACACATTGCATCATGGCTTACACCTATTATCACCTACTTATTGCTGGGACCCAAAATTGGAACAAAGAATAGCAACACTGACACCTGAAATGCATGTCATAAGTCATCTAAGTAGGTTTCGTGATGACTGTCCCATTCCATTAAAGTAAACTGACACACAAGTTATGCCAAAGTTGGATGTGTCAGACCAAAAGGCGCAGATATCATAGCCAAGATGTAAGCTATGATACACAACATTCTGTTGTCTGGACTACATCCTGCTAATCACTCATTCAGTAGGAGTTTGGGCGCATTTGCAGTATAGGTCTCCACTGTGACTTTTGTTCTAGTTTTGAGGTATTACCTAACCTTTGCGGTGTGATTGAAGTAAGGTTAGGGTTAGAAAAATGGGTTAGGAATAGCATTTAGAATTAAGGCAAATTTTACCTCAGCATCTGAATTGGGTGCCTCTCTCAGTGTGTAGCGTGCAGAAAGAAAAAAACATTATGTTAAATTGCTTTGTGCGTTGTTACTGGGCATGCGCAGTAGGGAAATCTATGACGTCAATGTAAACATTGTGCTATTTATAGCGCAGTGGAGACCTATACTGCAATTTTACTGTAGTTTGAGAACAAATTCAGAAGCGGACTACTATAGCTGAATATTTCTGCCCAACTTTAACCTTCTACAGGATGAGGTAGCCAACCACATCCCAACCATCCTTATTTGCTTTTGCAACATTACTAGCAGGCCAGTGTTACTATTCTTTGCTCCTCTTTTGGGGAAACATTGAATAAAATAGAATGCGGCCTGTGGCTTCAATATGGTGACCTATTATTGAAAAAAGTATATTAATATAATAATATATGTAGGACTATGATGCACAATTGACAGGAACTAAGGTGCAGAAGAAACAAGCAAGGTATTTTATAGAAGTGCAGGTATATTAGAATCCAGGCATGATGAGCTGAAGAGAGTTACAAAAATTATGAGTGGACAGTGGAATTATCTTAACAACTAACAATAACATGTGAATGTACTTAACAACATAAAGTTCACATCACACTAACAATCTGTGAGTGACAGTGGACAGGTAGTCTATGCCCGGCCAATCACTTATCGCCTGCGTTAACGTTCATGGTTCAATTTTTATATATAACTGTGTTTAAAGACCTATCTTTTAATGAAACATAAATATCAGATTGTACTTAGTATTAAGTTACCGACCACCCGTACCGTTAGTCTCCAGTACAGTTGAGAAAGGCAGCTCTCGTGAGATCAGATTGTTGAGTTGCAAATATAATATTTATTATTATATTACCTTCGCAAAAATTAGAGCTATGTACGACTCAGATTCAGCCGTGATGAGCACAATTATGATTCAGCAGCGAGTGGCAATATCTAGCCATTTGTTCTTGTGTCATTTTGCTGAAGGAATAGTCATTGAGAGTGTTTAACAGTACAGTTTATTACTACTCCCCAGGAACGGTGAATCAGACGACTTCCGTGACGGAAGTAGAAACAAAACGAAAATCTATGGACGGAAAAGATTTCCATTGACGGGAGAGGTTTCCTCTTCAGGATGTTCCTGACGTTTTCTATACATCTTTTCCGTGGTCTTCCTCTGACTTTGTACCCTGATCTCATTTGGTTATATGCTTGTACGGGCAGCTTTTCGTGATGCATTCTCATAATGTGACCAAACCACTTGATCTGTTCTCTCTCTATATAATCTGTACAAGATATTATACCTATTCTTTCCCTGATATATTCATTCCGCAATCTGTCAAGCCTGGTGACCCCAGTAACTTTCCTCAAGCATTTCATCTCACATGTCACTATCTTTCTGTAATGTGAAGATGAGAGAGACCAGGTTTAGCACTGGTAACACAGTGTTGGTAAGAATATACTGTAGATCATTTGTCTGCTAACTTCCATCTCGATCTTGGGGTGAAGAAGTAGTGGTGACAGTTGGTATGTTACTGAATTTGCCTTTTGACATCTTGTCTCTATTTCTCTATCGATGCTTCCATTTTCTGTAAAAATACTACCGAGATATTTGAACGCTGTTACTTGTTTTACTCCTATATTGTCTATCTGTATATTTAGTGGACTCAGTGTTCTGCAAATTTTCATGGTTTCCGTCTTTTGTGTATTGATCTTCATGAGGTTTCATCACTATCATCAAATACATCTATTTTTTGGGTTACTGACCCTATATGGGATGGGACAGCCAACTCCATCCAATAACCTCCTTAGTCGCCTTTTACGACATGCGTGGAAGGTAAACAGTGTTGCTATTCTTTGCTCCCCTTTCGGGCCCCGGCAACACACGGGCGATTATTTCTCATTGACATTCGGTTTACAATTTCTTAGTTACATTATCATAATTGTTGTCATTTCGTAATTCTGTTAATCAATATAAGGTAATACTGCGTGAAACGGAACAACAATAGTACTTACGTAGAACACAGGTTTTTCTACATACGATGTGTTCTACGTAAGTACTATCTTAATTTTGTTAATGTGGCACTTTCACTTTGTCGGATATCCTCTGACAGTTTGATTATAATTTACACATTTCTGAGCCAACTATCTCCCAATTCTTATGTCAGATTTGCTGACCCATCCACAGTGATGGCACATCTAGCATTTCTCGTCACTTCGGAGTTTGCTACAATGGACACATGTTGCAATTTCCTTTGACCTGCACCTTCTATTATTCCACGAGATTCGTCTGATTTAAGACACAAGCAAGAAATTGAGACAATACATGCAGTGGCAATGATCATTTTCTTTACAGGTTGTCAGCCTTTTTGCCAACTTTCCAAAGTTGCCTCCAATGACAAAGACCTGGAAAGAAGACAGTTACCCTATACCCCGAACTAGAAGTCCAGGAATCGGTTGCCACACGGGCGTGTTATTGTTGTAGAAACATTACAGTTAGCCCCCAAGGTCTATCTATCTATTAGCTAAACCCTTTAATGCCGTTCAGCGTCGGGGGTAGAAGAGTTCTCTGGAGATGGCCCTCGCTTGTGCTGAGTATATTGTGGAATTTGTCGCCTCTTTTCAGTGGTCCATCGTTTTCGAGGTCGGCCTCTAGGTCTGCATTCACTGTATCTGTGTAGCATCGCTTGCTGTGGAATGCTGTCTGATGGTAGGCTGCTGATGTGTGCAAACCATTTGATCTGTTGGCTCTTAATTTACTCCAAGATTGTGGCGGTGCCGGTTCTTTGTCTAATGTCCTCATTTTTCACTCCGTCTCTTAGCGATATTCATAGGATTCTGCGTAAGTATGCCATTTCAGCGGTCACTAATTTACGTTTGTAGCAAAGCGTTGGGATAACAATCGTTTTGAAGTGTTATTTTGGTGTTTAGATCTACATTTTATTCAAACAATATATACCACAAGGTCATAATAAGATACAACGCCAACAAGCTCTGATTTAACCATAAAGTTCCCCAGTCTTAGGTTGAAAGAGTGTGCCTTGGCTCAAAGACGTTTTAATTAACCATTTAACAAACAACAATAAATAGGTTCTGTGCATTGTTCAAGTAGTTCCTTGTACCTAGGCAGGACTCGTAGTGTCATCTCATACGTTCCATGAGGTTGACCTATTACAAGACAGATACAGTATAACAATAATTGAAATCACACGTAGTTGATTTGAATAAATTATCTTTAATCAGTGCATACCCACAGTTTTCTCTAGATTATTACGTCATTATAACCTAGGCCACACACGTTTGTTGACCTTTAATTGATTCGTACTTTTGATTAGATAATAAAGATCAGAAATAAAGATCAGGCAAATAAAATATTTTTGACACATTAAAAGACATGACACCTTACTGAAGACCTTACTTGAGGGTAAAATCAAAGGGAAGCGAGCAAGAGGTAGGCAGAAATACAAATGGGAGAGTAACATCACACGATGGACAGGTTACAATCTAGCAGAGTGCATCACCAAGATAAGAGACAGGAGATGTTGGAGATACATTGCCGCCAACCGTATTTGCGGAGACGGCACTTAATGATGATGACTTTTGATTGGCGGGCGGCACAAAGTACGTACAAAGTGATCAATGAAAAAAAGCGAATCACTCGATTCAGCAAGACATATGACGTAGGCTGGTTTGTGCTGTTAGGTGATTTATGTACTGAAATACACAATACGGTCCTGATCTACTTAAAACTATATAGGGATCCTACAATTATAGGTTCCGTGGACTACGTCACTCAACTTGGTTAATATGACTTATCCGTGCTTTTCAATGGCTGGCGACAAGAAGTATACGATAAGTTACCAATACGAGCACGGATCAGTCGAATTTGCCAAGCTGAGCGAGGATATTCGCTAGCTCCCTACATATTAAGTAGGCCGTGCTTTAAATCCTTGCAAAGTTTGGATGCTTTATCGAGTACAACCTCGACCTCCTTCCAGCTAGAGACTTCTGGCAAAAATACCCTTCTCACGTGATCACCCAGTCGATTCTGAAAATGAAAACGTGACACATGTTACAGTCAAAATAAACACAAATAGGCATAAGTGTCACAAAATAAGTCATAAAACAACATAACAACGATTTCCTTCCCATCACAACCATGCTTGTCTCTATGTAAGATTTGTTGACTGTGGTCTTTTGTTTGTCCTGATTAAGGCTTTTTTAGTCGAAACGTCGTCTGTCACTGTGTCTCGTTGTTAGGTTGTTTTATGGCTTATTTTGGTAACGCTTATACCTATTTTATTCATTTTGATATTTGCCCTGTGTTACCCCACACACTAATTTCCTGTTTAGGGTTGGTTCCCATTACTGGAACATTTATGCCTTGGCACACGTTTCTGGTTTGATGACTTGACTTTATTATCATGCTCTGTACACTCACTTATGCTCTCAGGCCCTATCGTATTGTCATAGTATGTTAATCCTATAGTTATCATCATCAGGTTCCATGCTGGCTGGCGTAGGCGGTCCTATATTCCGATCGAATTATAAAAAAAACTACAACACACGAAACAAACACCAGAAAATTCCATGACTCGTGATACAATAACGCAAGTTAATTTCTTCCTAGAATCTAGATACAATATTAGAAAACATAAAAACCGCTCTAACAAGAATTTCCTTACTTTCATACATGGATGATCCATCATGACTTTTCTGGCATTCTCACATTGTTCCGAGCACAGAATATCATCTTCTATGTTGACATGCCCCAGATCATGGCTTGTACTCCCGTTGGTCGAGGCCGATTGCAAGCAACCTTCCAGTATGTCATTGGCCATGGTTGTCTCAAAATATTTGGTGAATCCTTCAAAAACACATCCTCCAATTGGACCTGCAGAGCTCATCAGAAAAAAAACCATTATATTACATTTCCATTACTTCCTCTTCAGCGTTCATTCTCAACCTACCACTGAATCTCTCTTAACAGAGAAATAGTCCTACTAATTTTCAGCAGGATGTAGTCCAGAGAATGAAAATGATTTGTGTCACCGTTTTAATTGCGCCAAAAGACATACACATCCGTCTTCAGATGGAAATTTATTCAAATATACTAGAATTAACATGTACCGCTCGTTTGTTGCGGGGGTCAATAGGGGAAACCAAGAATAGTGAAACTGTTTCCTGCCATACATGTTGCAGAAGACAGAAAAGGAGGTTTTGGAGTGGAATTGGCTATTCCGTCCCATATGTGGTGGAAGTGTTAGACAATAAAGGTGCATATATTGCAGCTAAGTAGTAAAACTTGACACAGAAGACTCTTCTATCCGGTCTGCATCCTGCTAATCTATAGGAGTTCGAGAACAAACGCAGAAGAAGAATTAACATGTACTAAACAATTGAAAGTTAAAAGCGAAAATAAAAACATTTATCTTATCTTATCTATAATATTCTTACCTTACCTTACCTTATCTTATCTATAATATTCTTATATTACCTTACCTTACCTTATCTTATCTTATCTTATCTTATCTTATCTTATCTTATCTTATCTTATCTTATCTTATCTTATCTTATCTTATCTTATCTTATCTTATCTTCCTCGCGCCTTGTAGCCCGATCTTCTGCCGTTGCATACACGAAGAGCTGATTGCAGTGGTTCCATTCTCATGACGTGAACAAACCACCTGGTTTACTGTCTTTAAATCTTAGCTTGAGGTTTGTTTATTTCTTTCCTGATATCTTCATTTCTCCGTCGGTCTCTTCTGGTACACGAATTATCGCTAAGAATTTCCTGCTTCACAAACACGCTGCCACTGTCCGCCATCTTATCTTCGCAACAGTCATTTATAAATTTGACTACACTAATAGAATAAATACATACCAGTGTGTCCATTCGGTGAGCAAATATCATATTTATCGAATTGGATGCACTGATCAAAATTAGGCACATAAGGGAAGTAAGTGATGAAAGCGTAGCACATCTCTGCCTGTCACGTGAACACGAATATATAATAAGTCATTTCTAGAAATTGAAAATAAAAACAATGGTGCACATACATCAAGATATATAAAAGGGCGTGCATCGGCGAATACGCACTACTCTATTGCGCGTCACAGTGTTAGGCTACTTACGTATCAATAACCAATAAAAAACTAGCATGGTTCGGACATGTATGCAGGCACGATTCCTTGTCAAAAACAATACTGCAGGGAACTGTCGAGGGTGGAAGAAGCAGAGGAGGACAAATAAAGACATGGACAGACAACGTCAAGGTTTGGACAGGGCTAGATATTTCCACACTCATCCGCATCGCTGAGGATAGAATTCGCTGGAGGACTCTGTGTGCTGAAGCTTCCACTGTGGTACCCCTACGACCCTGAAGGGTTATGGGTTTTATTGATTGATTGATTGAACCAATAAAAAAAACCCCACCAAGTCTCCTTTTACAGTAACGAGTAATAGGGTAGTTCATAGGCTGGTTTTTGCCCATAGGTCACAAAAAGGTCTTCAGGTAGTGGATGTTTATCTTTAGTTGCAAGTCTCATAGAACATGTCTAGAAGACTGCTTTCGAGGTGTCTTCATACAGGAGAATTCATCATAATCAAGTGCCGTCTCCGCAACGAAGGTTAGCTGAAACAGACCTCCAATATCCCATGTCTCGTGTCTTGGTGGTGCACTCTGCTAGACTGTAACCTGTCCATATTGTGATGTTACTCTCCCACTTGTATCTCTGCCTACCTCTTGCTCGCTTCCCTTTGACTTTACCCTCAAGTAAGGTCTTCAATAAGATGTCATGTCTTTTAATGTGTCCAAAATATTTTATTTGCCTGATCTTTATTTCTCTTGGTAATTCTTTCTTCATATTAAGTGTCTTTAGCACCTCTTTATTTGTTTGCTTTTCTTTCCATGATGTTCTCCCTATTCTTCTATATACCCACATCTCAAAGGTATCAATTCTGTCTTCTAATTGTTTATTTAGTGTCCATGTTTCTGAGCCATACATTAATATAGAATGACGTAGCATTTTATAATTCTCATTTTTAACTTGTTTGTAATTTGTTTAGATCTTACAATTTTCCTCATGTCATTGGAAGTACTTTTAGCCATTCCTATTCTCCTTTTAACTTCTGTTTCACATCTGCCATCATTTGTGACTATGTGTCCAAGATATTGATAATGCTTTACGTGTTGTAGTTTCGCTCCACGTATGTTTATGTTTAGCTCTTGTTCTTCTGTGTCTTTGCTGTGACAGAAGAATTAACACACTGAATTATATATTCATTGTAAGCAGCTGTCAAATTAGGGACAGACAATCGGGGTACTCTAAATTCGAAAAACTTTCACAGGTAAATTAAAGTAATTCGTCGATTATATAGTATTATTTTACATTAGAAAAGAAGAGATGCGCAATGCGTCGAGGTTAGATAGTCAGTCTTAGAATTCTTAGAACTGTAGATCAATCATTAAATTCCATTTAGGAGGGGTTTTTTGGGTGGTGGTGGGGACAGTCTATGGAACGTCGGTTACATAGGTATGTTGAAGTAAAAATAGCATGGAACGATAAAACAAAGACTATGTTTTCAACAACTTTTGTATTCCTTAAGCTCTTTATATTTCCTATGGATGCATTTCTGTCATTTGACATTTTGCAATGCTCACTGTTGAAGACTGTATAAGTTTGAAAAAATTATCAATATAAATTAAAGAAGCTTCGAAAAGACACAGCAAGTATACACAAATTGGGTCATGCATATATCTCCTGATCCCTACGCGCACCAACTAACAGTGTCATTGTCCCATTCACCGTCTTCATCGTCAATAATTCGAACCATGCAGATATACTAAGTTCAGTTGGTGCGCATGTGTCATGTGACGTATTCCTCCCAGAACGTTGTCTTCCTAATGAACGCTCTGAACCCCTCTCTGTCTTGGGCGATGTGGCTTGCATTTTCTAGCGATGTATTCATGTTATCTTTGATGTCGTCAGTACATCGTCTTCTTGGTCTGCCTTTTCTCCTCTACCCAGGTACTCTTCCCTACATTATTTGTCTTTCTAAACAGTTGTGTCTCTTTATATGACCAAACAGGCGTAGTTTTCTTTTTGTTATTGTGTTTAGTAACCAACACTCTGGAATCTTCAATGTGTTTATAATATCTGAGTTTCTGATTTTATCATTCCATGATATTCTAAGTATCCTTCTGTAACATTTCATCTCAAAGGCGTTGATCTTCTTTGCCGCTGTTTTACTAAGGGTCCATGTTTCACAGCCGTATGTTACAACCGGAAAAATAAAAGTTCGTAACATTAGCACTTTCGTTTCTATTTTGTTGTTTTTCCATATGTTTTTCAACCGTGTTAATTTGCAATATGCCATTGCCAATCTCTTCCTTATTTCTGCCATGCAGTCTCCTGCACCGTTGATTGGTGCACATAGCAATGGATAAAGAGACCTTGTGGGCAAAAGTCCTTCACTAGTTTATGAACTCCTTCCGGTCTCCCTGCCATTGTTGAGGCACTATCATATGTCTGACTTACAACCTTTTTTTCCCCCATCCACATCTCAGTCATGCAAAACTTGCTGTATCATTTCAGATAACCCAGCAGCAGTTTTGTTTTAGGAAACGTCGTAAAAACTAACAAATCTTTCCTCTATTCTTTCATTCAAACAATATCTAAATATTATGCTCACGTGAGCCTTACATGACACATGTGTAGTCTAGTCAGCTTGAATGGAAATAAATTGAGACTTGTTTTTTTCACATTTGATACGCTCATTTAATGCATGAGTTATTACTTCTTCTTCTTCTTCTTTCCTTCCTCTTTCACCCTTTATGGGTGTCGATGGAGATACAATGTTCTTGTTCTCGCTTTTCTGGCAGCTTCAGATAATGTTATTTGGTGTTCGTGTAATGTCTCTTTGATGTTGTCGATCCAGCGTACTCTAGGTCTACCCATTGGCTCTTCTTTCTGCTTCTCCTCTCTTCATATATGCTTTATAAACTAATGAATCACACGGCATTCTTTCCAGATGACCAAACCATTGTATCTGTTGGTTTTTTTAATGTGTACTTTTATATGTTATTACTTCAATTAAATTATTTTGGATGTCTGGCGAAGTATCTTTTACAAGTGAAGACTGCAAGTGGTCGCTCATTTTGAGTTAGTAAATATAATAATTCTAAACAATTTCCTTTGTTCATATGTCATCGCTACCTGAGCCAACAAGTCTTCCGTCTACGACCACATCAATCCATAAAAAATACGCAATTTTAGTCAAGATTTGTATTAAGAAATAAAAAATCTGGTCATGCTTACGTCAGATCCCACGCCCCAGAAGACTGTATTGTTTCGATATTTTTCACCATCTCGTGTATTGAAGAAACATGTCAGCTTTAATTCGTCACCTAATCACGTCAACAAAGTAAAAGTAAAACTTCAGCTGAATCACGTGAACAGAGTAAAAGTAAAGCCCTCAGCTGAATCACATGAACAGAGTAAAAGAAAAAATTCAGCTAAATCACATGAACAGAGTAAAAGTAAAGCTTCAACTTTTTCTGTTTCTTTTGCGTTCGTTCTCAAGCTCCTACAGATTATCAGGATGTTGTCCGAAGAACGAAATGTTGTGTCATGGTTTACAGCATTGCTGCGATATCTGCGTCTTTCGGCTGACACATCCGACTTCAGCATGGCTGTGGGTCACTGACCCTATATGGGATGGGACAGCCAACTACATCCTATGACATCCTTATTCGCCTCTTACGACATGCATGGAAGGTAAACAGTGTTGCTATTTTTTGCTCCCTCTCGGAACCGTCAGCATACGGGCGAAGATTCAACTGAATCACATAAACAGAGTAACAGTAAAGCTTCCACTTAATCACACAGAGTAAAAGTAACGCTTCCACTGAATCACACAGAGTAAAAGTAACGCTTCCACTGAATCAAACAACGTAAAAGTAACGCTGATTAGTACAAGTACTACAAGATTTTTCCTTCTGCTGTTTTGAGAAGCCTCTTTTTTGCGAGTCTGTCCGCTACTTCATTTCCTGCTATATCCACGGATCCATTGCATGGTCACACTGACTGGATATTAAGAGATAAGACTTGCGCTATTTTTACTATGTGGAGAATACAATCATCAATAAGATAAGTAATGTTTGCAATAATCGATAAGATAAGTAATGAAGTAATGCTTTCAATCATCGATAAGTAATGAAGTAATGCTTTCAATCATCGATAAGTAATGAAGTAATGCTTTCAATCATCGATAAGATAAGTAATGTTTGCAATCAAGGATAAGATATTCATGCTTGCAATGATGTTCAATCTTACCAGGTAATACCTGAAATGGGTCACCAAAGTTGTGATACGATGGGTTGTTGTAATCGAACTGAGTGTCATTGACAATAGTACCAACTTGTTGCCCTGATCTGATGAGTTCTAAAATTCCACCATCACCTGTAATAGAAATGTATGGGTATCTTTACTTGTATTCAAGAGGTGTAGACGATTGACCTCACTGTACCACGCATGCGGTTGCGTCTGTGAGTCTCACCAATGGCTCACTAGACAAACCACTTATACAAAAGAAAAACCTTAGTAGATGACATGCTGTTATATTGAGGTTATCTTCTTATAGAAGCTTCATGGTATATCATCTATACAGTTATGCTTCTCATGTTTTTATTTTGTTGTTGAAATGTGTTTCATGTTTACTTGAATATATGTATGCACCCTCTGTAGTTGGGAGGGAGCCAGAGATGTAATGTGCAGCACTGGGGATGAGGCTGTTTTTCCTATGGCTCAGGACCTTCATAGAGGCACTGTGACTCAGGACGTGACAATCCTTTTGACTTAAACATTTGGTTATATGCCTGGAGCAATATAGAAGTTCGGCATAACCAGTAGTCATTTGGTGGCGGGAAATGAGCACAGTGAACCCTATCTTGGCTGCAGTGACTCGGAGCAGTACATAGGTTGAAACCAACCTTCCTGGAAGTGTGATAGATATTTTCTGGCTCTGGTCCGGGGTGGGCCGAAAATCCACAGACTTCCCAGCAATATAATGCCATTTAATAGCATTGGGTCAAAGGGCATAAGCCCATGGACCGCTGCATCAGCAACCAACTAACCAACCAACCACCTCACTGTACCCGGGTTACCTCGTATATGACATTCCAAACGCCGAGAGTACTACTTATAGCATGCAACACCGCAACTTCAACTTCAAAAGGTAATCCTCCGAGATCTCTTTATAAACAAGACGCCTCGAACAGGATTTCAACCCGCGATATCTTGAGCACAAAGTGAATAGCTTAACAATTACGCGGGGGGGGGGGGTGTGTGTGACTATAAATAACGCAAACAATTGGGGCTGGGGACTCAAGATGTTTGATAGGTGTTGACACGGGGGGGGGGGGGGGGGGAGTTGATAAAAGTTGGCGCCAACAATGCTTTTTAAATACACCACTTAAATTGTTTGAATTTGAAACATATTTATAAAAATCTGATAAAAATTATTTAGTCTTGTACTTTTTGTATAAATGTTTGTTTAGCGGAAAATAAATTAACGAAGATACAATAAAACAAGGTATAGATGTGAAGATAAATTAACGAATGTACAATAAAACAAGGTATAGATGTGCAGATAAATTAACGAAGGTACAATAAAACAAGGTATAGATGTGCAGATAAATTAACGAAGGTACAATAAAACAAGGTATAGATGTGAAGACACATTAATGCTGTCATAAGAGAGTAGCTGTTCTTTTTCTTCCTCAGTGTTCATTCTCAAACTCCCACTGGATCTCTCTTGTAGCAGGGCAATGGTACAACTACATTTTCATCAGAATGTAGTCCATAGAATGGATATGCTTTATCACGGTTTTGTTTGTGCCAATGACCAGATACGTACGTCTTCGGCGGAGAAGAGTAGTATGTTACTATGTACGATCTTTTATACTTTGCAAATGATGATTTAACACAATGGTAACAAGTTGAGCAGTTACTCTCATGAATTAACTTTCGATGCTCCCAAGCCACAGTACGTATGTATTTGCATCTCTCTATTTTGTCCTCCACATATTTGGGCTTATTTTCCTCAATAGTCTCCGCCCCTGTACTTAGAGTTTTTTCCAGGCAGTGCAATCATCATCAGCTAGAGCTTCTTAATTTTTAGGATTGATAGAGAAATCTTTCATTGAGGATTTACATATCTTTGTAGCTCAGAAATGATCTAACCGTTTCCCTTCAGAAAATTTACCAAATAATACTTGATTTGACTACGGCAGCTTGACATTTTGCGCAACTGATCCATCCATAGCAGTCTGTTTTTGTTAACCGTATATTACACGGTGTATTGATTTCTTTACAACAAACCAGTTCGACTGAAATATCTTCATCTTTTTTGTGTTCACAATTTTAACGGTTATTTCCCATTAAAGACGGGTTTTTTTCGGTGGACCTTTGAAATTTTCAAGCTTATACATGATTAATAATGTACTGCATGTATTTAAATTTTGTAAAAACAATTTTCCTAAAAATTTGTGTAAATAAAAAAACTGTGTATTTTTGCAAGGTATATTTTTCTTATTTAGTTTGACTTTAGTAGCTAGTTTTCTAAAATTAAATATTCAGTATTAAATATTTTTGTAAAATTCGACTCATTTCCTTCCCCAAAAAAATCACATTATATAGAAAAGGGTACCACACCTATATAAACATTAATATACAACTTTTCCAAATGTTTGTTTACACATTATGCATATTTGAACCTAATGCACGTGAAATATTCAGTAATCATATTTTTATCATGGAAAACATTAACTGGTATAACAGAGGGTTAAGTGTTTTATCATGGAAAATATTAACTGGTATAACAGAGGGTTAAGTGTTTTCATTGTAGATAACGACTGAACAAGATATAGTACCCCAGTATTCATTACCTTGTCTTGTCATGTAATTTTCATGATTTTATGGAGATATCTTAGACGAAAGGTGTTGAGTCTCCTCTCCTGTTGTTGTTGTCCTTCATTCGTTCTCAAACTTCTGCAGATTAGTAAAATGTAGTTCGGAGAGCGGAATTATTTGTTATGGTTTATAGCTTGATTCTGGATTAGAAATTAGCCTCACAGCACGTGGTGCATTCCCATAAGTGGTCCGTCCTCTGTTCCAGCAGCTATCCGACTCGATGGTGTTTCGAGTCTAATGCCGTCGAAACAGACGTCGATATCAGGGCAGTACTCTGGCCCTTGCGACAGGTTTCTTTGTTGTTCCGTCCACCCACGTCGTGCCTGTAACTAGTTCAAGCACAAAGTCGGCCTGCCGGAACAATATGGTAACTGTTATCGAAGGTTACGACTACGGGATTGTATAGATGACGTGCCATGAGGCTTATATAAGAAGATAACCTCAATATAAAGGCATGCCATCTAAGGTTTTCTTTTGCATGGGTGGTTTGTCTAGTGAGCCATTGGGGAGACCCACAGACGTAAACTCATGCGACATGGTTTCTGTGATACCTGCACCTTTATGTCTGGTACATCAGATTTTAGCATGACTTCTGGATCACTTTGACCCTATATGGAATGAAACAGCCAAAGCCACCCCATAATCTCCTTAGTCGGCTTCTACGACATGCTTGAATAATAAGCACTGTTTGTATTCTTTGCTCCTTTTTTGGGCTCCGGCAACACATAGGTAGTCATGCTTTTAATAGGCTGTCCATGTATCGGAACCATAATATAGTGTGCTTAATACACACGCTTGATATATGTATCTTTGTTTTCATTTCTAGCTTCCGGTTTTTCCAGGCTCTTCCAAGCAGTCTACAAAAAAATGGTTGCTGCATTTCCCATGCTCCTTTATTTCATTCATCCAAAGAAACGGGCAATGAAATTGTGGAGCTAGGTAATAAAATTATCAACTTGTTTTAAATAGTTGTTGTTGAACGTCATGCTGATTTGTACTCTAGATTCGTGACACCATAGTCTTCGTGATGTTAATTGTCATAGAGACCGAGTCGTCTGTCTCAGACATGCTTCAGAAAATCAGAAAACATAAACAAGAGACAAGTACAGACAATGGACGTTTAGCCATACCTACGTAATGCAAATGTATATGTGCCCGTGTCAAGTAAATGGGCTGGTTCAGCAATTGTTTGGTACAATTTGAGCTGCAACTGCCGATCTGCGGAAAGTGTGCGACCCTTGATGGAATCTGAAGATCATTCTGTCCTACCTGAACATTGCCCGCATCATACCTCCGTAGGTGTGTTGTATAGTAGACTCTGATACCTGACGAATCTGGGTACGAGAAAGTACCTCGATATGAAATATGGTTCTAGTCTCGTTAAAAATGAACAAACTGAAAATAAAATAGTCTAAAGCGGTTTCTGTAAATTATGTGTATGCGTTGAAATAGTAAACGCCACTATTCTAAGCACTGTGCGTCAGTTTTCCTTCTGCTGAAGTTATCGGCAAAAATCATAAATATAGTTAGTCGTCAGATTATCATCATGACACTTCGGACAAGGCTATAGGTGTTCCGATCTCATATTCAGCATGTGGTAATTGATTGCTTCGGCTTCTTGTTTGGTGATAACTCTACTATTGATTCATATATGCCTCTCGTTTCTTGCAATACCACTCTTCACTACAAGGTCCTATATGTCTCTCGTTTCTTGCAACACCACTCTTCACTACAAGGTCCTACATTCTAGCCATAGATACGGAAAAAAGAGTATACCCTATATCTTCCAACCGGTATAACTCCGTGATTGCATTCAAATATCAGCACGATCCATTGAACTGTCACTAGTCACTGTGGCCAAGCTGACAAGTCTGTCTGCTCTTTCATTTCTTTGAACATCCACGTGTCCAAGTACAAAATAAAGGTAATTCTTCAGCACAAATGTTGTAATCGACTCAAACCACTGATGGCATAGATAGGGATTCCTGCAGATGTGATTTATTTTGAAGAATGCAAAATGTGAATTTAGTAGCAACATAATTACGACTTAATTACGACTGCATCGCCATCTTGGTGAGATCAATTTATCCAAACTGTGCGTGTCAGAAGATTAATCGTGGAGAGAAAAGTAAGTTCCAGGGAAGAAAACAAGAGGCAGATCAAGACTAAGATGGACACAGGATATCGAAGATATTCTGAACATGATACCTGAAGAAGTCGGACAGTTTTCATATAACCGAGAAGCATACAGAGTGACAGCGAGGACAACGTTCTGTAAAAGTCACGTTACATAGATAGTACGTGTCAGATACACATTAGTACAACCGCGTCAACTGGACATTGGCCGTCACTGGATTTGAGCTCAGAACCTATTTACAATAGATATATCTCGCAGCAGATTTATTTTAACAAATAATACTCTCTAAATATCTTAACTGATACAATATACGCTTATCACCCACGCATTGACTGCTGGTCCATTGGGGAGCACACAAAAGAAACATTATGACCTGCCATTCATGTTGTGTGAGACAATTAAGGATATTTTGAGGGTGGAGTTGGCGATTCCGTAGATCAAAGCTATATAATATCTAATAATAATACGACCAATAACCCGTCAGGGTTGTAGGGATACCACACCGGGAACATCAGCTAAAAAATCCCTTCATATGCATCTATCCTCAGCCATTTCAAGAACTAGAAAAATCATGGCCAAATCATTCCGAGATGTTATAAATCCAGGATTTTCTTTGTCCCCCTCTTCTGCTTTCACCCTCGACTGATTCTTGCAAAGACATTTAAAAAGTGAATCATGTCTTGTTACGTGTCCAAACCAAACACGTTTACGCTGTTTCACCACTGCCAAAAGTGATTCTATCTATTTATTATATCTATCTATACGCTATGGCCCTTGTTTGCCTTGCGGCGTCAGGGGTAGAAGAGTTCTCTGGAGATGGATTTCTTGTGCCCTGTTTGTAAGCTTGTTCATGTGGCTTCTTTGATTTCTGTGATCCATCTTTTACATGGTCTTCCTCTGGCTTTATAACCGTTATGTCTATGTGTCATGACCATTTGTGGCATGCTATCTGTCGGTAGTCTGGAAGCGTGTGAAAACCACTTGATCTTATGTCTTCTGATGTGTTCCAATACTAGTATTATTTGCTGCTGTATGACTATATTTGTCTTGTGTTCTCTATAACTAATTCAAAACAAACGTCTGTAGCGCGTTTTCAAGGACCTGAATCCTTCTTTTCGTGTCTGCATTGATTGCTCAACTTTGACATCCGTAAAGAAGTATACATAGCACTATCGATCTGAATATATTGATCGTTACTGTAATAATGATGTTACTTTTATCTAACGCTATCTAAAGATGCGGCAGTCAAGCTTTAAACAATGATACAAACAATTCCGTTCTCCTGACTATATCTTGCTAAAAAATAGAAGGTTGAGAAGGCTGAATGGCCGTTCAAGCGCCGATTATAGCAGATCGAGATGGCTACATTACTAATCACACGCCGATATTATTTGATCCTCTTTAGTGGTTCTGACAACACGAGAGAACAGGCCGAAGTTATAAAAACTGATGTCTTATTAAACACAAGCATAACTGTAAGACATACCGTGAGCGCAGCGGACTAGAGATTCAAGGACATAAGAACTGGTCACTCCAGTTTTCTGATCTGCACTTCTCATTGTCTGGAAACAGAAAATACACACAGTAACCAACGACAATCTTGGATGAGTCAACGAGAGTGATCAGTTGGAAGGCCATATCCTTAGTCGGCTCTGCATTCAGTAAGACAAGACTATTGGTAGCATAATCCATTCAGGACGTAGCCATCAACCCAGTATTCTTTGGCTATAGTGATTTTCTAGGCAATATAATACGTTTAGCAGTTTGCCATTATTTTCAGTAAGACAAGATAAAAAAAGCAAAAAATATACAAGCACGGTATACATCAACGGTTCTAAACCTTTTTTCATTATTGACCCAATTTGAGGACTAGTTTACATGTCTTCC
The DNA here is from genome assembly GCA_034231615.1 of Meghimatium bilineatum. Lineage (NCBI taxonomy): Eukaryota > Metazoa > Mollusca > Gastropoda > Stylommatophora > Philomycidae > Meghimatium > Meghimatium bilineatum. The sequence continues at coordinate 60,948,971 of CM067300.1, read as the reverse complement.
CCTGGGACCGAAAACAAGCTCGTCATAAGACTTCAAGACTTATTAATTATTTATGTTACTACTGATTGTCCGAAAAATTTCAGATATGTAGACCTACCTTTCGGTGGTCTTCTAAGATATGCCCGTGGCTCTCCAGTTGTCATTATTTTCTTCACAGAAAAACGACATGGTCCACTTTGAGAACCTGATATATAGCAATAGTTCTCATGGTGGCCATTTAAAAGAAAATTTGTCACAAAAGTTGGCTACGGAAGAAAATATATCCCAAAAGGGTGTCACGAAAGTAAATTTTTCCCAAAAGGGTGTCACAAAAGAAAATTTGTCCCAAAAGGGTGTCACGGAAGAAAATGTGTCCCAAAAGGGGCCCATGAGAGATAAAAGATTGAGAACTACTGTCATGTACAATGTCACACACACACGCGCACGCACGCGCGCGCGCGCACGCGCGCACGCACGCACGCGCGCACGCACGCACGCACCCACCCACGCGCGCGCGCGCACGCATGCACCCACGCACGCACGCACCCACCCACCCACCCACCCACCCACGCGCGCGCACGCATGCACCCACGCACGCACGCACGTACGCTCGCTCGCACGCTCGCTCGCACGCACGCACGCACGCTCGCTCGCACGCACGCACGCACGCACACACACACACACACACACACACACACCAAAAAATCCTTTAGACTTCCTGGCGTTGTTCCAGTGAATCTGCAGCGATAAAGATTGGAACGAGTTAAGTCCAAACCGAACTCCTGTTTCACGATAGCTGCAGATCTGACCTTGGATTCCCATTGACCACTGCACCAAAAAGGACCTACAAACATTGTCCTCTCCGCTGCAGTTGTGTGGTTGCTGCGTGACAAACGAGAAACCAGAAATTATATCAAACATAATAGTGTTTCATGTATCTATTAATTATGTGCATGTGTCGACTCACTAGCCGCCATATTTAACAGCAACTCCGCTAGTGAACATTTTAGTATATATCAAGATTAGTAACAATACTTGTACCGTGACCATCGACTATTATAAGACACGTGAACTAAATCTAGAATCATCGTTCTAAAGTGACGCATTTGACTTTTCCGTGATTTTCATTAGCTGTCGATACAAAGTAAACACAAAGTGATCAATGAAAATCTCTCGAAAGGTAATTTAGAGGAATGATTCCCGAGTCAAAACGCCTTATATTTACTGTTGTTCGTCAATCGCAAGTGATGATTATGAGCCTTTCCTACATACACTTTTAAAATTCAGTTTGAGTTATGTCCCTTGACTATGAGTTCGTAGATGACTAGTAATCCATATTCTGGCCGAAAATGCACTTGGACAGCTCCGACATGGGATGGCCAACAGTAGATGATGTCTGATCTACCCTCGACTTTCTAGCTTCATTCCGCTGTTGAGTTGCTGCATTTCTCCTGATTTCACAAGATTCTGCGTCTTTTTTGACTGTAGAGCGCCATGTAGCTATATTTTGTGTATGTTCTTTCCATGTATCTTTATCTATTTCAAAGGCTTTCAGTGAGTTCTTTAATGGGCCATTATAGCTCTTCTTTTGGCAATCTTCTCATGAAATCTTGTCTCTATCTGTATCTATTGCATTCTTGATTCTTCTTGATTAGAAATTGGCCTCACAGAACGTGGGGCATTCCCATAAGTGCTCCGCCCTCTGTTCCAGCAGCCATCCGAATCGTTGGTGTTTCGAGTCTAATACAGCCGAAACAGACGTTGACGTCAGGGCACAACTCTGGCCCTTGCAACAAGTTTCTTTGTTGTTCCGCCCACCCACGTCGTGCCGGTAATAGTTCAAGGACAACTTCGGCCTGTCGGAACAACATGGTAACTGTTATCGAAGGTTACGACTACGGGATTGTATAGATGACGAGCCATGAGACTTCTATAAGAAGATAACCTCAGTATAATGGCATGTCATCTACTAAGGTTTCTGTTGTATGGGTGGTTTGTCTAGTGAGCCATTGGTGAGACCCACAGACGCAACCACATGCGCATCTATTGCATTGAAATATACAAGTGAAATGACCGTATCAACCTCGGAACTGCAGCGATAGCTGCATGCAGTTCATCATAAATCATCAACGCTTCTGGATTTGTTAGCGTTGGCGCTTATGATGATTATTGCACATTTCTAAGAAAGAGCTGGGAACATCTACCGTCATGAGGCGTTCATTTATTGCCTTTGGTGACCGTGCTAGTTTAACAACGTGTGGTGTTTTTAATAGCGAAGCCAGTTCCTGCTCCACATCCTTGCTCAATTTCTCTTCCTCTCCAAAATAACGTATAACCGGCACATCTTTATCAGAGCTAACCGACACAAATCTGAAACTTGACTGACGTCTAGATGTATGGAAATGCCATTTCATATAAGTAAAATCGATTTTTACGATTATTGCTTTAGTAAGCTTTCGAACACAACAACCCGGTACTCTTTGAACCGTCACCTTTTGGCTGTGGGTGAGAAGTTCTATTCAAAGATATTGGTTTGTCTAGTACAAACAGTAGCCGACTATTCCACCTCAGTATGCACTGCCGGACACGGTCCATACATCGTTAGCCAAATTTCTTCCACCTCAGTATGCACTGCCCGGACATGGTCCATACATCGTTAGCCAAATTTCTTCGCACGAGCTCCGAAACAATCTGTTTCCAGGGTGCACCACGAGGAGATGCATTTAGGATCTGGTTATCTCTTAACCCCGGGATAGCACGAGAGCAATACATATGACATTGCACATGGCTCTGTGTGTTTTGTGTTCAGTGAATTTCTTTCAGAAAGACTCAAATTTTTTGCACAACAGATAGGCCTTCAAATAAACACACATAAAACGAAAATCATGAACTTTACCGGTCTGACAGAATCAATTAAACTAGATGATAATATACTAGACAACGTTTCAGATTTCGTATATTTGGGAAGCAAGATAACAGCAGACGTGGATGTTATGTTATGTTATGTTCCTCCAGGGCCATAGGCGGCGCATAGGGCAGAAACCATAGCTTTCCATTTCTGTCTTTGTGTTGCCAGGTCTTTCAATTGTTGCGTGTTGTTTAGGTTCATTGACATGCCTTCTCTATTAATGGTTCTTCGTAGAGTTTCTCTAGGTCTCCCTCTTCTTCTTACTCCAGGTGGCACCCAATATAGTGATTGCTGGGGAATTCTTAGGCTGTTCATTCTGAGAACATGGCCGATGTAAGTCCAACGCCTTTGTCTAATGAAGGAAGATATATAGGTTTGTTTGCTTTCCTCTCTTATAGTAGTGTTAGATTTAAAGTCACTCCACTTAACGTTCAGAATGGTACGTAGGCATTTGTTTTCAAAGGAGACGTGGATACCAACTCAGAAATCAAGATTAGAATCGCTGTCGCCTCCAACGCCTTTAACACACTCTCAAACATTTGGAGATCGAAGATCGCAAGTAAACACATCAAACTGCGACTTTTCAATGCAAGTGTGATTCCATCATTGACATATGGATGTGAAAGTTGGAAATCTACCGCAATAATGGATAAGATTTAGTTGCCTTCGAGAATAGATGCCTCAGAAAAATCACAAATACTAATTGGAAAGACTTCAAATCAAACGGCACACTAAGAGAGGAGACAAACAGGAATATGTGACGAGCATCATCAGAAAACGCCGCTGGAAATACATCGGTCACATACTTAGAATGAAGGAAGATAGAATTCTACGACAAGCCTTCAAAGATAACAGGGATTACGACAAGAAAACAGGGAAAACCAAAAACAACGCTCAGAAGAACTTTTATGAATGAACTAAAATCAACAGGCATAAATGCACAAGACCTGCAATCCTTGGCAACTGACCGACAGGCATGGAGAACTATGACATCTGTCTTATATGCCAAACTTGGCAAAAGAGGAACTGACTGGCTGACTGAATTTCGTTCACGGAACACACAACAACATAAACATGGATCAATGAAAATCACGTAAAACGTTAAATAGCTCCACTTTTGAAAAATTTCCCGACCATCTATTGACGAGGGATACAACAGAAACAGACAAAATGTATCGATGGCGGAAAGATACGTAATATTTTAGAGGTTGGTGGAGGCGATACTTTGTCTGATATCAAGAATATCATGAATAATATATCTTCTTCTTCTGCGTTCGCTCTCATATAACCACAACGAATATATCGTGTGATTTCCGCCGGGGAAATTATTGAATAATATATAACTAGGACGATGATATCAAACACTTCTGATTGGCTCACGTTATTAGTGGTTTCCAAGCAACCAAACATAAGCATGTGATGCATGACCTCTTTGTTATCGATGATTGGCTCAAAGGCTACCGCGTGATAGGCCACTCCCATCGAAAGTGGAATCTGTGAGAGTAAAGAGGGCTTATGTTATTATATCTTCCATTTCACCTATTCCACATTTAACTTTACATTTCTTATCTCCCACACCGCCCGTGTGTTGCCGAGGCCCAAAAGGGGAGCAAAGAATAGAAACACTGTTTACCTTCCACGCTTGTCGTAAAAGGCGACTAAGGAGGTTATGGGATGGAGTTGGCTGTCCCATCCCATATAGAGTCAATGACCCAAAGCCATGCTGAAGTAGGATGTGTCAGGCCGAAAGGCGCAGATATCGCAGCAATGCTGTAAACCATGACACAATGCATTCCGTTCTCCGGACTACATCCTGCTAATCTGCAGGAGTTTGAGAACGAACGAAAAAGAAGAAGAATCTCTCACATCATCTCCTTCTTTTCCCACATTTTCATTCTCTCAACCTAGCATTAGCATGCGCCGTGGCAACTCAGTTATCAGTGCACTATCGTCTTAGTCGAGTCGTCCAGCTTCCATTATCCAGTTCAATTGAGGAAATGTTAGACCACAAGTCATTTCTGTGTTGCTAGAGCGCTAAAGAATAGCAATATTGTGACCTGCCATGCATGTCGTAAGCCGTTACTAAGGAGGTTGGGCTTAACTGTCCCATCTTATAGAGGAAAAGTGAACTGTTAAAATACCATAGAGTTTTAACGAACAAACACAGAAGAGAACATGAACGTTTTCTATGTTGTCATAACCTAAGGAATTTGAAAGAAGATTATTTGGGAAAGTCAAGACGGCAGACTTGATTTGATGCTCGCCACATCTATAAGTATGTAGATGCTGAGGTATTATATCGAACCAATTCTTTTTTTTATGGATGTGAAGGATGGACTGTAAACAATAAAATTCAAAGCGAATTAGAGGCTACAGAGATGCGGTTTCTGAGAATAATGATGAAAATACCACGAACTGCTAAGAAAACTAATGCAGAGGTTCTCAATGATGCTGGCGTAAAGATTTCTAGGGCATGTGCTGAGAAGAACACAGCTTGATACGTAATAACCACTGGAAAGATCAAGGGGAGAAGAGATAGGGGTCGAAAAAGAAAAGTTGCTAAACAGACTAGTAGTGTGGCACGGTAGAAGTTCACCAACCGATCTTATTGACAGCACAAGAGACAGAAAGTCGTGGAGAAAAATGATTGATTGATATAGGTTGCCCTCCCATGTGTTATTATGGGCTCGATACGGGAGTAATATAATGGTAGTCATTATGACATGCCATAGGTATGTTATTTTTTATTCCAAATTCAGACCCATGGCAACACACGGGCGATTACATTCTAAATATATGGGACACGATTACACAACAAAAGTATAGAAAAAGTCTGAGTAAAGCAAATGTATAGAACAAGTCTACACAATACACGTATAGAACAAATCTACACTACAAATGTATAGAACAAATCTACACAACAAATGTATAGAACAAGTATACACAACAAATGTATAGAATAAATCTACACAACAAATGTATATGTCTACACAACAAATGTATAGAACAAATCTACGCAACAAATGTATAGAAAAAGTATACACAACAAATGTATAGAACAAATCTACACAACAAATGTATAGAGCAAATTTACACAACAAATGTATAGAACAAATCTACGCAACAAATGTATAGAAAAAGTATACACAACAAATGTATAGAACAAATCTACACAACAAATGTATAGAACAAATCTACGCAACAAATGTATAGAAAAAGTATACACAACAAATGTATAGAACAAGTCTACACAACAAATGTATAGAACAAATCTACACAACAAATGTATAGAACAAATCTACACAACAAATGTATAGAACAAATCTACACAACAAATGTATAGAACAAATCTACACAACAAATGTATAGAACAAATCTACGCAACAAATGTATAGAAAAAGTATACACAACAAATGTATAGAACAAATCTACACAACAAATGTATGTCTACACAACAAATGTATAGAACAAATCTACACAACAAATGTATAGAACAAATCTACACAACAAATGTATGTCTACACAACAAATGTATAGAACAAATCTACACAACAAATGTATAGAACAAATCTACACAACAAATGTATAGAACAAATCTACACAACAAATGTATAGAACAAATCTACACAACAAATGTATGTCTACACAACAAATGTATAGAACAAATCTACACAACAAATGTATAGAATAAATCTACACAACAAATGTATAGAACAAATCTACACAACACATGTATGTCTACACAACAAATGTATAGAACAAATCTACGCAACAAATGTATAGAACAAATCTACACAACAAATGTATAGAACAAATCTACGCAACAAATGTATAGAACAAATTTACACAACAAATGTATAGAACAAATTTACACAACAAATGTATAGAACAAGTCTACACAACAAATGTATAGAACAAATCTACACAACAAGTGTATAGAACAAATCTACACAACAAATGTATAGAACAAATCTACACAGCAAATGTATAGAACCAGTTGAAGACTTACATTTTGTGAGTGACAGACGTATGTGGTTAGCTGTCCAGGGACTTCTATCTTTGGAAGGCGAATGTCAAAATACTTTACATCCGGTTCTTTCGTGACATCACATGGGCGTCCGTTATTGCCAGACGATATAACGAAAGTGGAGATAAACACTACAATCATGAACCAGGTTTTCATTTTAGATGTTATATTTGGGGGCCTCATTCCTTGTTGCTGCGGAAAAAATAAATGAATATTAGGTAGATATGACAGTTACATATTACTACTATAGGTCCTATGTGAGTGTCTGGGATTGAATGGATAATATGCTAGACCACGGTTATTGTGCTTTCTTTACCATTTATCATGACCCCCCCCCCCCCCCAGTCAATACAGGATTGGACGATTGATTTGAAGAAATGGGGGAGGGGAAAATTATCTTAATAAAATATATCGTAGAAAAAGTAGGGAAATTTCTAGAAATATATTCACCGCCTTTTACGATTGCATACCCCCCCCCTAAAAAACCACAAAAAAAAAACAAACCGCAATCTGGTTGTCCGAACAAAAGGCCAAACGTATAGCAACGTTGCTATACATGTCCTTACATGGTTCAGATGCGCTCCATTTCATTTCCCAAGGCCACTTTCTCCATCGATGAGGCTTTTACATGTGAGTCCCGTAATGTCATTTACGTGATCATATGTAAACGCTGCGGGAAACAGTACATCGGGGAAACCGGTTTAAGATTGAGTGATCGCTTTGGTAACCATCTTCATGCCATCAAGCACAGAACACCCACTCCTGTGGCAACACACTTCAACGACGAGGGTCATCATGGTGCTTTTGATATTCAAGTCACCGCAATCAGATCTTGCACCACCGATGATTGAAAATGATTGTACAATCACCGATGATTGTACGCTCTAGAAAACCGTCTCATTTTTGAACTGTGTACACTCAAGCCTTTTGAACTCAATTCCGACCACTATTATGTCTAGTACTGGGTTTTTTTTTTTTTATCTTCATTCTTTTTGTTCCGTCATTTACTCATCTTTTTGTTCGTTTCGTTTCCACATATATTTACGTTTTTATGTACTTTCTGACCTTCCGGCATCTCATTTCCATATTTCCGTTGGATACGTTTGTTTGTTGTGATTCGTCGTCTTATGATGTTTTGTGTGCATCTTGATAAAGACCTTTTGGTTGAAACGTTGAATATTACTTGTGTATTGTAATTTGTATGTTTTCTTGTGTGCGCATCATTCCCCACTAGGTGTCTTATTGAAGTGATTATATAAACCTGTGTTTTACGTAAGTCTAATTGTTGTTACGTTTCACGCAGTTACATTGTATTGGTTGTCATAAACAAAACCTATAGGATTATATTAAACATATAAACAAAATCTACGTGCTCACAATAAACATATAAACAAACCTACATGCTCAAAATAAACATATAAACAAACCTACATGCTCACAATAAACATATAAACACAACCTACATGTTCACAATAAACATATAAACACAACCTACATGTTCACAATAAACATATAAACATAATCTACGTGCTCACAATAAACATATAAACAAAACCTACATGCTCACAATAAACAAAACCTACAGGATTATATTAAACAGACAACATACCGCTAATCAGAAGGAGTTTGAGAACGGATGCAGAATATGACATAGGTAAACGTTACTAACTCAGAGTTGTTCTGACCATATGTAAGACTGACGGTGTACTGCAACTCCAACGCCGAGTGTGTGCACTGGAAATCATTAAATGACAGGTAACACATGGCCTACTAAATACATGCTTGTGCGCAAACCAATTTTAAGTTACTGCGAAGGCCAATCTGATTTGTGCTTTTTCTTGGCTGGCGAAAGTATAAATAGCAAAGTCTAAATAAATTCCCAATAAAAAGCATGGCAATAAGTTGGGATCATCCTCTTCTGCGTTCTTCTTCTTAAGCGTTCATTCTCAAACTCCTGCTGTATCTCTTTTGTAGCAGGACGATGGTCCTATTAGATTTACAGCAGGATGTAGTCCAGAGAAGGGAAATGCGTTGCGTCGCCGTTTTATTTGCGCCAATGGCCCGACACATCCGTCTTTGGCGGAAACTTCTGCGTTCAACATCTGTGATCATATTAGATTGTCAGGCCCTGTCGTCAGGGCGAAGTCCACTATCTGGTGCATATCAGAGAGGCCGCCACAAAGCTTTTGCCAAAAATGTGTATCCTCTGGTCAGACTCTGTCTCTGTTCTTTGTATATTTGGCAGTCTTGAAAAATGTGTGAGGGGGGGGGTGTTGGATTCCGGATCCACATAGATATTCATCTGTGTATGAGGTCCTCAGTCGGTAAAGGTGACCTAACAGTCTGCAGTGTGTTCTAATGTGAAATAGTGTGGTCTGGTGCAGTGCCGTATTTAGACTAGACCTTAAGCTATTTGAGATATGGGGCCCTTTATGTCTAGATATTATATGTCAGTGCCAAATATAATTTTTTGGACCCCCAAAAACGTGGGGGCCCTAAGCTATAGCTTGTTTAGCTTATACTTAAATCCGGTCTTAGTTTGGTGATGTATTTGGAGGAGATGTATTGCATTATGTTTGTCTTCAACTTCCCTTTGTTTCTTCCCCTTTAACGTGTATGTGTTATGAATTATTATAATAATTTTGCAGATTTGAAATCAGCAAACCAAATACTACAAAACCCATATAAAATTATCTGTGATGATTTTTGTGTGTTGCCTTGTGTTACTTTTGCTTCTCTGTAGGATATCTATATTGTTCAATAGTTGGAGTGGCCTATGGTAGTGACGCAACACAAGGGTACTTAAGGAAGTAGGCCATGGTTATCAGCGGTAGTTAATGGTGGGAGCCATCTGTGAACAAATCTCTGAAACCTATTATTTTATGTGTTGAAGGTTTTACACAAAAAGTCGCGGCGCAATGTGGTATCCGTTTTATAATATGGTGAGGGTGGTCAAGCTCGTAGTTTAGGAGAAAGTGGGTGTGGGAATAAAACTGCACTCCCTTAGGAAATAAGAATATAATATACTAGGAAACAGGTCAAAAAGTCCAGTTCCCACCGCCTTAATGGTTTTCCCAGAAAGGGTCGCCAATATTTCAACAAAACGACGTTTCTTTCTTTCTGTGCACGTTTTCAAACTCCTGCAGATTATCAGAATTAGTATTGAGAACTGAATTAATTATGTCATGATTTACAGATTCGATGCAATATCTGCGTTTTTCGGCCTGCAACACCCAACTTCAACATCGCTTCTGGGTCACTTTGACCAAATATGGGATGGGACATCCAATTCCACCTCAGAACCTCATTAGTGGACTCCTACAAAATGCTTTGAAGGTTGTTTACCTCCCGGTTTTCCGTTTTAACGATTAAGTCCGATTTTCCCATTATATTTCTTCTCTTTCCAAGTTTGCCATGTCTACACAGCAAGTCCGGGTTTCCCATTATACTTCTTCTCTTTCCAAGTTCGACATGTCTACACAGCAAATCCGGGTTTCCCATTATACTTCTTCTTCTTCTCGTTTGACGTTTGCCATGTCTATACAGCAAGTCCAAGTTTACCCTTAAACTTCTTCTCGTTCGAAGTTCGACATGTCTACACAGCAAGTACGGTTTTCCACCTTATACTGAAGACATATCTACGTGGTCAAATGTTTAGAGAACTGTTTTGATTTTGTTTATCATGACGATTTGGATTCAAATCGCGGTAAAAACTGGAGTTTATTTTTTTACAGAGGTAAAATTTAACATCAAAACTTCAAGTCGCCGCGCATGCTAATACACAGATACTTTTATTATCACGTGTCATATAATATAGGCCACGACTAATCACCAAAATAAGACTAGACAGCAGAATCACAACCTAGAAGAATCAGCCTTCTTATGTGACGTAAAAAAAAATTATTGCTGTGATATTGTTGGGCACTATTTATATACTTTGTGTTGCGCGGGTATCTCTAGCTAAAGTCGACCAATGAAGTTCATGGAATAATAGACAACATGGCACAAAAGATGCGTGAGTGAATTCTGTTGGTAGGTCTTCTATTGGCAAATGCCACGTCTGCATACCTTAAGAAAAAACGATCGTCTCAAATAAAGACCTTCCAATGCAATTAATTAGGAGCCAATTCGTTACGTTTTTTTTTGTATTTTGTTAGGTTTTTGGTTGGTGACTATTTATATAGCCTACTTGGGATCGCATGCCAAAAATAGCCAAGACGATTCAAATTATATAAATGACAGGTTGTCAGCCTATCCCCCAACTTTCCTTAGTCGTCTCTTACGATATTATTGGAAAGAAGAGAGCATATTTTCATCACGAACTATAACACCAGGCAGGACCGTAGACGAGGGGGGGGGGGGGGGTTGAGGGGGTCCCAAACAATTAAAAGTTTTTTTTGCGTTTTCGTGTGTCAGTTCTTCTGTTTGATGAAAACAAAATTTTTTTGGTAGTTTTTTGGTCGAAATCCTAGCACTAGAAGTCATGTACCCATTTGTTAAGGTGGACGACCTCTCAAGGAAAGGTGGAGAATTACCCACATTTACTTGTTGTGCACTAACTAAATATCACGCTCTAGTTTCCTAAGGGGAGTGGGGACCCAACAATACCTCCTGAATATACATGTTTGACCAGGCCAAAACAAGCAGTAACAGCTGTAAATGGTAATAGCTGTTAAAAAAAAAAATCTGAAGACATAACTAAATGACAACGTGACACACTACGATAATTGTTTGAAACACCTCGTTCACAGTCAATATTATTCGAGCTTGAATATAGGATGGCTTACATTAATAGTTATAAGCAATAACGAAGAATAAACAAAACGGAAAATGTCGAGTGTTTAAGGCACGACTGTAATAGTTAAAATAGATGGTTCCCAATATACGTAATGTCGCCTTCTTTAGGCCACAGCGTTTTTATCGGGGGGAAGGAGATACGGAAAAAAAAGTACATAGGAGTGTGCCTGGAGTAGAATTACTTCGGGTCATAACCAATAATTCAACAGAAGACGGACGTGTCGGGCCACTGACGCAATAAACCGGCGACACAACTTTATATTCTCTGAACTACATCCTAATGGCAATCTAGGAGGACAGGACCATTATCTAGCTAGATCCAGCGGGAGTTGAACGCTGAAGAAGAAGATAACTAATTATCAAGATTATTCTTCTGACAAGGAAATTCATCAGCCCATTGAGAGATATTTTTGCACACAGACACTCTTGTCTTAGAGGAAACATTGCATGGACACAAGGAAATTCATCAGCCCAATTTTGAGATATTTTTGCACACAGACACTCTTGTCTTAGAGGAAACATTGCATGGACACAAGGAAATTCATCAGCCCAATTTTGAGATATTTTTGCACACAGACACTCTTGTCTTAGAGAAAACATTGCATGGACACAAGGAAATTCATCAGCCCAATTTTGAGATATTTTTGCACACAGACACTCTTGTCTTAGAGGAAACATTGCATGGACACAAGGAAATTCATCAGCCCAATTTTGAGATATTTTTGCACACAGACACTCTTGTCTTAGAGAAAACATTGCATGGACACAAGGAAATTCATCAGCCCAATTTTGAGATATTTTTGCACACAGACACTCTTGTCTTAGAGAAAACATTGCATGGACACAAGGAAATTCATCAGCCCAATTTTGAGATATTTTTGCACACAGACACTCTTGTCTTAGAGGAAACATTGCACTGACACAAGGAAATTCATCAGCCCAATTTTGAGATATTTTTGCACACAGACACTCTTGTCTTAGAGGAAACATTGCACTGACACAAGTACTACACGAACCTGACATTTTGGAAGGGTGTTAAATACAGCGAAATGTAAGTCATTATTTGTTAAACTGTGACAGATTGCCGCCACATGAATGATCACATATGGCAGGTGCATTTGTCGATGAGTTTCATTCTGTCAAATCAGTGACGTTTAAAAAAAAAAATAACATAAGTGTTTCGAATCAATATTTTCCAACCTTCTGAAGCAGGTGTTCTCAACATAATGTTCCTGCGCATCTTTGATTTATAGTAAGGACTAGAAATGAGTTGTACCCTCGCAAGCTCGTGTAAGTGCTCACGAGCACTAACTAATGATTACACGTGGGAGGGGCTCCTCGTCCGGAAAAGCTGAGAACCCCTGCTCTAAAGAGTCATATCCATGTAATACGGGTTTAACGGGAAAGTCATGTAATATTCCGTTACCTCCACAACTTTTTCTGGTTAAAAGCTCTGATAAATTGGCCTAACGTCCGCAGTTGAAAGAAGCTCGTCTCTCCATAAAAGGTTTCTGTTTTTTAAAACTTAACCCAATATCCTAACACAGATATTATCAATTTTTATATACATCAGTTCTTGTCTCTTGTCTGGAAGGTGATAACTATCATTTCATTGACATGGCTCAAGACTGATTTTTGTTTTATAAAATGTTTACCACCACACACAGTTTTTAAATTGCCGGAAATCAAAACACAGTTACGAGATAATGCAACGAAATGTTCCGACCCAGTAAGTCTTATGAAAGCAACACAGAAAACAATAGACACCTACCCAGAACAATGGATTCATGTCTATACTGATGGGTCTGCCTTCAAAGCCATCATCAAAGCAGGTTATGGTGTCTATATAGAATATCCAGACAAAACATCTGATGAGTTTTTTGATGCCTGTGGGGAGATATGTTCTAACTATGAAGCTGAAATAACAGCACTAGAAATTGCCTTGTACCACCTGAAGACCATATTTGATGCCTTCCCATCAAAAGTCCAAAACATTGTTATTTTTACAGACTCTATGTCTGCTCTCCGAGCAATGGAATGTGATGGACATTGTAAACCCAAGCTAGCTGAAATATACCACCATGCCAACCAGCTGCTCACATCTTATGATGTCAACATTGTTATGCAGTGGATTCCTGGCCACTCAAACACACCTGGCAATGATAAGGCAGACAGACTAGCAAAGAGGGGAGCACAACAAGAACAGCATTATACAGAAATAACAATGCACACAGTTAAAATGATTCTGAAATCTGTGAACAAAGAAAGTTGGATGAACAGATGGACCATGGGAAACACTGGGAGGGAAATCTATAAATATATGACCTGCCCAAATCCTAAAGACAATATCAACCTCCTGGAAAGAAAAGACCAGAGTATCATATTCCGACTGCGCACACAACATGTACAACTTAACAATCACCTGAACAGAATACAACCACAGCGCACTCCAGGGTGCCGACTGTGCACTCATCCATATGAAACTGTTGACCACCACCATTTTTGAAAGCCCAGCGCTGGATGACATCAGGAAAATGCTTCTCCCTCCAGGGCCAGATAAATGGAACACATTATATGGAACAAAACAACAACTCACAAACACATGCATATATCACACAATGGCATTGGGTCAAAGGGCATAAGCCCATGGACCGCTGGATCAGCAACCAACCAACCAACCATATACATCAGTGGTTCTCAAACCTTTTCGTGCCATGACTGATTTTCATATAGATAAGCGTTTCTCCAACATTCTTGTTCCCGCATCCACTTCTAGTTGACATATTTTTTCGTGGCACCCCAAGGAACTAAAAAATATCAGGAACATTTTACATTTTTAAAATACAGAGCTTGGTAATCTATCTCATTTAGGGTAACGATATTTCCCTCTTTCCAAAAGAGGACAATGGACAGAGAGAAAAAAGAGAACATATTTTTATATATAAAATGTAATGTTTATATTATGCACATTATAACAGGAAACAACCCAAATTTTACAATTTTTATAGGAAATAAATAAATTTATAGTATCCTACATTAATTTGTTAAAAATATAAGTAATTAAAAAGGCTGTTATATTATTATGTTAAGCAAATTAAAAATACAAATCCACTATTACTGAGAATCTAGATTGAAAAAAAATTAGCTCTCATTATTTAAGTTCATGTGCGTCCATAAGTTCTATACTGATGTCAAGATTGAATTTTAGTTAGCAATATTTTTTAATGACCAGTTCTGTGACGGAGAGGTCATCATCATCATCATCATCACAAACCCATAGTTTGTCAAGGTCACAGGAGTACCACATTGAACCTATCAACACACATAGTCTTTCATCGATTTTTATCTTCGACGATGCGGATGAGTAAGGAAAAATAACAATAGACCCTATGTTTAATATGTGTGCCCTATGTGTTACTTGTGCAGTTATTGATGTCTGTTTATAATTTTCTTTCTCTACATTTTTCTACATACGACCGCTCCCTGTAGTATAGTTTTTGACAAGGAATCATATCGGCATACAGGTTTCTGTCGTTTCACTATTTAAAGTAATGGTTCTTGTGGACCTGTATACGTCTCTATTTACGTACACATTTGTCTTAGGGCTTATGTTCTCTATAGAAGAACAGTATAATTCGCCTGTAAGATTTGTATTCGAAGGCCTATAATTGTCTCTCCATATCAGTAGTGAGGATCCAATTCTCACAGCCATATATCACAATAGAAGGAACTAGCAAGCTATATAGTTTGATTTTCACTCCAACCCTGATGTTGCTTTTCCAAATTAAATTTAGCTCTGGCATAGCAGCCAAAGCATCACCAAGCCTTATCTTTAATTCTGATGTGCAATTTCCATCGCTGCATAGGCATATGCAGGATAAGAGGTATTTGAAGCATTCAACCGTGACTAACCACAAGAATACTGGCGATTGGACATGATTCACCTTCTTAAACTTCTGTCCATTCATCATGATGCTGTTCATGAGATTGTGCCTCTCTTTCGCTGCTATTAACCAAGTTCGCCACTTACGCCTAATCTTTTCGGTGTTTATCTCCATTCCTTACAACTTGTAACTATGTTCCACCTTCGCTGGTAACTCTTGAAGTTCCCAGCTATAAGATCAATAGAATCAGCGAAGCGCAAATTGTGGATAGGGCGACCTTTGATCGATATCTGCAATCACTGCTAATAATAGAAAATTGATTTCACACCCCCCCCCCCTTTTCCAGTCGACTGCTAATATTTGATTAAATGAAGTATGCCTGATATACGTTTATATTAAACATTGTTACATAAAAACAATTCTTACTAAATTGTAGCAAAGATTATCTTTCAATGTGCGTAAACTATTATAAAATATTAAAATAAATATTTATTATTTTGGATTCCTTTAAGCAAAATAATACTTAAATATTTATGCATAAGAAGATATGCTACAGTTATTGTTAACATTTCTTGAGAGGTGTTTGAAATCTGGCATTTATGTCATGGTGCAGTAAGTCAACATAACGTTAATGATAAAGTTCTTGTTAAAGTTATTTAACACGGCTGGCTTTATACCCAAGCGGAATGTTTAAATGGAGAGGTAACATCAACTGTCCACAAACTATATATATATAAAGTTTCAAATTCGCTTGATTTATAATTGAAAAGTATAATGACATCATAGAAAGCTAAACCGCACAATTTCATTCACTTTTCGGCCTCTCTGTCGTGTTTACCATCAACACAACACACAAGCTAGGTTTATTTGTCAACAGAACTGGAACAATTTTCTATTAGTTCGTTTTCACACTCCTACAATACCGATGATCCTGATACATAGTTACACACTCACAGATTAACGCACCAAACAATATGATTATTTATGGGTTCATATTGTGAAATAATTCAAATAATAGCCTTAGCCTTAAGTATGCTAGTTTACAATTACATAATCTTATCACATGCAGCTGGATTCTTTTTTTTTTTGGAAATGCAATTTTTTGCTAAGAGTGTATGAACACAGAAATGAAATGTTTTCATTTTTGCTCAAAGAAAATCATGCTCTTGCTAGTATATTCAGTGACAAAGATTTTTTGGCTAAATTGACATTTTTAACAGACCTTTTTGAAAAGTTAAATATTCTGAACAGCTCCCTTCAAGGTAACTGGTAATAATGCAAACATTTTTCAGCTCTTTGATAAAGTTGAAGGATTAAAAAAAAAAGCTTCTACTATGGAAGAACAACTTAGCAAAAGGTGATAATACAAATTTTTCTTTGGACCAGTTACTTAAACAGGGTGAAAGTAAAGAATAGTTCTCTGCTGTGCTATAAATAGCACACTGTTGATAATTTCAACTATCCAACTTCATGGATTCCCGTGTAACACCAATCAAAATAATGGCTGCCGTGACGTCACATCCGACAATCACTTGAGTTCAAATCTAGACACAGGCGAACTTATGCATAATCTGTTTTCCAATTTACACATTTTTTACAATTTCCTATTATTTGTGGTGAGTGATCAGTATTTCTGCCCACTATACACGAAGCGAGGTGCGCGCACACATTAGAAATATTATTTCTAATCCTAACCTTACTCTAAGTACTTACCCGTAAGCTTGCCAAATCACACAACAAAGGTCAGGTAACACCTCGACACTAGAGCAAAGGTCACAGCAGAGAACTATAATTTACTTCAGCCCTTAAACAGAATAGCTTGTTGATGTTAAAACATGAACTTCAAAGTGCGTTCGTCAGCCACTTATCCAATTTGAAGTTCTATTCTCAAGAATACCTTCCGAAAAATGAAATATAATCAGTATAGTGGGTAAGTAATCCTTTGAACGCAGAGATTCCTGTGACTTTCACAAATGAAGTTGAACAGCTCATTGACATTTCTACAGACTCGTCTTTAAATTCTAGACTCCAGTCTAAATATTTGATTGATTTTTGGTGCATTTCTATAGACCTAAAAATAATTTCACTGTATAAGTTAAACTGCTTAGGTGATAGTGCACACCCTTGTTGGACTCCTTGTTTTATTGGATGAAATTTCCCTATTTGGTTGTTGATTTTGATTGCTGCTGTTTGTTGCCAATATATGTTCTCTATTATTCTAAGGTCTTTACTATCAATGTTGATATAAATTATATTATAATATATAAAAAAATAGATTAAAAATTATATAATTATATTATAATATATAAAAATGCACCTGTGTGTTGCTCGGGCCTGAAAGAGAAGCAAAGAATAGAAACGCTACCGAGTATTTACTTTCCATGTATGTAGTAAGAGGTGACTAAAGGAGGTTATGGGGTGAAGTTTGCTGCCCCATCTGATATAGGGTCAAAGTGTCCCAGAACCGATGTCGAAGCCGTATGCGTCAGGCTGAAAAATATCTGAAGTTATTGGCTGAAAGACGCAGATATCACAGCTAAAATGTAAACCATGACACATTGTAATCCGTTTTCCAGACTACATCCTGCTAATCTGCAAGAGTTTGTTTGAGAGTGAATGCAGACGAAAAGTGTGTCTAATAATGGTCCAATTGTAACCTGATACTGTGCATCACATACACACGTGCATACACACACAAATATATATATACATATACATACATACATACATATATATATCAATCTTGGGAAATTTATTGTAACAAATCATGCCGTATATATAATGAGGTACAGTACAGTGGTAATCTGATATAATCTGAAAGCTTCTGGGTATGAAAGAGTTCTGCAGAAACCCCTCATTGCATATAGGAAACAAGAGCTTCATTGCCATAATTTCTGGGGATCAAAACAAACATACAAAACAATAATGTGTATTAATGATGTGTTTGTATATTCAGAGGGGCAGCAGAATGCAATCCATCACACAAACATCAAAAGAGGTATCACAAGCACCTTTGCAAGGGCATTAAAAGTTTTACAGCAGAAACACCTTCAGTGTAGGGAGGATGAGTTTGTTTACAGGTAAGAGGGAGGTGATTACCTTGTTAGAAATTGATCCTGTTTAGCAACAGGGAGTAGGTTTAACAATATAAGTTGAAAGAAGAGTTAAATGAAGCACAGGCATGTTTCAGACACGGCAGAGGCACCAGAGACCATATTTTCAATATATGGAACATCATAGAGAATTGCAGATGTTGACATCTACATGCTTTATTGACTGCACCAAAGTATTCGATTGTGTACAACATAAAAAGCTTTGGATTATCATGAAGGACATGGGTTTCCTGCTACACCTAATCCGTCTCATAAAAACATTATATCAAGACCAGCAAGCAGTGGGAGTAGATTAGTAGATTCATTGAGTGAATAGTGAAACATCTGATTGGTTCAGCGTGGAAAAAGGAGTCAGACAAGGATGCGTCCTATCACCATATCTCTTCAACATTTGTGCAGAGAACATAATGAGGAATGTAAGAAATGATCAATAGAGAAATAACTTCGACCCACTCAACATCGGAGGTCACGAGATACCAGAACTAAGATATGCTGATGATACAACATTATTGGCACACAGTCAAGCAGATCTTGAACCCTGCTACAAGAGTTCCATGATAGTTTGAGAATGACTTTGAACCCTGCTACAAGAAAAAGAGTTCCATGATAGTTTGAGAATGACTTTGAACCCTGCTACAAGAAAAAGAGTTCCATGATAGCTTGAGAATACCTTGAACCCTGCTACATGAAAAAGAGTTCCATGATAGTTTGAGAATACCTTGAACCCTGCTACATGAAAGAGAGTTTCATGATAGTTTGAGAATGACTGTGAACCCTGCTACATGAAAGAGAGTTAAAATTCCTTTAGGTGTGAGCAGGTAGCTCCTAATAGACCATAGCCTTTCTGATAAAAATATAGGTCCTCCTGAGTTGAGTAACAGAGGTGACACTCAAACACATGCAGTTTGCTGTCTCAAAGGCATGGTTATGTTGGGGGAATAGGGAGCTTATGGATGTATGTTTAGGCCCCGAAGGGAGGCATTCCAGTGTGGCAGTATCCCAGGATAATAGCGTCTAGGATCAAAGCCAGGATCACAGCACACGCTTCTGGGTCAATTAAAACGCATCATTCTTCTGTCAGATTTGTTAACCCATCCACAGTGATGGCACATCTAGCATTCCCTGTCACCCAGGTGTCTGTCACAAAAAAAAAAGATGCAATGTTCACAGATTTGCATCTCGTCATCACCCGTAAAGATCATTTTGTTACAGCGAAATGTAAGAGATCAAAACAAGACATGCAGCGACAATAATTTGTTTGCAGATGGCAGGTTATCAGCCTATTCCCTCAACTTTTCTTAGTCGCCTCCTACGGCATGCTTGGAAAGAAGACATTGGCCCTATTTTTTGCACTCTGTACTAGAAATCCAGGCGCAGGTTGCTGCTTGAGTGAGGGGGCTCAGTTAAATCATACAGTACATGCTGCTTGAGTGAGGTGCTTGGTTAAATCATACAGTACATGCTTCTTGAGTGAGGGGGCTTGGTTAAATCATACAGTACATGCTGCTTGAGTGAGGTGCTTGGTTAAATCATACAGTACATGCTGCTTGAGTGAGGGGCTTGGTTAAATCATACAGTACATGCTGCTTGAGTGAAGGGCTTGGTTAAATCATACAGTACATGCTGCTTGAGTGAAGGGCTTGGTTAAATCATACAGTACATGCTGCTTGAGTGAGGGGCTTGGTTAAATCATACAGTACATGCTAGTTAATGTGACTAATGCTTGTGAATCTGCAAGTTTGAGCAAATTGCAGGAACATGTCAACAGGGGTGTGGCTACACAGGAGTGTTATACAGGCAACATCAGGAGACTAATAATCAAACACAGTTCAAGTGGTCAGTCACTAAACGCTGAGCGGTATATTGAGGGTGACTGAGAACTGATGGTTCAATGCGCAGGGAGAGTGATCTATTGACTAAGTACATTCTAGATTTTGCCTAAGAAAAAAAATGTGTTTAAAATTTTATTTTGTATTTTTGAAATCCATATCAATACAGAATATCCGTACTAGGTGACAATTGAAACATATTCTGTACTAGGATATTGCTTTTCAACTGTTGTTGAATTCTTGAGTCTCACTCATACAATATGTATCATGGCCAGTGCAATGAGCACAGCATAACTTCTACTGCACTTGAGCCTCTGAAGGTGTCCAAAACATTTCATTTGTTGTTTCTTGATGTATTCTGTGCATGGCCTTATACCGATTCTTCTCCTGATTTCATAATTTCTCATTTTGTCTAACTTCGTCACTCTTGCAGCTTTTTCTCAGGCATTTCATCTCACATGTAAATTTTCTCTGCTGGGCTGCTTGTCAGCGCCCATGTCTGGCACTGATAGCGGAGTGTTGGCATAAAAATACTGCTTATCATCTGTCTCTTGACTTCCATTTTGATCTTTGGGTCGAGCAGTAATGGTGATAGCTGGTACGTCAGAGTATTAAAGTCATCCCATAGAAGGTCAAAAACTGTGCTTAAGTTAACTGTCTAGCAGAAAGGATGATGCTGTGGCCAAGCTGCAATGACAATACATTCCATTCTCCAGAGTACACTCTGCTAATCCTCAGAAGAAGATGTATTTAAATTTGAGTTTCACAAATAAATTAACATGAGCTTGGCTTATTCCAGTAATGATTCCTCAAACAACTTGTGCAACTCACTGGAGGCAGCATTTCTTCATGGTCTCAAGGACTCTGTTGCACAGAAGGTACCCTTTATCCTCATTTATTAACTTAAGCTTTCACTCTAGTAACTCATAATCTAACTTGTTTCAATTTAATGACATTTTTAATACATTAAAAATGATTCATACTTTTGTATTGTATTTATAGTTGATAATAATAACAACAATAGCAATAGTAATGAGGGCAATCATTGGACTAGAAGGACTCACCCAGTCCCCAGGCTTAAAGGGATATTAAAGCTTATATCTGTCTGTCTGTCTAATCTAAATCTAAATCTTAATCTACCGAATCATCCATCAATCCTATCCTATCCCTAACCCTATCCTATCCTATCCCACACACCTACCCACCTCTATACCTCTCTATCTCTATCCTAATCAAATCTAATCTATCTATCTATGTTCCTTCAGTGCCGAGTAAGCTATATAGACTTTACAAAGGCCTTTGATCGTGTTAGGCATGATGGTCTGTGGCACATACTGAGGAAATTTAATTTTGACACCACAATTATAGACATTATTGAAGCTCTGTACGAAAATGCAAATAGTGCTGTCTTGTCACACAATACAATTGGAGAGTTCTTCAAAACAACTGTGGGAATTCGACAGGGATGCATAATGTCCCCAGTACTTTTTAACATATACTTAGAGCACATCATACAAGAGACATTGCATGACTACAACACGTCTATATCGATCGGAGGTCGCCCTATTTGCAACTTGCGTTTCGCTGATGATATTGATCTTATAGCTGGGTCAGAACAATCATTGCAAGAATTAACATCAAAGTTAGAAAAAGTTACCAGCAAGTACGGAATGGAAATCAATTCAGATAAGCTTGAAGAGGTGAATACCTTCAAATACCTCGGATCCAGTATATGCAGCGATGGTAAATGCAAAGCAGAACTAAAAATAAGGCTGGAGATGGCTTTAGTGTCCTTGTCAAGGCTAACTGTGATTTGGAAAAGCAACATCAGTGTTGGAGTGAAAATCAAACTGTATAGGTCGCTGGTGCTTTCCGTTGTGTTGTATGGTTGTGAGAGTTGGACACTCACTGCGGACATGGAGAGAAGATTACAGGCTTTCGAGTATAAATGCTACAGAAGAATTCTACGAATTTTCTATAGGGAACATAAGACCAATGTGTACGTAAGAAATAAAGTAGAGATGTGTGCAGGTGTCCAGGAGCCATTGCTTTCAATAGTGAAACGACGAAAACTAGCATGGTTCAGACATGTATGCAGGCACGATTCCTTGTCAAAAACAATACTGCAGGGAACTGTCGAGGGTGGAAGAAGCAGAGGAGGTCAAATAAAGACATGGACAGACAACATCAAGGAATGGACAGGGCTAGATATTTCCACACTCATCCGCATCGCTGAGGATAGAATTCACTGGAGGACTCTGTGTGCTGAAGCTTCCAATGTGGTACCCCTAAGACCCTGAAGGGTTATGGGTTTATTGATTGATTGAAGCTATATAGAACAGAAACCAGAGCTCTCCAGTTCAAAAATTGTGATGCTGCTATGTGTAATTATTGCATGTTGTTGAGACCCATAGTCATACCCTCATCGATGGTTATTCTGCGGAGAATCTATTTTGATCTTCCTCCTCGTCTTTTGCCATTTGGTACCCATTTTAATGCATGTAGTGAGAGTCCTTTTTAATTCAAAGTAAATGTCCGATATACGTTTCGCCACAAATTCCATCTCTGCCAGCTGCTTTGAAATTATTTAGTTTTCTAACTTTTCATCTGATCTCAACAATATAAAAGTATACAAATAGAAAAATATACTGTATAAATAGCAGAAGTCTTTTTCACTTAATGACAATGAAGAATGTCAATATGAAACACGATAATATCCCTTTCATTGCACCTAGTAACGTTTCAGTAAACAAGGTAAGTGATTGACTACAGAATAGCTAGTCTCAAATATATATATATATATATATATATGTCATATTAGAATGACGAGGAGTGTGGTAGCCTAGTTGATAGTGAACTTGCTTGCTATCATCGGGTTACAGAGAGCCAGGTTCGAAACCTTGTCCGGACAAAAAAAATCAGGGTTGTGATTTCTCACTTGACACTACCACTCTTTCAGTCAACTCAGCTGTAAATGAGTTTCTGACGCATGAGTTAAGGGAGGTAAAAACAGCAAGGAAGGGAACTGGCCAGCCCACCTAATAGTTGCTGCTGCTTCCTACCATTTCCGCAACATTCCTACCATTTTGGTAGACAACATAAACCCCCGTCTACACTTGTTTGTTTCTCTTATTACTGAACCATCTATGTAGATGATTGTATCGTGTTGCTTCTGAAAACTGCAGGGTGAGCTCTTGTATTATTCTCTTATTGCAGCCCAAGCATGACACTCTCTTTCTAGCTGTATCACAATTTTTTCAAGAGCTTTTCCTCTTTCCCTGCTTTCACCCATTCACTTCCTCTTCCTACTTTTTCCAGCTCACAGATTCTGAGGATGGTATGTTCTTCTGCCATTCTTCAGCATTCATTCTCAAACTACCGCTTGATCTCTCTTGTAGCAGGACCATTGTCCTACTAGATTTCCAGCAGGATGCAGTCCAGAGAATGGAAATGCGGTGTGTCGCTTGTTTTATTTGCGCCAATGGCCCGTCACATTCATCTTCAGCGAATTCTTCTGCCACTCAAACCTTCCTAATTTACGGTGCAGTCATATACTCTTAGATGACTGATTGACTGGTGAGTTAGATGACTGATGGACAGGTACCTGTGAATTAGAGGACTGATGGACTGGTAAGTTAGATGACTGATGGACAGGTACCTGTGAATCAGATGACTAATGGACCGGTGAGTTAGATGACTGATGGACCGGTGAGTTAGATGACTGATGGACCGGTGAGTTGGATGACTGATGGACCGGTGAATTAGATGACTGATGGACCGGTGAGTTAGATGACTGATGGACCGGTGAGTTAGATGACTGATGGACCGGTGAGTTAGATGACTGATGGACCGGTGAGTTAGATGACTGATGGACCGGTGAGTTGGATGACTGATGGACCGGTGAGTTAGATGACTGATGGACCGGTGAATTGGATGATTGATGGACCGGTGAGTTAGATGACTGATGGACCGGTGAGTTGGATGACTGATGGACCAGTGAGTTGGATGACTGATGGACCAGTGAGTTGGATGACTGATGGACCAGTGAGTTGGATGACTGATGGACCGGTGAATTGGATGACTGATGGACCGGTGAGTTAGATGACTGATGGACCGGTGAGTTAGATGACTGATGGACCGGTGAGTTAGATGACTGATGGACCGGTGAGTTGGATGACTGATGGACAGGTGAGTTAGATGACTGATGGACCGGTGAGTTAGATGACTGATGAGCTTAGCATTGATGAGAATGCCACCAGTACTGTGATTCCAATTCCTAATCAAGAATAAAATATTATAATTTTTTAAAGATTTTTTGGATCTCAGGATATAAGACCATTAAAATATTGATAAGTTCAGATAATCTTGTCAGAATAAGATCATTGAGTATGTCTTCTATCTGCATGTTTCAGCTGACAGCTTATGTAGGTCTGACAGCATCACCTGATCAGTCTTTTAACATGGTAAGTTTGTGCAGTCCGAAATTATGTATCGGATGTTGAGGTGTGGGGTTTTATAGAAGAATATTATAGCTGTATGTGATCTTATGAGCCATGTGGACAATAATAGGCTAATTTAATTTGATTTGATTTTCAATTGGTTTCTTTTTTTTTTTAAAGGACTGGTGAGAAAGAGAGGTTCATGCATACATCAGAGGTGCTACACTTTCCTCACAGAAATTAAAATCTTCAGTGTAAATCTATCTTTGAAAATTCAGTACAAGGGAATCAATTTTCTCACTCACTTTTTAGGCTCATGGCTCTATGATGTTTTGGCCAGATAAGATTCCGAATACTACTGTCCTTGAAAGAGCTGGTATGCCTAGCATGGATACTATTTTGGCAAGATAAGATTCCGGCTACCACTGCCCTTGAAAGAGCTGGTATGCCTAGCATTGATATTATTTTGGCAAGATAAGATTCCGGCTACCACTGCCCTTGAAAGAGCTGGTATGCCTAGCATTGATATTATTTTGGCAAGATAAGATTCCGGCTACCACTGCCCTTGAAAGAGCTGGTATGCCTAGCATTGATATTATTTTGGCAAGATAAGATTCCGGCTACCACTGCCCTTGAAAGAGCTGGTATGCCTAGCATTGATATTATTTTGGCAAGATAAGATTCCGGCTACCACTGCCCTTGAAAGAGCTGGTATGCCTAGCATTGATATTATTTTGGCAAGATAAGATTCCGGCTACCACTGCCCTTGAAAGAGCTGGTATGCCTAGCATGGATACTATTTTGGCAAGATAAGATTCCGGCTACCACTGCCCTTGAAAGAGCTGGTATGCCTAGCATGGATACTATTTTGGCAAGATAAGATTCCGGCTACCACTGCCCTTGAAAGAGCTGGTATGCCTAGCATGGATACTATTTTGGCAAGATAAGATTCCGGCTACCACTGCCCTTGAAAGAGCTGGTATGCCTAGCATGGATACTATTTTGGCAAGATAAGATTCCGGCTACCACTGCCCTTGAAAGAGCTGGTATGCCTAGCATGGATACTATTTTGGCAAGATAAGATTCCGGCTACCACTGCCCTTGAAAGAGCTGGTATGCCTAGCATTGATATTATTTTGGCAAGATAAGATTCCGGCTACCACTGCCCTTGAAAGAGCTGGTATGCCTAGCATGGATACTATTTTAGCAAGATAAGATTCCGGCTACCACTGCCCTTGAAAGAGCTGGTATATCTGGTATACTATTTTGATCAGACACACATTTGTTGGGCAGGTAATGTGGTACGTATGTCAGATCACCATCTACCAAAAATACTCCTCTATAGTGAGATGAAGAAGGGCATGGACTCACAAGTTGGTCAAAAGAAGTGTTTAAAGGACTTGTTGAAGATCTTACTTAAAGCCTTTGACATAAACAACAACACATGGGAAAATACTGCACAAATTAGCGCTACATCGCTCTCTGCAGTAAAAAATATGCAACTTTAGGTGAAGAAAGGAGAAATGCAGCGGCTCAACAGCAGAGACTAGCTAGAAATAATTTAAGGGCAGAACAAACACCATTGATAGTGTGATCATACTATGCCCAACCTGTCAAAGGACTTTGTTTCTTCTTCTTCTTCAGCGTTCATTCTCTAACTCCGACAGGATCTTCTTTGTAGCAGGACTATGGTAGTCCTACTATAATTCCAGCTGGATGTAGTCCAGAGAATGGAAATGCGTTGTGTCACTGTTTTATTTGCGCCAATGGCCCGATTCATCTGTCTTTGGTGGAACTTTGTTTCTTATTAGCCACCTGTTTTCCACATTTACCAGCGTGCTATTCTATCCTAATTTGTAATTTAGACATTTGGGCTTATTAGCCACCAATGATCTCATAGACATAGGCAAATTCCTGTAACTGAATTTCATGAAGTTGATGTAACATATGCTCATCATCATGTGATAGATCAACAATGGGCTAATATAAATACCTCCGAATGGTTCATTGTGATTGGATATCTGCTTACAAAATGGTGGAATTCTAAATACATACGTAAAACATCTCTGAGAAGGATACTTCCCAAAGTTTTATTCGAGGTGTTTCCAGTGATAGCAAAACTTCATTATCCTGTGTCTACGTTTCGTAGACTGTTTATTTATCACATGAATCTACTGTCCAAGTCATACAGGAATCAGAGGCAATGAAAGAGCAGATTGGTGGACAATCTTCTGCTTCCTCTGTGTTCATTCTCAAATTCCCACTGAATTCTCTTGTAGCAGGACAATGGTCCTACTAGATTTCCAGAAAAATGTAGTCATAAGAATGGAAATTCACTGTGTCGCCATTTTATTTGTGCCAATTACCCGACACATCCATCTTTGGTAGGCCTGAACAATAGTGAACATTACAGTAGACATAGAGCTATGGGATAACCATGAAAAAGCTGGACACTGAAGATGGAAGGAGCTGTATACTTTACATGGGTGCCACAAAAATTCTCATTTCATAAATCTCTCCAGCCTTGATGCTGCAAGTCACAAAAGAATTATGTAAAAACAAACAAAACTAGAGTCATCAGGTCATCAGTGATGAACTTGTCTTATTTTTATTTATTTTTTAGTCATTTTTATAAACCATTTTTCAATACTACATGTTTTACTGTGACGGTGTGACAAGCTGTCTATTCAGGGAGTTTGTAATTTAGAATAGTTCTATTGTGTTTTTCACTTCTGGCTGATTTTTCTATACAGTAACATGGATGCTTACATTCCCCCTCTATGTTTAGTTTTGTTAAATTCTCTTGTTCATTTTTGTGTGTTTGTTCTTATCTTGGCCTTCTGACCGAAATGTTGGTTATGTGTCTATCTATCTATTCGCTAAAACCTTTGTTGCCTTTCAGCGTCAGGGGTAGAAGAGTCTTCTGGAGAGGGCCCTCTTGTGTGCTGAGTATATTGTGGAGTTTGTCACCTCTTTTATTTCGATAGTCCATCGTTTTCGTGGTCGACCTTCAGGTCTGCCTTCACTGTATCTGTGTAGCATAGCTTGCTGAGGTACGCTGTCTGATGGTAGTCTGTTGATGTGTGCAAACCATTTTATCTGTTGTCTCTTAATATATTCCAAGATTGGAGTGGTACCGGTTCTTTGTCTAATGTCCTCATTTCTCAATCTGTCTTTTAACGATATTCCTAGAATTCTGCGCAAGCATGCCATTTCAGCTGTCACAAGTTTACGTTTATCTTGTGCTGTCATTGTCCATGATTCTGTGTTGTTCTGTGTATTTGTTTGAATTTTGGTGTTATAGTTGTTGTTAATATCGAATTTCTGCTGAGTTGATCTGCTTTTGGCACCTCAGTGTCATTCTTTAAAAACATGCTGCTCTTCTGTAGCTAACTTAGTAATCCATAGAGTGAGTGACTGTTAAGAGTGTCTGTAAAATGGATACATTACCTGTAGAAAATACTTTATGTTTTGCGGAAAGTGAAATGAAATACATGTCAAGGGGTTGGATCTTTGTTCTTCATTTTTTGCAGCGATTATTTCCCTTGACTATAATTACCCATCAGTAGGTGGAGATATTTATTTAGTAGGGTTGTATGGGTGGGGACCCTCATACAAGGTGGGCAGGCATTTTTGCATCCAGCAGCAGTCCTCGTGACTGTAACTTACTATATCTTTATCTGTCACAGGTAAGCTCAACAAACTTACTATTACGTTAACCATTTTTTTTTATCTAGGACTCAACCGGCAGTCAATGTGGTGTCACAAAACTATAATTGGCACACATTTTATAAAAAGTTAGTTAGTCTACCAGTATTGTACCATATAGTATTTTCCTAGTAGTTTAAAGAAAATGGTTTAATTCATAAAACTGTATGTTAACTAGTTTACATTTAAAAAATAATTTTTTGCAGAATTTTTGGAGTTTTGTAGTCAAGTTCACACACAGCGATGTTGTTACACAGTTGCAACGTTTGAGCCAGATTAGTACAGACATCGGCTTTTGTAGGGTGAGTGCAATGCTACATTCAATCAATCATGTGCCATGCCGAATGGCATAGGCGACCATGTTTCTCTATGTCTCTTGTGTTGTCAATAAGCTCGGTTGTAAACTTCTACCGTGCCACAATACTAGTCCATCTAGCAACCTTTCTCTTTGTCGTCCCCTGTCTCTTCTCCTCTTAATCTTTCCAGTGGTTATTAAGTGTTCAAGCTGTGTTCTTTAAAGTGACTCAGAGCCATGCTGAAGCCAGATGTGCCAGGTCAAAAGGCGTAGACATCGCAGCAATGCTGTAATCCATGACACAATGCATTCCGTTCTTTGGACTACATCCTGCTAATCTGCAGGAGTTTGAGAACAAATGCAAAAGAAGAATATTGAACCAGAACCATTAACCACTTATACCCTGAGAGATTTACTGAAACAGAAATTTGAGCTCTTATAGACATGGTCGGTGTAAGAATAGGATAACCAACATCTATATCTATCTATAAACCCGTAATCCATCAGGGCAGT
The DNA here is from genome assembly GCA_034231615.1 of Meghimatium bilineatum. Classification (NCBI taxonomy): domain Eukaryota; kingdom Metazoa; phylum Mollusca; class Gastropoda; order Stylommatophora; family Philomycidae; genus Meghimatium; species Meghimatium bilineatum. The sequence goes on along the minus strand of CM067300.1, from coordinate 60,919,479 downwards.
AGGAGTACTACATTGGATGCATCACCTCACAGAGTCCTCACACATCTTGTCTTGTCCAGTCCTTGATGTCTGTCCAGGCTTTTGTTTGTCCTCCTCTACTTCCTACAGGTCCCTGCGGTATTGTTTTTGACAAGAAAGTATGTTTCTGACACATAATCAGACACAGAGACAGTTAACCCCGTAACTGATGAGGTATCCTTAAGGATACAATGAGGGGTTGCTGACATTTTGCTGAGATCTTCTTCTTAGTTTCCCAGTGAAACAATTGATGTGGATGCTTTATTATAAGCTTCCAGAATGATTTTTCCCTGGGAAGCTAAGAAGAGGAGGATCTCCACAAAATGGCAGTGGCATTTCATCGAATCCTTAAGAATACCTCTGCAGTTAAGGGGTCAACATACCGAATATCTAATAGGGATTGTCTCTGCTATATTTTCAATGAAAATATTAAAAACAAATTCTGTTATCTTAATATTGTATTATTCATATTCTGTATTCCAGGCATGGGTGAGATTAGCACTGAATGATGGGCTAATGGAAAGCTACCTTCACTCAATGATAGTCGACACCAAAACTCTTGGGTAAGTCATATATATATATATATGTGTCTATTCAGGAAATAAGAAATGTAAAAATATGAAAATGAGTCATAACAATTATGTGTTATCCTGGAGCTGATGTTAAATAAAAACCAAAGGCTATACAAAAGAAGTAGAATTCCTTCTTGAACAGGACACTGATAAGTACATTAAAAAAATTGAAAAACACTACTCTCACACAAATATACAGCAATCAATCAATCAATAAACCCGTAACCCTTCAGGGTATAAGGGTACCACATTGAATGCCTCAGCACACAGTCCTCCAGCGAATTCTATCCTCAGCGATGCGAATGAGTGTGGAAATATCTAGCCCTGTCCATTCCTTGATGTTGTCTGTCCATGTCTTTATTTTACCTCCTCTGCTTCTTCCACTCTCGACAGTTCCCTGCAGTATTGTTTTTGACAATGAATCGTGCCTGCATACATGTCCGAACCATGCTAGTTTTTAGGTAAATTGTATTCTATAAATTGTATTCTATAAATTGTATTCTATAAATTGTGTTCTATAAATTGTATTCAATTGTGTAAATATACATGCACACAAACGATGGATTCACTGCAGAGGAAAAGACCAAAGCTTTGGCGGGATGTCAGATGTCATTGGACAGGTTCTGCCTTGGCAACCACTATTTCCTAGCAAATAGTGTCCACTTCATAGTTCAAGTGAAGAACTGCAAGATTAGATAAATCTACTTAATGAAAGTTGTATCAATCACACAACATGAAGATCAAAACATAAAAAACAGAAGTAATGTCTACAGGCATAGATCCCAATACAATCAGCATAAAGATTAATGAACTTTACTTTAATAGATTAGAATAGATTAGATCACAAGGGAGATCCAGCGGGAGTGTAAGAATGAACACTGAAGAAGAAGAAGAAGAAGAAGATTGAGTAGACAAAATTACAGACATAGACATTTTAAATTTATTGATGAAACAAAATTAGATATAGAGATTTTAAATTTATTGATGAAACAAAATTAGATATAGAGATTTTAAATTTATTGATGAAACAAAATTAGATATAGAGATTTTTAATTTATTGAGGAAACAAAATTAGATATAGAGATTTTAAATTTATTGAGGAAACAAAATTAGATATAGAGATTTTTAATTTATTGAGGAAACAAAATTAGATATAGAGATTTTTAATTTATTGAGGAAACAAAATTAGATATAGAGATTTTAAATTTATTGAGGAAACAAAATTAGATATAGAGATTTTTAATTTATTGAGGAAACAAAATTAGATATAGAGATTTTTAATTTATTGAGGAAACAAAATTAGATATAGAGATTTTAAATTTATTGAGGAAACAAAATTAGATATAGACGTATTTTAAACAAATGAAAGAAACAAATTATTGAACTGTTGACATGTTACTTGGGTTGCTCATTTATCCCATACTTACTGTTAGTAAGCCTGCATTTTCATTGGCTGGTTTTGGCTTATGTGTCCTGGTATCTACTAACGAGTTATTTTAATGTTAGATGACAATAATAGTTTATCTGTCATCTCTGCCAGCTGTATTATTGCTTTGTTTTTAGTTTATAATCTCTCAACACTGCAGTATTGATTTTAACTTGGTGAAGATTGTCTCAGTGGTTTGACATACTTCAAGTGTGGGCTGGTTATGTTTGACTGAAGAAGTGATATATATGTCTACCGTTGCTTCTTCTTGTTAAACATAATTTTCTGCATCATCATTTGTATGGTTATAAATTTTGTTTATTCGGATGCCTATAATATTACCAAGCTGCCTTTAATGAGGATTTTGAAGGCATAGCCATCATTCTAATTGTGTGAAGGTAAATACCTTTTGTTGTTCGTCCATCACAAGTGATGATGACTATTTGTTACATCCACTTTTGAAAATTCAATTTTAGTTATGTCCTTGATTATGAGTTCGTAGATGGCTAATGAGCCCTATTCGAGCTGTAAATGTCCTTGGACAGTTTGGACATGGAATAACGACTGTAGACGGATCTTGGTCTATCCGTGACTTTCTAGCTGCTCTCCACTGTTGAGCTGCTGCATTTCTCTTCTTTTCACAAGATGATGCGCTCTTTTTTATTTTAGAACGCCATGTAGATCTATTTTGTGCAAGTTCTTCCCATGTATCGTGGTCTATTTCAAAGGCTTTCAGTGAGTTCTTTAACGAGTCCTTGTAGCGCTTCCTTTGGCCACCTTGAGATCGTATACCCTTCTCTAGCTCACCATAGAGAAGTATCTTTGGCAGACGATGGTCTAGCATACGTACCAAATGACCTGCCCAACGAATCTGTGTCTGCATTAGGAACGTGTCAATGCTTGGGATACCAGCTCTATCAAGGACAGTGGTATCTGGAAAAGACATAAATACTCACCCATACAAAGACATAAATACTGATCAATACAAAGACATAAATCCTCATCCATACAAAGACATAAATACTCATAGAAAGATAGATATTCCATGGATGACTCAAACCCATACAGTCAAAAAGACATACTGGTATAAACATTCATACAAAGACAGAAAAACAGAGAGATAAAAACCTGTACTCGCCAAAGATGGATGTGTCGGGCCATTGGCGCAAATAAAACAGCGACACAACGCATTCTCTGGACTGCATCCTGCTGGAGATCTAGTAGTACTGCTACAGGAGAGATCCAGCAGGAGTTTGAGAATGAACGCTGAAGAAGAAGAAGAAACCCCGTACAAAGACATAAAAGCCTACAAAGAAACAAGTAAACATACAAATACAGAGATGAATATAATAGCAGAAAAACAATTAAGACAAAACCCATGACAAAAGAATCATGGCAGACATTCTGTATGACAAATCATCTTCATTACAGGCACTTCTATCATTCATACGCATTTCTCAGGGACCATGAACAACCAGGTATTCTGAAGAACTATCTCACAGGTACGCTCATTTTATGATGATTGTTACAAGTGTAAATATTAACATTTGTATTTTGTGCTGGTTGCATTTATAGCAAACATAGCGTTAAGCATGATGTGTCACCCGAGAGTACAGTTATGAAGGAAGAGTCACCCTAAAGTAGTTAAGTAGGAAGAGTCACTATAAAGTAGTTAAGTAGGAAGAGTCACCCTAAAGTATTTAAGTAGGAAGAGTCACCCTAGAGTACAGTTATGTAGGAAGAGTCACCCTAGAGTACAGTTATGTAGGAAGAGTCACCCTAGAGTACAGTTATGTAGGAAGAGTCACCCTAGAGTAGTTATGTAGGAAGAGTCACCCTAGAGTACAGTTATGTAGGAAGAGTCACCCTAGAGTACATTTATGTAGGAAGAGTCACCCTAGAGTACAGTTATGTAGGAAGAGTCACCCTAGAGTATAGTTATGTAGGAAGAGTCACCCTAGAGTACAGTTATGTAGGAAGAGTCACCCTAGAGTATAGTTATGTAGGAAGAGTCACCCTAGAGTAGTTAAATATGAAGAGTTCCCCTAGAGTAGTTAAGTAGGAAGGGTCACCTTAGAGTACAGTTAAATAGGAAGGGTCACCTTAGTACAGTTAAGTAGGAAGGGTCACCTTAGAGTACAGTTAAGTAGGAAGGGTCACCTTAGAGTACAGTCAGGTAGGAAAAGTCACCCGTGAGTTAAGTAGGAAGAATGATCCTACAGTTAAGAAGGAAGATTCAACCTAGAGTACAGTTAAGAAGGAAGAGTCATTCTACAGTACAGTTAAGTAGGCTGAGACACACCGCTTGTGAATGTTTGGTTCGTAATAACGATCATCAGATAACTTACTGACTGGATGTCTGACTACATAACTAATTAATATATATATATATATATATCAGCAATCTGATTACAAGTAGATAACATAACCAATGCCCAAAAGGGAAGCAAATAATAGCAACAATGATTACCTCTCATGCATGTTGTAGGAGTCGAAAGTGGTTGTTGATAACCTGCAAGTTTGTTTATTTGCTGCCAGACGAATATATTTGTCTTGTGTTCTATAGAACAAATTTGTAGGAGCCAAGTTAGGAAGTTTTGTGCTGGAGTTGACTGTTCCATACCATATATGGCCAAAGTGACTCAGAAGCCATGCTGAAGTCAGATGTGTCAGGCCAAAAGGCACAGATATCTCAGCAAAGCTGTAAACCATGACACAGTGCATACCTTCTCCAGACTGCATCCTGCTAATTTGCAAGAGTTTGAAAATGAACATAGAAGAAGAATGATGGTATTTCTTGATGAGTAGTACAAATGAGAGTCAATGTCAAATGAGTGTCCGAAGATGATAATCAACATACCTAAACCCGAGACCAAAATGAACGAAAGTATGGCTGTGGCTAAAATTTTTCCATGTGTACTTAGCTAAGACTTTCATTATTAGGATACTGTAGTCTGCATTTTAATTATTTTCATTATTACAATAATTGGCCAGTGGCACAAGCAAACAACATGAAAATGGAAACAGCAAGATACAAAGGGAGACCAAGAAGAAGGTGGATTGAAGGAGTTAAGACATTCTGAGACGTCACAATATTACTGCATATTGCACATCAAGCAACCAAACGTGCCACAGCCTGAAAACCAATCATGATTCAAAGCTTGAATCATGAGCTTAGTGTTTCAGCTATCCTACAACTATATTTATTTCTCCAGGTTTAATGAGCTTAGAGTTTAACCTTTAGCAAGCCAGATTAAAAAATACGAAACGTCTCCCTGCCACCAGATTCTTTTTTGAAAATTTGCGTTATTGATGGTGACTGTTTTGAAAATGTGATAATTTGTTGGTTGTTAAAGATATTTAAATAATATTTGCCCATATAAATAAAGAATTGAATTCTGCATATATTGGTGTAATTTATGTATGTGTGTGTGTGATACCAGACGTATGAGAAAGTGGTAAAGACGTTTTTCATAAAAAAACATATATTTTATAACAAATAAAGAGGAAAAAAATTAGTAAAAAAATAACTTACCTTACTTATAGAATTCCTTGGCAACACTGTACACTAAATCACACGCAAATCTGTTGTATTTATGTTCTTTCATTGCGAAATTATCAAAATATTGCCAGGGGAACTGTATAAAACATGTAGATTTGCAGTAAAATCGTTCTTTGAGCTTAGGCCTAGTCATTTTTGGTGCTACTTCAACATATTCGATATCAAACCTTTACAAGTCCCCAAACCAACACAACATTCTGTATATTCACTGCTGTGAAACTAAATAACTAAATAATTCATGATTCAAGCCACGATTCAAAGTTATTTTATTCAAAATACGATGAAAGAAATATCTATAAAACAGATCCACCATCATGGCATCGTACCGGTGTGCAGATGTGGTCAGATTAATTGCTATACAACGTGTACCTTCCAGCTAGACATCTTTACAACAATCACGTCGGACGTGGGAATGTACCGGCTTCGATTGCGCATGCCCCGAACTATGTGCTGGCTGTGATTAGGCTGTGGTACGCCTATTTAGCACGATATATCATTGGGCAGAATGCATCCGACAACAGTAGACAGCCGCCATTGAAATTTTTGTCGATCACACTTAACCAAAGCGCAGTTAAGCTATCCTACAACTATCTTTATTTCTCCAGGTTTAATGAGCTTAGAGTTTAAGCTATCCTACAACTATTTTTATTTCTCCAGGTTTAATGAGCTTAGAGTTTAAGCTATCCTACAACTATATTTATTTCTCCAGGTTTAATGAGCTTAGAGTTTAAGCTATCCTACAACGATATTTATTTCTCCAGGTTTAATGAGCTTAGAGTTTAAGCTATCCTACAACTCTAGTGTTCTCAACTACTGGAATAACTCTACAATTCAACTCACTGGAGTGCTTGATGCACACTATGCTCCTCCCCCAGCTATTGGACAGGCAAGCAGAGGTACGACAATTTGTTATTGTTGTTATTTAGTTCCCAGGAATTAATAATAATAATAATAATATTAATAATAATAATCATAAGACTTACAACTGTGTCTTAGTGTTACCACAATGGAGAGACATTTCTATTCTCAGACATTCGGAGGAGTGTAGAAAAAAAACCCATGCCTAGATCATTATCAGTTCATGATTTTCTTTCCCGCCACATCTCCTTCTACTCTTGACTATTCCTTCCATAATAATTTTAGAAAGTGAGTTGTGTCTCGTTACATGTCCATACCAAACAAGTTTACGCTGTTTTACCACTGCCAAAAGTGGTTCTTGATAACCTGCAAGTTTGTTTATTTGCTGTTAGATGAATATATTTGTTTTGTGTTAATCTGCAAAATTGTTTGTTTGCTGCCGAATGAATATATTTGTTTGGTGTTAATCTGCAAAATTGTTTGTTTGCTGCTGAATGAATATATTTGTTTTGTGTTAATCTGCAAAATTGTTTGTTTGCTGCCGGATGAATATATATTGTGTGTGTTTTATATAACTAATTCTTAACGAACATCTATAGCACTTGTTATCAAAAGCCTGAATCCTTTCCATGTCTCTATTGAGTATCCACCTTTCACATCCATTTAAAAGGAGTTACGAATGATTAGCTCTTCCTTCCAATATGCAATGGGGGTTATTTCACCTGAGCTTTCTTTCATACCTAGGAGGCTACAGTTCTTTGTGGTGCAATACCTTAAATAGATGCCTCCTGCTCAGAGGTGGTTATATTACAGAACTGTTAAGATTTATTTAATGTGTCGTTTTCTTCAGCGTTCACTCTCAAACTCCTGCAGATTAGAAGGATGTAGTCCAGAAAGTGGTTGTGTTGTTATAGTTTACAGCTTTGCTGCGATATCTACGTCTTTCGGCCTGACACATTTAACTTCATTATGGATTCTGAGTCACTTTGACCCTAAACGGAATGAAACAGCCAAAACCCCCGCACTCCATAGTCGCTTATTATGACATTCATTGAAGGTAAATAGTGGTGCTATTCTTTCCTCCCCTTTCAGGCTCCAGTAACACATGGGCAATTTAACATGTAATCTGGCAAACAATAAATAACATCTATGTGGTCAAGATGTCCCTATGGATATGTAGTCTTTTTTACTGCTGAAGACAGATGTGTCAGGCCATTGGCGCAAATAAAATGGTGACACAACGCATTTGCATTCTCTGGACTACATCCTGCTGGAAATCTAGTAGGACCATTGTCCTCTACAAGAGAGATCCAGTGGAAGTTTGAGAATGAACACTGAAGAAGTCAGTTTTAAATTGAGTCCATCTGTAAAACACTACAACAGCTTTGATGAGGATTCAAAGTGTTCCCTAATTCAATAATGCAGTTATTTCTAGCTTTAGGAGCGCGGTAGCCTAGTTGATAGTGAGCTTACTTATTATCACCAGGTTATAGTGTGCCAGGTTCGAAACCATGTCTGGATAAAATCTTATCAGAGTAGTGATTTCGCCCATGTGTGGCCGGGGCCCGAAAGGGGAGCAAAGAATAGCAACACTGTTTACCTTCCACGCATGTCGTAAAAGGCGACTAAGGAGGTTATGGGATGGAGTTGGCTGTCCCATCCCATATAGGGTCAGTGACCCAAAGCCATGCTGAAGTCGGATGTGTCAGGCCAATAGGCGCATATATCGCAGCAATGCTGTAAACCATGACACAACGCATTTCATTCTCCAGACTACACCCTGCTAATCTGCAGGAGTTTGAGAACGAACTCAGAAAAAGAAGAAGAAGAAGAGTAGTGATTTTCGTCTGACATGACAAGGTTGCTGCCATGGGACCTACCTTTACCGTATATCTTCTTCCAAACTATCATATGGATCTACTGCCCAGAACATGTGTATCAATGAGAGGAGAGCAGGCTAGATGGAGGAGGTTTGTGCAGGAAATTAAGTTACAAGGTTTATAGACAGATCATAAAAATCATCATCATCAAGTGCTGTCTCTGCATTGAAGGTTGGCTGCAACGGACCTCCAATATCTTCTCTTTTTCCAAACATAGTGCTATCTGCTAATCTGTGTCCTGTCTATTTCATATGGGATGGGACAGCCAATGAAAATTCAGACAAGATACTGCAAGACAGAAGCGGACACGTAGAAAAGAAAAAACATCTCAACCTCACACAGATACCTTCTATTGTTGTCAATTCTGTAAAAGAACATTTTGGATTGGACAAAGAGCATTGGACTTGCTAGTCATTTAAAAACGCACTATTAACTTTTATTATTTTTATTATTTATTGTTATTATTATTATGGTTGAGTTTTTGGTCATCGTCGATCACGACGGACGAACATCAACATCATCATTTCATGATGTTTCCCCTCCACTTGTGACCATTAACCTTTTGCTTGCCTCCTCTCAACTCTACCTTCAAGTAAGGTCTTCAACAAAGGTCTCATGTCTTTTAACATGTCCAAAATATTTTATTTGTTTGATCTTTATTTCTATAAATAGTTCTGTTTTCACATGCAGTGTTATCAAAACCTCTTTGTTTGTTTTCTTTTCTTTCCATGACGTTTTCTCCCTATTCTTCTAATCAACATCTCAAAGGCATCAATTCTTTCTTCTAGCTGTTTGTTCATTATCCTTGTTTCTGAGCCATACATTAATGTAGAATTGATGTAGCATTTTGTAATTCTCATTATTAATTTGTGATTTGTTTATATGTTATATTTTCCTCATGTCAATGAAAGTTCTTATAGCGATTCCTATTCTCCTTTTAATTTGTCTCACAATCACCAGCATTGGTGATTATGTACCATAAACTTCTTCTAGTCCATGCAGAGTAATGTTAGTTATCACGTCTTCTGTTTCATGTGCTGTCAGTCATTTCAGATACCGTGCTCTCTTATTCAATATAAAAATACCACATTAAAAACCCCAACCAAAAACACCAACCAAAAACTCCAAACTAAAACACCAACCAAAAACACCAACCAAAAACTCCAAACTAAAACACCAACCAAAAACCTCAACTAAAACACCAACCAAAAACCTCAACTAAAACTCCAAACTAAAACACCAACCAAAAACCTCAACTAAAACACCAAACTAAAACACCAACCAAAAACCTCAACCTAAAACCCCAACACCAACCAAACAAAATGGAAATAACATTTTTATTTTTGTGATGTCAAAATCAAGTGTTTTCTTGCCTGTTTCTATTTTTAGATGCTGTCAATCAGAAGCCATCTCAGGAAAGAGGTAGAAATATGAATGACTCCACATTGTTAAGCAAAGATACCACAACAATCTCTGAGGGCGAGACTCGTGCCATGTCTTGCATACAACATATTGAAAACCAGCAATCATCTTCAGCAAAGAGTGATCAAATTTCACATTTGTCACTCTCAGTATCTGAAGGGTCATCAGGCTCTCATGTATCTTATACAGATTCTGACTTTCGTGGAGCCATACAATCTAAAGACATTCCAGAGACGCGTTCTAGAGACAGTCTGGTTGTGTCCCCAGTTTCACAAACTGATGTTGAAAATATATCAGACAAGCTCAATATACCGGTATTAGCATTTTCAGAATTGAAAAATGTTGATAAAGGACAGATCAACTGGGATGGCACTGACAATATTGAAACACATAAAACTGAGATTTGTTCATCAGTTGATAAAGAACAGATCAACTGGGATGGCACTGACTATATCGGTACACATAAAACTGAGGTGTGTTCATCAGTTGATAAAAATTACATTGATATAAGATCACTTATCATAACAGAGGAAGCGCGTATAATTGAAATAGCGGCTTCTCCTACTCGACCTCGAAGTAGAAGAGTCGATGAAGAAGATATGAAACATATATTATCTGGCTTTCCATCTTCTTTCAGTTCAGAGACCCATACAACATACAACACTATTTCTCAGGGACATAACGATATTGTATACAAATCTTCCAGTTTACATGCATCACTAGAAAGAAGTGGAGGATTGGATAAGGTAATGAGAAATAACCGTGATGTTTTGGAATCTCTACATCAGAAGATAGACCTGTATTCAGAAGACAAAAAGTCTAGAAGAAAATTTGTTGAAGAAGACTCTTCCAGTAAGTCTTCTGTGAAGATTGAACAGGGTGCATTGATGAGCAATGCCATGAATAATCAGAGCTCTCAAGAGAAGATGAAGTCGGCAATCATAGATGAAGACGGAGAGTTAGAATCAATGGTAGTAAGAACTAATGATTCTCTGAAATCAGACAAGAGCTTGCAAGTTGTGAATGATTCATCAACTGTAGAGAATTCACTTCTGTATAAAACTGACATGGCTGTCAAATCATCGCCTGTCTCTTCTAGCAAAGACAAACAGACTTTACTTCATCTGGAATATGAAGATGCTTCAACTTACTCCAGAATAATGGATGACGCCCATGGAAGTGATGAGCACAGTCATGTGGATGACCAAAAAAATTATAATGGATATAAACATTCAGAGTCAGATCATAATGCCTTTTCAAGGGAGCATATTCTTCAAGCTTCAGATGATGCTAATACTAACACAGCCTTGAATTCAAACCAGATACCTCAGGAAGAGGCTGAAGAGGAACTGAGCATATCACCGAGCCGTTTTGGTAACAGTCTGAATAGCATGAGTGGTTGGTCTTCAGAAATTGAATCTAAGAAAGGCAGAAGAAAGCAGTCTGTGATAGAGAAAAACAGGGGTGAGCATATAGCTTGTAGTTAGTGTTTTCATAGCAGTTTGTGATAGAGAAAAACAGGGGTGAGCATATAGCTTGTAGTTAGTGTTTTCATAGCAGTTTGTGATAGAGAAAAACAGAGGTGAGCATATAGCTTGTTAGTGTTTTCATAGCAGTTTGTGATAGAGAAAAACATGGGTGAGCATATAGCTTGTAGTTAGTGTTTTCATAGCAGTTTGTGATAGAGAAAACAGGGGTGAGCATATAGCTTGTAGTTATTTTTCTCTTAGCAGTTTGTGATAGAGAAAAACAGGGGTGAGCATATAGCCTGTAGTTAGTGTTTTCATATTGTTTATAACCTTAGAGTCTGTATATTTCCAGTAGCAATATATGGATGTGAATCATGGAAAATAAAGTGAGAAAAAACAGCTGTATGTTTATTACGTCAGTGGTGTCTTTATGCATAAGTGACACAGCATGGGAGGGTTACATTTTACCATGCACTGCCGAATTGGATGTGTCAGACCATTGAAACAAATAAAATGCAGCACAGCATATTAGTATTCTCTGTACTACATCCTGCTGGAAATCTAGTAATACCATTGTCTTGCTGCATGAGAGATCCAGCGGGAGTTTGAGAATAAGCGGGAAGAACAAATTCTGAAAATTCTTTTTTCGTTTTTTTTTTTATTCCTGACATTGGTTTGTTACATGATGTCTATACCTTCATGTGGACACCAGATGGGAAAAGAAAACAGGGAAGACAAAAATAAAACAACGCTCAAAAAAACATTTATGAATGAATTAAAATCAACAGGCATAAATGCACAAGACCTGCAATCCCTAACAACTGACCGACAGGCATGGAGAACTATGACATCCACCCTATGTGCCAAACTTGGCAAAAGAGGAACTGACTGACTATAGCAAACCTCCTGCTATATATCTATAGTATTTATATTCAATATCTCTAGATCTGACGAAAGTGCAAACTCTTGACACCCATGTAGTATAGTAGATGGTTGGTTGGTTGCTGATCCAGCAGTCCATGGGCTCATGATAGATAATAGCTTTTATAGTTTGGCTCTAACTGAAATACTGATGTACTTCCCCATAAGTTTCAAAGTCTTGACATAGTTACTGAAGCTCTCTCTACTGATGTTGCTTTTCCGTATGTTTCAAAGTCTTGACATAGTTGTTGAAGTTCTCTCTCTACTGATGTTGCTTTTCCGTATGTTTCAAAATCTTGACATCTTTACTGATTTAGAGTCTTATAAATATCAATTTTAGTTTATTTGTAATTTGTTTGGAGTAAATATTCTGATGTCATTGAACGTACTTTTAGCCATTCCTATTCTCACGTTAACTTCTGTTTCACATCTACCATCATTTAGTGATTATGTATCTGAGATATTAGTAATGTTCTACTCGTGGTATCTTCCAAATGCTCTATACTTTTTTAAAAGCCTTTTTTGGCATTAACTGAAGATTGTTTGCCATGTTTTCTTAGTAGTTAATTCTGGGTATAGAAATGCTGACAATTGTGTCATTCCTCTCATCAGCTGAAAGCTTTGCCAGTATGTTACGTGCCTACACCCCAGCATTATCTCAGCAAGCTTATGCGGTGACACTCAATGATGTTATCGAGACTTTACCTTGTGAAGCAGACAGCATCAGTTCTGGTGAGGATCAGAAGTCAGGAGAAGACTCCCCCAATGGAGAAAATCAGGTAGCATATCTCTCAGATTTGTATTCTTCTGTCTTACACATTTCTTTCTATCTATATATGTCTTTAACAGTGTCTTCCCGCGACATGAAAGGGGAGCACAGAATAGTAACTAGTAACATTGTTTCCTGCCATGCATGTTATGAGAAGCGGTTAAGGATGTTGGAAGTGAGGTTGATTACCCAACTCCATGATCATCACTGTGGTGAAGCCTGTTAAAGACCCACTAGTGTGAAGACACACTTGTGTGAAGATTGACTCATTTGAAGACCCACTTGTGTGAAGACCCGCTTGTGTGAAGACACACTTGTGTGAAGATCGACTCGTGTGAAGACCCGCTTGTATGAAGACACACTTGTGTGAAGACCCACTTGTATGAAGACCCACTCATGTGAAAGCACACTCTGGCACTATTGAGACTAGGGAATGATTGTTTTAACTTTTAGCATGCCTCGAAATAGAGAGATACCTGTGTATTTCAGGCGCTCAAAAGGGGACCAAAGAATAGTGGCACCATTACCTGCCAAGCATGTCATGAGGCAACTAAGGAGGCTTTGGGATGGTTTTGGCTGTTGACCTAGATGCCATGCTGAAGTCAGATGTGTCTGGTTGAAAGGCACAGATATCTCATCTAAGCTGTAAACCATGACACAACACATTCCGTTATCTGGACTACGTCATGCTGATCTGTAGGAGTGTGAGAATGAATGCAGGAGAAGAAGAGATAAAGTTAGAGAAAATTTTATCCTCTAATCCTAGAATGAAATCCTTTCTGGTGTCGAAGATTATTCAGCTTGTGGCATTGCATCCTACAGCCTAATTAAGGAAATTTTTCATCGGGAACGCAGAAACTGGAGAACTTCCTCGAGAAAAGTCACAGAAAAACATTCTGGAGCTGAGAGTCAAACTCTACCACCTGTCACAGGGAGTAAGAATGATAACCTCATACTTCCTTGGGGTTCTAGCATTATCCTTCTGACCCTCCTTGTAGCTCAAACGGCTATTCTCAATATTTACTTTCATGTGACGAACTTGTTCTAGTGGTATTTTGACAGAGATCAGCTTCTAGCATTGTCTATTGCCTTTCCCCAGGTGTATGATGGTTGATAGTATCCACACTTTCTGTTAAGAGTAGAGGTAGAAAATTTTCGTTCAAAGACCATATGTGTCACCTTCGTTACATTGAGTCCTTGTTTGTTCAAGGCTATCTTGATGTTTTCTATCCACCGTTTACTTTGTCTATATTTCGCTCTATACTCAGATATTCTTTTGTTATACGCTCTTATTGGTATTTGGTTTGGGTTCATTCTCATAAGGTGACCGAACCATTTTACTTCCTGTTTTTCGATATGCTCAATACATGATATTATACCTACTCTTTTCCTAATGGATTCATTTTTTAATTTATGAATCCTACAAGCATTAATAGCTTAAAAAACTGAATCCTATTCAGGACATAGCCATCAACTTAGAATTGTTTGACTGCAGTGATTTTGAAGGCAATATAAATATGTTCAGTAGTTTGCAATTGCTTTCTGAATGGTCTGGATGCATAATTGCCTATGGTAGAATTTGAACCAAATACCTTATCCGCCACAGACATGATCTGTACCACACTGCCACAGAGCTGACATTATATTAATAACATAACTTTGGTAGAAAACTGCTGTTTCTCCTATCAACATTTGTTTATGTTACATGAATGTTGTTATGACATATATCCATCTGACGTCTGTTATATTTTTAAGTGGTATGCTTTGTTGTAGTGAGTCTTGTAGACTTGTATGCATATACAGCAGATGTTATCATATACAGCAGATGTTATCATATACAGCAGATGTTATCATATACAGCAGATGTTATCATATACAGCAGATGTTATCAACCCGATGCTTATGAGCATGATGGTGCTCTTATAATGTGATGTGGTGCTCGCTCGGTGCGATTTAAAAAATTTGCCCTTGTTCTCCAACGATCATGAAATCTATTTGTAATCCAATCTTTGTTATACATTCTTCAACAAATAATGTTACTATCCACGATTGTGAGAAAAATGAATGAAGGAGGTGTGTGTATGGTGAAATGAAGATGTACTAACCCTCCGACCGGGTATCCTGCGATTTCCCCGTTCAGCACCTACTGACTTAATTTTATGCATCCCGCGATGTCCGCATGCTCGCAATTATTTATGTTTGTTTGCATTGCTATCCCACGATTTAAAATACTGATAAATTTCAGAATTTAACTTTGAGGTAAGAACAGAATTGCTATATATGTATTTGAAGGACAGTAATGAAATTGAAAGGGAATCTGATGATGATAGCGATTATGTGCCTGACATTACGTGCCTGCCAATACATTTTTAAAAACAGAACTTCCGGAAATAAATACGCGGTCAGAGGGTTAATAGCCAGTTAACTTTTACTTTCACTTTTCCTCTCATCTTATCACATGTTATGCTGTATGATGCTTGTAAACTTGGTATTACGCCTTTGGGGTGTGATGTGTTCACCGCCTGAACAAGTTGAGAACCCATATCTGTATAAAATGGTGACAGATCTCCATTCTCTGGACTACATCCTGATGGAAATCTAATTTAGAATATTTCCCTACAACAAGAGAAGTACAGCGGGAGCGTGAGAAAAGGTCACTAAAAAAAGCCATTGCATCCTATGGCTATTTAAAAATTGACGCTATAATTTGATAAAAAGTATTTTTGTTTGTATCATGACTTTGTCCGTGACCTTATATTGTATCATGACTTTGTCCGTGACCTTATATGGTATCATGACTTTATCCGTGACCTTATATGGTATCATGACTTTGTCTGTGACCTTATATTGTATCATGACTTTGTCTGTGACTTTATATTGTATCATGACTTTGTCCGTGACCTTATATTGTATCATGACTTTGTCCGTGACCTTATATTGTATCATGACTTTGTCCGTGACCTTATATTGTATCATGACTTTGTCCGTGACCTTATATTGTATCATGACTTTGTCTGTGACCTTATATTGTTTGCTGTATGTAATAATAGAGAATAAGAAATAGAAATATATGGTGGGGGAGGGGGTTATTGACCTATATCATCTTTATCAAACGGGGTTAATAACCTATATAATGAATATCAAACAGGGTTACAGACCTTTATAATGTATATCAAAGGGAGTTAATAACCTATATAACCAATATCAAACAGTTACAAACATTTATATCTATTTCAAAGGGGGTTAATAATCTATAAATGTATATCAAAGCGGGTTACTTGCCAATGTATCTATACATCGGGGCACATAGGCCTATATTACTTGTAAATGAGATGGCAGGAAATGGCTTGAGAAACGCAATGATTTCAATAACTGGCATGTAACCTGACCAGATTTTCACATACATTTGTTATCACGGAAGTTAGCTTTCATCTATTCGTCTTCATTTCTTATTTGTAAGTCAAGATTGTTGATGATACTTTGTTACTGTTAACACAGTGGGAAGATACAGGTCTGGACAACTTTGAAGTGCTCAAGTCCCCGTCAGAACTATTTTGTGGTCAGGTTGAGGCCAACGTGAGTTGTATGCCAATTTAAATGCATTATGGGTTGGTCACACTTTTGCCTTTGGTGTTCTGTATATTCGGTGTTTTCTTGCAAGCGTGTTAACCAATTTCTGAGATGGTTTTATTATTTTTTTGAATATTATATTGTATTATTGTTGTTCTTTTATTTGTGTAATTTTTTTTCAAAGATTATTTTTATTTCTGTAACTTGACTTTTGGCTTCTTAGAATGTAAAGCCTGTGTTAGTGAGACTGTGCACACAAATGTATGACATCATCACTTTATGTAGCTTGCTGTTGTTATGACTTTCTGTTGTTTAAAGAGAGCAAAAATGTTCCCTCTAAGGTGCATGGCCACATACAGGGTTTAACCATATTTAAACATAATCTAGAACTGCTGACCTATAAAAAGGTCTTCAAGTAGTTTCTAAACTCCTTATCTCTGGAAAGCCACTAAAACAGCCAGTTACGCAGGCACCTTCTGCCGACAAGCCACTAAAACAGCCAGTTACGCAGGCACCTTCTGCCGACTAGCCACTAAAACAGCCAGTTAAGCAGGCACCTTCTGTCGGCAAGCCAATAAAACTGCTAGTAATCAGGCACCTTCTGCCGACAAGCCACTAAAACAGCTAGTTAAGCAGGCACCTTCTGTCGACAAGCCAATAAAACTGCCAGTTAAGCAGACACCTTCTGCCAACAAGCCAATAAAACTGCCAGTTAAGCAGGCACCTTCTGCCGACAAGCCACTAAAACAGCCAGTTAAGCAGGCACCTTCTGTTGGCAAGCCAATAAAATTGCCAGTTAAGCAGGCACCTTCTGCCGACAAGCTTACAAAACTGCCAATTACGCAGGCACCTTCTGCCGGCAAGCCACTAAAACAGCTAGTTAAGCAGGCACCTTCTGTCGGCAAGCCAATAAAACTGCTAGTAATCAGGCACCTTCTGCCGACAAGCCACTAAAGCAGCTAGTTAAGCAGGCACCTTCTGTCGACAAGCCAATAAAACTGCCAGTTAAGCAGACACCTTCTGCCGACAAGCCAATAAAACTGCCAGTTAAGCAGGCACCTTCTGCCGACAAGCTTACAAAACTGCCAATTACGCAGGCACCTTCTGCCGGCAAGTCATTAAAACAGAAAGTTAAGCAAACACCTTC
Source organism: Meghimatium bilineatum (assembly GCA_034231615.1). Taxonomy (NCBI): domain Eukaryota; kingdom Metazoa; phylum Mollusca; class Gastropoda; order Stylommatophora; family Philomycidae; genus Meghimatium; species Meghimatium bilineatum. The sequence goes on along the minus strand of CM067300.1, from coordinate 60,901,865 downwards.
TGCAGATAATCCACTAAAACTTCCATTTTTATAGTTATACATTACAGAGAATAAGAAAATCTTTACGGAGATAAAGAGTTTCAGAAAATTTTGAGCATGCTGTTAAAGTGAATAAAACTCCTTCTGGCCCATGCATGCAAGAACAACTTTATACAAAATGTAGAAGAGAGCCTCTGAAGTTTACATAAATCTTGAATGAGAGTTATAATAAAACATTAAATGTATTGAAAACCAAGACTGGATAAGACATATAGTCACATAGCATTATCAAGTACCATCTCCGCAATGAAAGTTGGCTGCAACGAACCTCCAACATCTTCTGTCTCTTGGTGATGCACTCTACTAGACTGTATCCTGTACATAACAAGATGTTTTCCTCCCACTTATATCTCTGCTATCTCTTGCTTGTCTCCCCCTCAACTCTACCTTCAAGTAAACAAGATGTTTCCCTCCCACTTATATCTCTGCTATCTCTTGCTCGTCTCCCCCTCAACTCTACCTTCAAGTAAACAAGATGTTTCCCTCCCACTTATATCTCTGCTATCTCTTGCTCGTCTCCCCCTCAACTCTACCTTCAAGTAAACAAGATGTTTCCCTCCCACTTATATCTCTGCTATCTCTTGCTCGTCTCCCCCTCAACTCTACCTTCAAGTAAACAAGATGTTTCCCTCCCACTTATATCTCTGCTATCTCTTGCTCGTCTCCCCCTCAACTCTACCTTCAAGTAAACAAGATGTTTCCCTCCCACTTATATCTCTGCTATCTCTTGCTTGTCTCCCCCTCAACTCTACCTTCAAGTAAACAAGATGTTTCCCTCCCACTTATATCTCTGCTATCTCTTGCTCGTCTCCCCCTCAACTCTACCTTCAAGTAAACAAGATGTTTCCCTCCCACTTATATCTCTGCTATCTCTTGCTTGTCTCCCCCTCAACTCTACCTTCAAGTAAACAAGATGTTTCCCTCCCACTTATATCTCTGCTATCTCTTGCTCGTCTCCCCCTCAACTCTACCTTCAAGTAAACAAGATGTTTCCCTCCCACTTATATCTCTGCTATCTCTTGCTTGTCTCCCCCTCAACTCTACCTTCACGTAAACAAGATGTTTCCCTCCCACTTATATCTCTGCTATCTCTTGCTTGTCTCCCCCTCAACTCTACCTTCAAGTAAACAAGATGTTTCCCTCCCACTTATATCTCTGCTATCTCTTGCTCGTCTCCCCCTCAACTCTACCTTCACGTAAACAAGATGTTTCCCTCCCACTTATATCTCTGCTATCTCTTGCTCGTCTCCCCCTCAACTCTACCTTCAAGTAAACAAGATGTTTCCCTCCCACTTATATCTCTGCTATCTCTTGCTCGTCTCCCCCTCAACTCTACCTTCAAGTAAACAAGATGTTTCCCTCCCACTTATATCTCTGCTATCTCTTGCTCGTCTCCCCCTCAACTCTACCTTCACGTAAACAAGATGTTTCCCTCCCACTTATATCTCTGCTATCTCTTGCTCGTCTCCCCCTCAACTCTACCTTCACGTAAACAAGATGTTTCCCTCCCACTTATATCTCTGCTATCTCTTGCTCGTCTCCCCCTCAACTCTACCTTCAAGTAAACAAGATGTTTCCCTCCCACTTATATCTCTGCTATCTCTTGCTCGTCTCCCCCTCAACTCTACCTTCACGTAAACAAGATGTTTCCCTCCCACTTATATCTCTGCTATCTCTTGCTTGTCTCCCCCTCAACTCTACCTTCAAGTAAACAAGATGTTTCCCTCCCACTTATATCTCTGCTATCTCTTGCTTGTCTCCCCCTCAACTCTACCTTCAAGTAAACAAGATGTTTCCCTCCCACTTATATCTCTGCTATCTCTTGCTTGTCTCCCCCTCAACTCTACCTTCAAGTAAACAAGATGTTTCCCTCCCACTTATATCTCTGCTATCTCTTGCTCGTCTCCCCCTCAACTCTACCTTCACGTAAACAAGATGTTTCCCTCCCACTTATATCTCTGCTATCTCTTGCTCGTCTCCCCCTCAACTCTACCTTCAAGTAAACAAGATGTTTCCCTCCCACTTATATCTCTGCTATCTCTTGCTCGTCTCCCCCTCAACTCTACCTTCACGTAAACAAGATGTTTCCCTCCCACTTATATCTCTGCTATCTCTTGCTTGTCTCCCCCTCAACTCTACCTTCAAGTAAACAAGATGTTTCCCTCCCACTTATATCTCTGCTATCTCTTGCTTGTCTCCCCCTCAACTCTACCTTCAAGTAAACAAGATGTTTCCCTCCCACTTATATCTCTGCTATCTCTTGCTCGTCTCCCCCTCAACTCTACCTTCAAGTAAACAAGATGTTTCCCTCCCACTTATATCTCTGCTATCTCTTGCTTGTCTCCCCCTCAACTCTACCTTCAAGTAAACAAGATGTTTCCCTCCCACTTATATCTCTGCTATCTCTTGCTCGTCTCCCCCTCAACTCTACCTTCACGTAAACAAGATGCTGTCTTTTAATATGTACAAAATATAAAAATAAAGCCCCATATTATCTAATATCTTTGTTGAAAATATGGTGGTCAAAGCTGGAAAGTAACTGACATTAAATACATTGGGTTCTATAATCGCAAAGCATACCCCCAATATTTGGTTATTATAGCGGCATGTGAATGAAACAAGATTCAATGCACATGTTCATTGGTAGTGCATGGTGGTTTGTGCATTGTTTTCATTTTATTGTATGGTCTAAGACATTTCGTCACTTACGTCACTTGCAGAATGTTAGTACAACTGCAGGATACTGTTATATTTTAGGATCCTAGGAGTGGGGGGGGGCAGGGTTAGGTATAGTGTTTACAATAAATCTAATGCTAGTATGTGTCCCACCCCTTTGTGGTGAGGGAGACAAACAAGTATGTACTTGCTATGGTCATTTATTACTTCCCCTGACAATTAATAAATAGTGGGTGTGTCTGCATTTATAATCATGTAAATATAATGAAAGGGAGGGGGTATTATGGTTGGAAACATGCAGGGGCTATGGATGGGGGTAGGGTGCTTTGTGTGGCGTTAGGCAGGTAGCCCGTATTTTCCCATTTCCTCCAATGTGGCATAAAACGGATTCACATTGGCCAGTAACCGAGATCGCCATATGAACTCGTCCTGATAAATTTGTAATTGGTGCTATGCTGTCCCGTGATGTTTCTTGTTTTGCCACTTTTCACTTCTCTACATACACTCAATTGTCTGTGTGTGGGGACCTCCATCTCCTGTACCAATGATTCCCTGTGAGGTGACTAAAACTGGCTCTTTCGATCTTGGTCGTTTGGTAGCCTTGCCAGCAGAAAGAGTATATTGTTGATCCAGGTGCCACATTCTCAATAATTACTTGTAGCATTGTTTCAGCGTTTATGTTTTCTACCAGCAAGAGAAAGATTTATTTAGTTTCACGACAAATGCCGCTAAAAATTCATTGGTAAAACTCTTCCTGTGTTTTCTTTTGGAGAAAGTAAAGTACCGGTACTCTCTAATTAGCTGTTGTGAGCTGCTATTTTAACTGTAAAGTACTTTCTAATTACCTGTTGTAAGCTGCTATTTTAACTGTAAAGTACTCTCTAATTAGCTGTTGTAAGCTGCTATTTTAACTGTAAAGTACTTTCTAATTACCTGTTGTAAGCTGCTATTTTAACTGTAAAATACTTTCTAATTACCTGTTGTAAGCTGCTATTTTAACTGTAAAGTACTCTAATTAGCTGTTGTAAGCTGCTATTTTAACTATTTAGTACTCTCTAATTAATGGTTAAGCTGCTATATTAATTGTAGGCTATAATTAATGGTTTTAAACTGCTATTTAAATGTTTAGTACTCTCTAATTAACAGTTATAAACTTCTATTTTAACTGTAAAGTACTTTCTAATTAGCTGTTGTAAGCTATTTTAACTATTTTGTACTTTCTAATTAGCTGTTGTAAGCTGCTATTTTAACTGTAAAGTACTCTCTAATTAACTGTTGTAAAATGTTGTATTTGTAGGAACAATCTCTTACAGACTCATAATTGTCAGTGTTACATTGTCAGTGTTACATTGTCAGTGTTACATTGTCAGTGTTACATTGTCAGTGTTACATTGTCAGTGTTACATTGTCAGTGTTACATTGTCAGTGTTACATTGTCAGTGTTACATTGTCAGTGTTACATTGTCAGTGTTACATTGTCAGTGTTACATTGTCAGTGTTACATTGATTTTATTTTTAAAATTTATTATGAAATGCATTCTTTCATTATGAACACCTGACATTAAAATAAATTAAAATTTGTAAATATTTACATGATAAAAGAAAAAGATAAGATTTGTAATGCAAGCAGTAATTTGTATCTGATGTTTTCAGTTAGTTTTCAGTTTGGTTATTATAGCTGCAGAGATGATCATTAAAAAATTGATTCCCTGGTTAAAGTGTGCATGTTACAACATCTGATTTATTAAGTTCTAATAGTTTTCCATAACATCTGATTTATTAAGTTCTAATAGTTTTCCATAACATCTGATTTATTAAGTTCTAATAGTTTTCCATAACATCTGATTTATTAAGTTCTAATAGTTTTCCATAACATCTGATTTATTAAGTTCTAATAGTTTTCCATAACATCTGATTTATTAAGTTCTAATAGTTTTCCATAACATCTGATTTATTAAGTTCTAATAGTTTTCCATAACATCTGATTTATTAAGTTCTAATAGTTTTCCATAACATCTGATTTATTAAGTTCTAATAGTTTTCCATAACATCTGATTTATTAAGTTCTAATAGTTTTCCATAACATCTGATTTATTAAGTTCTAATAGTTTTCCATAACATCTGATTTATTAAGTTCTAATAGTTTTCCATAACATCTGATTTTTTTATCAATTTTATATAAGGATTAATAACTTTTAGTAAAATATTATAATCAATTTTATTTATTCATTAATTGCTTTCAGTAACATAATATTATAATCAATTTCATGTAAGGATTAATAGCTATGTGTGGTTAAAGGGAATGAGATTACCGGTATATTCTGATTAATCACCAACCAAGCAACACCAATAAGACGTGTAAGTGGTAGAAAAGTGAGGATATTGCTGATTCACTGGAAACAGTAGCAAGTAATGAATGACCAACATTCGAAGCTATCTATGCATGGAGCTGTTGTAAGATTCATTCGAAATCGAATAACAATAATAATAAATACAAGAGTGCTTACAGTAAATTATTTCATAACTCGTGCGTATTAAGTGATCACATTTCATACATTTGTCATTCCTAGCAAGTCTGCTAATTACAATAATTATTCATTGTTCTTAGACAACAAAATAAAACAGTTACAGAGCAGGGATGTCGGATAGTTGAAGTTGGTAATGGAGAAAATAAAAAAAATTTTACAAACTCACATATTGTGTACAAAAATAACTGAAAAAAATAATAGAGCAAGCTTCACCTTGTGCTATCTAGTCCTAAATGGGAGTAAAGAATATCAATACTTTTTACCTTCCATGCATGTCATAGGATGCAACTAAGGAGGTTATGAAGGGGGAATTTGGTGTCCCATCCCTATAGGGTAAAAAGTGACACACAAGCTATTCTGAAGTCTGATGTGTCAGACCAAAAGGTGTAGATATCTCAACAAAACTGTAAATTACACAACACATTCCGTTCTCGACTACATCCTGCTATTTTGCAGAAGTTTGAGAACGAGGATGGATTCAGAATTCTAATAACTGCATCTATGAGACCAAGTTACATTCTATAAACACATAATTGTTGCCAGAGAAACAATTTTACCAGCAACACTATTTGTTTGTGTGACAAGGCTTTTCATATTTTCAGCAGCAAAACTCTTTGAGTATGTAATGTCATCTATTGGACTTGTATCTGCCATCTATCCATACACAATATATTTTGTAATGTCATCTATTGGACTTGTATCCGCCATCTATCCATACACAATATATTTTGTAAGACATAAGCTTTTCTTTAATTGTTTTTGTGTGTGTAATTTTTGATTTTTATATCAACATGATACTCAAGATTGAGAGAGTAATAAATCTAACATGACTTCTATCTTGATTTTTGATGTGTTAAGATGTCATTTTTGTGAGTTTTTTGATCATATTTGTATTTATGGTTTGTGACTACCATTACTGTTTTTTGAGTGACCTAATGATTCTAGTATAGAAAAAGGTTTTATTTTATTTTGTTACATTCATTATTTAAAATCCAACCTGGCATTTCTTTCAGTTTCTTCTTCCATCTAAGTACACATGATTCATCCATTGTACTTAGATTAACCATAATTAATTTTTACATCAACTGGATGGTTGTTTTGGTTATTTTAAAAAGTACATCGGGTACTCACATGTTTAATTTGTGTGAATAAATAAACATAATCTAGCTCTATACTTGCATTTATTACATATTTATGTGTTCCTGGATAAATTTGTAATAATAAAGTGTCGTAACATGAGGATGTCATAATAAGAGAGCCTCGTAATAGTAGTGTTGTTTCTAGTTCGATAATCTATACAGGGGTTGGTACTAAAAATAGAATGTTAGCTGCACTAGTTTGGTCAGCGGTTATTTCATCAAATAAATTTCAAACATTAAAATTGAACTATCTAAAATTAAAATAATTGAATTATCTATTATTCTATCGTCTAGAATATTGCTAATACAATATAGTTTAAATGTATTTAATAGTTGTATTTGTTGTATTGGTATATACACAAAAAAAGGAACAAAAACATTGTCAGAACAAATACAAATCTTTGTAGCTTCTGAGTTAAATAAGGAAATAGATACATTTATATTTTATGTGTGAAGTGGCAAGCCATATAAAAATTGCTGGTTGGTTGGTTGCTGATCCAGTGGTCCATGGGCTCATGCCCTTTGACCCAATGCCATTGTGTGATATATACATGTTTTTGTGAGTTGTTGTTTTGTTCCATATAATGTGTTCCATTTATCTGGCCCTGGAGGGAGAAGCATTTTCCTGATCTCATCCAGCGCTGGACATTCAAAAAATAAAAATGGCTAAAACATACATTTTATGACCATTTTAAAATTGTAAAATATTGTAAATGTAGTGAAATGGTCAATATGGCATCCTATTACAGACACAACTAAGTAGAACAATAAGTTTTTTAAATTTCAGTTTTTATTCCATTTCTTGAAGATCTTTTTACTATGGTCTTCTACTCATTCAGTTTAGTAAGTAAATATTGAAAACAAATAAGTAGAAAGGAGTTAAATAGCAGTTTTGCCTTGAACAATACACAAGATCAACATTTCAACCAAAAGATCATTATCCAAGATGGGGATGAACAAACATGGAATGGAATAACAAAATCAAATTGAGACTAATGCTTTGTGGTTCTATTCTGTGTTTGTGTGTTCTTATCTTGATGAAGACCTTTTGGTCAAAACTTCGATCCTGTGTATTGTTCAACTTAAAACTGATATTGAACATTTATGAGATAACAAGAAATGTTAGAACAGCATCTGTAATGAAATATATTGAAAAACAAAGACTGAAATGGTTCAGTCACTTAATAAGAATAAACTCTTGTTGGTCAGCAGCAAGAGCATACAACATGAAATTTGAAACTGCAAGAAGCAGAGGGAGACCAATAAGAAGATGGAATTAAGGAGTTACCAACATTGTGAGATGTCACAATATTACTGGATATCAAGTAACCAAACGTGCAATAGCCCGAAAACTCAATCCTACAGTGCCTTACAGCAAAAACAGAAAAAAGACAATAGATTGATACTTGTAGATATATTTTTCTTCAATATTTACCTATCATACCGTTTACAGTTTTATTGTACTCTCCCGATCGCTTATTCAATATTGGTAGGATATCCTTTACAGGACTTAGCTATCAACCCAGCTTTTGTTGGCTTTGGTGATTTTCTAGGCAATATAAATATGTGTCAGTAGTTTGCCATTGCTTTCTGAACGGTCCGGATGCACAATTGCCTGTGGCATTGATCGAACTCGGTACCTTGGCCGTCACAGATGTGCTCTGTTCCACTTTGTCACTGAGCCAGACTTTCAATATAGTAAGTTCATGTAAATTCCTTTTAGCAGAAAGTGAACAGGAGCTACAGAGATTAATATATCAGGACAAATAATGTTGAAAATATGGACTAGATATAAACATCTAGAAAACAAGACTATGATAATCAACAAAGTGAAATGAACAAAGGCTAAACATAAAAATGCATGAAGAGAAACTGTGACAAGTAGAACAGTATCAACGCAAAATGAGGTAAACAGGTTACTAAAACACTTACCTAGCCTATTAATAAAAATATATTTTAAAAAAACATACAATAAAACTAAACAGGACAATTCTCCACGTATCGGCTCAAATTGAACCTTTTTCAAGAGACAAACAACAGAAAACGACAAAATAAAAAACAAAATAGATGTCTATATTTCATCAAGCCCCGTCTCCATAATAGCGCAGGGATCAATATCTTGGACACATAATCACAAATAATGGCTGATGTGAAACAGAAGTTAAAAGGAGAATATGAATGGCTAAAAGTACCTTCAATGACATGAGGAAAATATTAACATCTAAACAAATTGCAAAGAATGAGAATGGTAAAATACTACATCTATTCTATATTAATGTATGGCTCAGAAACATGGACAATGAACATACTAGAAGACAGAATTGATGCCCTTGAGATGTGGATATTTAGAAGAATAGAAAGAACATCACGGAAAGACAAGAAAACAAACAAAGAAATTCTGACAACACTTTGTATGAAATAATAATTATTATAGGAAATAAAAATTAAACAATTAAAATGTTTTGAATGACAACTTGTTGATCTTACTTGAGGGTAAAGTCGAGTGGAGGTACGCCAGAGGTAGGTGGAGATACAAGTGGGCGGGAAAATCACAAGATGGACAGGTTACAATCTAGCAGAATACACCATGTAAGAGATGGGATGTTGGAGGTTTGTCGCTGCCAACCTTCGTTGCTAAGACAGCATTTGATGAAGATGTAAATGTGTAATTATGCTCTTACTATGTACCATATCATGCTGAAGTTGGATGTATTAGGTCAAAAGGTGCAGATATCACATCTAAGCTGTAAACTATGACACAACACATTCCATTCTCTGGACTGCATCCTAATCTGCATATGTTTGAGAATGAACGCAGAAGAAGAATATACTATATAACTAGTTACAACAAAATAAAGTCTATTCCCCATGACTCTCTATCCTGGAATAGGCGATTTGGTGCCGTTGAACGGACTGGTTCAATTCCCGTTAGTCTCAAGAATGTTTTTAATTGTCCTCTGGTTTCCTACTTAAATTTACTTGTATAATAATTTATCCTGTTATAACACAATTTGTATGCAATTTTTTTGGTTTATTCTCAGAGCTCTAGAATGTTCTTTCTCTTCCATGTACCCCGAGAGCATGGCTTGAGTCACCAGAATTTTTCATGCAAAGGTTGTTTCAGGCCAATTGGAATAAGTAAGTCCAGATTTAGAATTTAATTTATAGTCAAAGTTGGTGCACGAGATTTCATGTGGAGATTCTTATTTGTAAGATATTTAAGTTTTCTGAATTGTAATAAATTTCCATCTGTCCGTCCATCCCTCTGTCCATAAATACATCCACCCAGCCACCATCTATATGCTGTGATATATTTGTGCCTTGTGGCATAAGGGGTAGAAGAGTTCTCTGTTCTCTGGAGATTCCCTTTGTGCTGTATGTAAGCTAGTTCCTGTAGCCTCTTTGATTTCTGTGATCCATCTTTTACATGGTCTTCCTCTGGCTTTATAGCTGTGGTGTCCATGGCAATTTGTGGCATGCTATCTATTGGTAGTCTGGATGTGATGAAAACCACTTAATTTGTTGTCTCAATGTATTTTTATACTGATATTGTTTAGTTATCTGTCTGGTGTTATTGTTTGTAATTCTTTCACTTAATGACACTCCAACTATTCTTCGTAGGCATGTCATTTCTGCTGTTACTAGTTTCCTTTTGTCTTGTGCTGTCATTGTCCAGGTTTGGCACTGGTAGCACAGTGATGGAATAATAATAGTCTTGTATAATGCAACTTTAGTGTCTATGTTTACATTTTTGTTCTCAAAGTTATTTATTATCTGTCCTAGTATCTGGTATGTTTTGTTGCATCTGTTTGTATCTCTTTAATGTTTTCTTCTCACTCGATAGATAAACTTCCATATAAAGTGTAATTATAGATATGGATTCATGGCATGTACATACATTGCATTCATGCAATCCTAGGTTTAGCTGATAACCTAACTGTTGACCCCCACTTTTTGAATGCCCAGCGCTGGATGATGTCAGGAAAATGTTTCTCCCTCCAGGGCCAGATAAATGGAACACAGTATATGGAACAAAACAACAGCTCACAAACACATGCATATATCACACAATGGCATTGGGTCAAAGGGCATGAGCTCATGGACCGCTGGATCAGCAACCAACCAACCAACCAGCAGATAACCTAGATCCTAAAAACACCTTCTTGTGTGCCACCCCCCTCCCCGGAAAAAGATTGCCTTGAAGTTCATGCGAAGCAATTTGGCTAACACTTCATGAATTGTGCCCTTGCAGTATAGACTGAGATTTATGGGTACAAGACAAACAAATAGAAAATCTTGGACCCGTGACTAAAACACTGTTGTGGTATAGTGAGACAATGGATGGTCATGGACTGATGGATTGTTAGATCTGAGAGCTGACTAAGACATAAATAGTGAGAATGTCTCAGGAGAGGTACAATTCATCTGTTGGGTACATGCTGCAAAGGCAGCACAGCGCTAGGGGGCAGTAATATGTACAAGAATAAGTGAGAAAATACAAAAATGTAACAAAAATAATGTTCATACTTGAGGTTAATTTTTCAGTCATCTTCTGGCAGCTCATAGAGTTGGAAAGAGAACAGTCTATATGGTCTCAGTACGATGAAAAATTGTGTGTAGAAACTCGGGTCTTGTATGAGGTGTTCACTATGTCGGAGAGCAAAACCTCGGCTAAGAGGATGAACCCAACCACAGTTCATCCATTCACAAAAATGTTTGTGTGTAAAGATTTTTATTTTTCAAGAGCCTGAATGTCTTATTAATATGGAAAATATCCATACTAGTTGACATGTGTGAGATACATATTAATAATGTATATGCATAATTGTTTGTAGACACATAATAATGTGTAGATTCTTAATAATTTACGTACAAATTTATATTTATGTTTTGTTTGTCACTAACCCCAGGAATTACGAGCAACTAGCTCTTACTTCCTATGTTCAGTGGGGGTGCTTTCTCAGAGTTTTCTTCCATACCCAGACTGCAGTTTTTGACTTTTGAATCACAGATTCTTAATAACATAACAGATTCTTAATAACATAACAGATTCTTAATAACATAACAGATTCTTAATATATCACATATTGTTAATAACATCACACTCTTAATAACATCACACTCTTAATAACATCACACTCTTAATAACATCACACTCTTAATATCACAGATTCTTAATATATCACATATTGTTAATAACATCACAGATTGTTAATATATCACATATTGTTAATAACATCACAGATTGTTTCCATGATTGCTATCTCCTCAGTATATGGACCACCTCGACTTTGTGAATTTGATGGCGGTCTCTACTGTAGCAGCTGTCATGAGAACAGTGAAGCTTATATTCCATCATCAATTTTGTATGATTGGGATTTCAGAAAGAAAAAAGGTGAGTCCAGCATTATATTATGAATTTCAACAGAAGACAGATGTTTTGGGTCATTTGCTCATATAAAACGGCAACACAACATATTTCCATTCTCTGGGCTGCATCCTGCTAGAAATCTAGTAAGACCATTGTACTAGAGAGATTCAGCGGGAGTTTGAGAATGAGAGATTCAGCGGGAGTTCGAGAATGAATACTGAGGAAGAAGATATCATGATTATAGTGAATCTTTAGTGGTGTAGTAGTTGAGTGATTTGCTCTGTGTTCATGAGGTTGTGGGATCCATCTTGGGGGTCATGATGTCTTGTTTTTTAGTTAATTTTTGGTGGAGTTCCATGAGGATTATCATTTAATGATATGAGAGTAACCTTTATCACACTCGCATTAAAATTACGCAAATTCCTTTCTGAAGCTGGATTTAAAAAAAAAGAATTTGCTTTATTTTTAGTTGGTATTTGGAAAACGTAATAATGATGGTATCGATTGGCGACAGAGGGCGACAACATGAGAAAATATTAGACAGTTTAACAACCTGGCATGTCAGGGAAACAACGATTCTTATACATAATACTGGAGACAGAGCTGTGGAGAGCCATGATAGGGTATGCTAGCTGGCATGGAAACTTATGATGATGATAGAAAGGCTAATTCTGGAGGGCAGAGTACCAGGTGAAAGAGGAAGAAGAAGACCAAGAAGATGATGGAACAGCAACATTGAAGAATGTATGCACATGTCTGTGGCCAATGCAGGCCTGCTTGCCTGGGAAAAGTGTTTAGAGTATTCACGATGAAGACAACGTTCTGAAAAAGATATGTCATTTGATATATATATTGGTCATGTGACGTATTCCTTCCAGAACGTTGTCTTCCCAATGAACGCTCTGAACCTCTCTCTGTCTTGGGCGATGTGGCTTGCATTTTCTAGCGATGTATTCATATTATCTTTAATGTCGTCAGTCCATCGTCTTCTTGGTCTGCCCCTTCTCCTCTTCCCAGGTACTCTTCCCTCCATTATTTGTCTTTCTAAACAGTTATGTCTCTTTATATGACCAAACAGGCGTAGTTTTCTTTTTGTTATTATGTTTAGTAACCAATACTCTGGAATATTCAGTGTGTTTATAATATCTGAGTTTCTGATTTTATCC